>CM041777.1:74842838-75388931 GCA_023374045.1 Limonium bicolor | reverse complement strand
TGTCTTGAAGTTTGGAGAAGATAGAGATGAAGAGCTTGAGGAGAGGAAGAAGATGGTGGTGTTTGTTTTTGATTTGGACAAGTGAGCAAGGTTTACAAGAGATCAAAGTGGAGTTTCAATGGAGGTGTGTGTATGTAGGTGTGTATTACGTGAGAGAACAGCAAGAAGAAGGAAGAAGAGAGGTGGGAAACCGTGTGAATGAAGAAAGGAAATGAGAGAATGAAGATTGGTTTACTTTTAGAAGATATTTGTAGTTTTAAAGCAAATAGTACATTCATTAGTCATCATTATTTACTTAACAAAATAACAAGAGGGTGGTGAGTCACCACACCTTAGAAAACCGGCCCCCTTAATATAATGAGGGTAATATAGTCTTTGTTTGTCAATTTAATTACTTATACAAACATATGTTACAAAATAGCTTATAAAAGTTACTATTCATAAAACAAGGCACATAGAAGTGAAATTTTTGATTTCCCATTAATATAGACACCCAAATGTGATATTATATAGTACACATATATGTTTAAGAGTAATGGTGGACATTTAGCCACTCAAAACTCATTTACAAGACAATTTTTCAAAAATGTGCTTTAAGACTCCTTAAAGCACATTTTGTGTTTAGACTTGTTTTCAAGCTTGGTTTTTCTTGGTAATTGATTTAATATGTTCATTAGTGTATAAATGAGGTCTTGGTAAGTTCATTAGGTCTTAACCAAGTTTATCCCAAGCTTAGAGCACATTTTGGCCCTTATTGACTTTAAAGCACATTTTGTGTCTTCTTTTGTTTAAACTTGTTTTCTAATGTTTCTAAGACTCTTTTTAGTCTTAATACACCATATTTAAGTGTTTAAACATATATTAAGGTTTGGGGTATTTCAGATTTTAATGAATGAAGCAGTAACAGACATAAACTTGGTTAGGGCTATGATAGAGGAATTCCACGCTCTTGAAAGAAACAAAACTTGGGAAGTAATTGAATTACCGAAAGGGAAGAAAGCCAACGGGTGCAAATGGGTATATAAATTGAAGTATTGGGCAGATGGGACACTAGAGAGGCACAAGGATAGATCGGTAGTGAAGGGTTATACTCAACGATATGGCATAGACTACCTAGAGACTTATTCCCCTATAGTTAAGTTCGCTACCGTTCGGGCCCTTGTGGCTGTAGCATGTAAAAGGAATTGGGGCATCTATCAATTAGACATCAATAATGTCTTTTTACATGGGGAATTAAAGGAAAAAGTGTATATGGTCTTGCCTCCTGAGTATATAAAACAGAAAGAAAACCAAGTATGTAAGCTTAAGAAATCTTTGTATGGTTTAAAGGAAGCCTCCCCACAGTGACATGAGAAACTAAATTTCTTTCTTTCACACCATGGTTCTCAGTAGTCACTTAACGATTACTCCCTTTTCATTAGGAAAAGAGCGAACATATATTTTCCTTGTCGTCTATGTAGACGATATTCTTTTAACAGGAAGTGATCTAGACACAATGAAGAAAATAAAACAGAAGCTCCATGAAGAATTCAGAATAGAGTATCTAGGGCTGCTTAACAATTTTCTTGGTATACATTTCATTCCCACTTCTGATGGAATCATTGCTGTACAGAAAAGTTATGCTGAAAACCTGGTGCAGGAATTTAATTGTCACAACAGAAAACAGTAACAAGTCCCTTAGAACTCAATGTCAAATTGCTTAAAGAGGCAAGTAATCCCTTATTAGAACCATTGATGTACAGGAAATTAGTATGGAAGATTAATTTCCTTGCACATAATCGCCCTGATCTCTGTTTCTCTATTCAGTATCTAAGTCAATTTTTGCAGCAGCCCACCGACCTACACTGGAAGGCGGCCTTACATGTACTCAAATATATCAAGGGGACAGCAGGTAATGGACTCTTCTTCAATAAACAAACTAATTTCCGGTTGACTACATATTACAATGCAGATTGGGATGGATGCCCTAATATAAGAAGATCCATCAGGGGGTACTACGTTGAGCTTACGGTTTATCGCTGTCCTCGAAAGCAAAGAAGCAAGGGAGTGTGCCACTCTCCTCTGCAAAAGCAGAGTACAGATCCATGAGGCAAGCAACAGCTAAGTTGAGTTGGTTATTCAGAATATTGTGCGACTTCAAGAGTAGAAGATGTCCTGCCCATACCGCTGAAGTTAGACAGCCAATCAGCAGTCTACATTGCATGAAATCCCGTGTTTCACGAGAGAACGAAGCATATTGAAGTGGATTGCCATTTTGTGCGACAAAAGATTCAATAAGGAGTGATTATGGTGTAGTTTGTTCCTTCCCGACAGCAACTAGCTGATGTTCTCACAAAGACATTAGCTGGTAAAGATTATCCCTAGATCAAACAGAAGTTAGGGATGGTTGAAACTTAGAACAACAGCGCACGTTTTCAAAGTTTACATGAATGTAAACTTCGAGGGGGGATGTTACAATATGTTAAGTCCATATGTTTTGAGCTTGCTGTAACATAGTTAAGAAGGTTATTTATGTCATTCATGTTGTGTCCTTTATTGACCGTTATTCAAACTTGTATATAGTCATGGTTCTTCCATTTGTAAAGTCAAGTCTTTGTAACATATCGTGGAGATAATTTAGATTGTCATTCTTGTTTCTTCACTTCGAGACTTCACCTTCTTCTTTTCTTCTGCTTGAATTCTCCTGAATCTTATCAGAGTTGGAGGTAGTTGAGGTGAAGCCAATCTGGAAAGGTTTGTGCGAGCCTCGTGTGGAGATAACGTTATGGTTTGCAATCATTAGAAGGCTAATGACTCGGGAGATTTTATTTGAAAGAGATATTGTCCCTATAGGATTGAGCTTGTGCCCATGGTGTAGAAGATTCATGGAGAAACTTGAACATGTACAGTTTCATTGTCCGGAGATAACAAAGATTTAGGATCTTATCTTGAGATGGTGGAATGTGCTGTTCACCTTTAAAGAGAACATTGGTGATATATACTAGGACTGGTTCTCAGTCTCCCTAGCTCTTAAGGTGGAAGCGTGTGTGGAAGTCAACCTTTTGTTATGGAGTCTATTACATTTGGCTGCAACGGATTAATGTTATCTTACTTGGGGAGGATTGGGACGTAGCTCGTGTTACTACCCAAATAAAGCTTGGAATTTGAAGATGGACTAAGGCGTGGTGGAAAGGCTTTCCTTTCTCATGTAACTATTTTATTGGTGTGTCATCCTTGAAGGATTATTTGTAATTGGTAATTGGACTGTGTGGGTACTTTGTTATAGGTAGGTTATGTGTGTTGCTGTTAATTTATGTCGCGGTAGGCTATCTTGTTAGTTAGGGTTGTACTCGGATGTGGTAGGGTACTCTTTTCCTCTTTAAGTTTTTATCCTACTAGGTTTTGTTTATAGGGGTTTTAATGAGACCCAAACATTACATTTCCACCTGATTACTCAGGATTATTTTAATTATAATGCTATATGCCTAAATTATACAAAAACAAATTATTTTATTAATTGCTTTCAAACTTTGATTCTTCATAATTCTAATTTCAGCTTGATCCAAAGAACAATTCCTTACCGATCAAAATTTAGTACAAAAGATTTGATAATATTGGTATAACTCAACTACTTTTATATAACTTTTGTGTTTAAAAATATAATAAAACTGATAAGAGCTGATTTATCCCAATGTAGTACAAGCTTCAATAAATGTACCACAAGTTCAAATATAATTTCAAAATACAAATAAAATACACAAAACACTATTAAATGACGGCAATATAACTACTTTTATAAAAATAAGCACTACTACAGAAAATGCTTTACACAACTGTTAAAAACAGTTCTAGTTGTTGGAGTTCTCTATAGTAGGCTCTCCTTTAGACTGCTGTGATTAACAGTTCTCTATACTTACTTATAACTACTGTTAAATTCATGTTACACAACTGTTATAAAAATACTTCATCAGACTACCATTATTAACAGTTGTCTATTACATTTTAGAATTTGTTATGCTATAATTTAAAAACTCTCAATAACTGTTGTCTATGGTCAATGCTATTTGACAATTGTTTTTCTTACATTTTAAAACTGAATTTCATAGCCAAATTTCATACTCATAACCGCACAACATTAATGAATCAAAAGCAACAATTTATTTATTTAATAAGATAACCGGAATAATAATGTTGCTGTCTTACAAGCACAACTCATAGACCAACATCATTCTAATGGTTCAATACAAAAGAAATATATATGAGTATAACTAATCTCCGATCTTAATCAAAATTGTTCCAAGCGTAAGTTGTCTACTCCTCTTGAAATCATTGACCGCCACTTGACTGAACACTTTCTAGCCATCTTTGCTCTCAAATTTCTCCACCAGCCGCCAAGCGTAAGTTGTCATGAAACTTCACTCTGATTTTTTTACCTGTACAATATTATACATAAGGATATAGACTTTTATTTTTTCAAGCCAATAAGGAGAAGATATTATGACAATGGTTTGATCCTAGACACACAAAAATTATATACTCACCAGACCTACTTCATAGCCGGTTTGATACTCCCTTTTTGATACTGCAGCATCGTACTTGAAAAAATCATTGAAGCAGTACAAGTAGTTTTGAAATCTAGAAAGATTGTTGAAGCAGCGCTGAAAGACTAGCACATACAAAGTCAGAGATACAACTGTACAGCTTGGGAAATGAAGAACTTGCTAAGTTAGTTCAACATTGCAGTAACAATTAGTTTAGATTTGGAGATAATAAGCAACTGCTGAACTGGTTAGATCAGTAAAAGAAAACTTAAGATGGTGACTAGTTAATCAGTAAAAGAAAACTTTGTTTCTAGAGGAACAAAATATAGACATGGTTTAACATAAGAACTAGCAGTAGAACTGAAATCTTCAATGAACTTTCTTAGTGGTCCCCAATGAGTGAAATCAAGTAGAAAAAAAGGAAAATAAGACGATAAAGATAAAAAAGATAAGAAAGTCTCTTTGGAGAAAAGCTTACCTCCTTTGAAGTTCGTCTGTTGAGAGAATGCTCTAGCCTACGAGAACAAAGAAATATGATTATAAACTTTATAGCATCTATTTTGACCTTCTCAGATAGCAGTATTTAGAACTGTTTGCTCAAACTGAAGTCAGAGCTAAATAATTCAGCAGCTATAGGTAAATTTAGGTTGGTTAAGCATTCACAGAAAAAGCATAATTGAGTTCCTTACTGCATCCTCCTATCATGCTATCCTTACAATTATCACCATCACGAATCGAATCATCCAATACAAAGAGGCATTACAAAAAATATGTACCTGATCAACAGTACCTGGTCGAATGACAACAAGTGAAACACCAGATGCATCCATTATTTCCTGCCATGTCAAACTAAAATTCAGAAAACCATTAATCGTACTGAGCTAATATGAGGAAAGATCAAATGAGAGAGTACAATCTCCAACGCAAGATACAAACGCAGCATGTATTATTATAATGTCCGCGCATCAATTTACAAAGATTTAATCATGCATAGCAAGAATTGTAAAATCACGAAGTTTCTAGCGAACAGACATGGAAAATCATTCAGAAAATGCTCTCTAGAGTAGAGATGATATCAGTTCTTGTTGTGGGCCCAAACAACATGAAGTACCTCTAGGGGACACCAATCACTCACGTGTCCTTACATTTCCTTCAAATGATTAAAATCATATCAATTGAAAGGGTGGGGATTATTCAATTAAAAGCAGCAGGCATCAGCTAAGCCGGCTGGGTTTCTTCACGAGCAACTTTATCTATAAAAAATAATTTTCTAGCAAGAAAATGAGCACGATACCCTACCTTCTTGGCAGCAAGATAATCAACACGCTTAAGACAAAACACGCACCTACAAGCAGTGAAAGATATATGAATTTACATCTATCCCATCAATGATCCATCACTACTGATAATACCAATCTGAGTTGAACACTAGCACCCAGAAAGATATCACATTCACCATATATTGAAAAATACAACACAAAATTCTTACCAAAGCACTTAAGACTGCAGGTTCATCGCAGCCGATTCACCACTCACGCTAGCAAGCAAAAAAATGCAAAAGAAGTATAACCAATCGATTTTTAGAGCCAGTGAAGAAAAATATAGACTTAGATTTTAGTAGTCAGCATATTCATGTCAAATTCACACTTAAATCGTAATATTTCTCATAAAAAAACCCAAAAACAGAAGTTAGGGTTGTGAATTTAGGAACAAGGACAACACCAATTGCAAGTTAGCGTTGTCGATTGGGAAGAGAAATAACAATCGACCACTCCAGAAGCAGAGAGAACACATGTCGAGGTGAAAGAAATCACCGTTTTAACTTTTAAGCAACCACCATGGAAGAATGATAAAGAAACTTACCTTCTGTAAGAGTACAGGCGATGTTTCCCATCTGCAAGGATGCAATGCTCTTCCCCAAAGAAAATAAGATTCTGCTTCAGTTCCAATTCCTCTATCTTCAACGATGTTTCCCATCTGCAATAGCTTTCCCTACTCATCACTCCTTCACTCACGATAATTTCTCAACCCTAACTATCGAACAAGAACATGCATGCTCCGCGTTGCCATTCTTCTATTCTCTTCAGCCACGGTAATTTGGTACTGGCGATAGTGTGTTCTGCGCCATTCTTCTTCGCCACACACGGTAATTTTGTAACCTAACCGGCGAACAAGGAACTTAAATGCTTTGCGTCTTCACTCCTTCACTGACGATAATTTTTCAACCCTAAACTATCAAACAAGGAACTCACAGCCTAAATCAATAGCAACTCACAGGTAATAGAGAAAGAAATTCAACCAAATCCAGAAAGAAGTTCGACAGTATTTGATGCATTGACGGTACTGAATAGAGAGAAAAAAAAAAGTTCAATAAAATCTGAAATTGGAACCAGAAAGAGCAAGTTAGGGATGAGAAATGTTCGACGTTACCGTGCTCTGGGGAAGGAGGCAACGGTGCTCTAGGGAATGTAGAACTTCAACCAATGTCTGCAACTCAATAGCGATGAAGGGAGAAGAGGAGACGCGCGAGGTTACTGAGCTTTACATTTACAAGGATTTAGTGAGCGGGAGATCTTGCCGCCTAAGTGCATGGTTTCCAATTTTCAAATAGGGGCAACAAGGGTATATGCTAGAATGACAAGGGGTATTGGAGTCATTTGGATATAAATCCACTTAAATCTCTGGCCCCATAATTTTATAACAGTTCTCTTTTAAGAGCATCCACAGGTAAGCTAAGGATTTCCTATAAATTGTATTTTATTGGTTTCTCTCACACCTCTCTCATCTTATGCTAGGGCATACATGGTTTTAAGTTCTTAAAACATTCTAGTGCCATGTCATCTAAAAATTATATTTTATTATAAGAAACTCTATTCATACATCCCTTTAATTCTCTCTCCTAATGAATAACCAATAAACTATCACTATTTTGATGTGAGATAAAATATGAAAGAGAGAGATACACTCTAATGTGTTATTGGGGTCTATTTAAGAACCTTGGAGAGAGAAAATGGGTGGAATACCATTGTAGAACTTTACATATGTAACCGTGTGAACCCTATTGTGGATGCCCTAAACACATTGAGTTCTTAACTAAGAACTCCCCTCTATCCCTCTTCCTCCAAGCTTTTCTTTATTTTTGTTTATGTGTCAGTAGAAATGTTAAGAAAGCTGTGGATGCCCAAACATACAAAAACCAAAACTGTAGTAGTGAAGCTGCAAAACACCAAAACTTATTCTTTACCGATCAGACAATTTTTTTAAAAAAAAAACTAATGTTTAAGTACGATCATGTTTATGGATTGACTGACTCTAAAGAAATGAATCGAGAATAAAGTATGTGATGACACAAGATATGGTCTGGTTCGTCTTCATATATTTGGGGTATATTTGATGGAATATTAAAAATATATTAAGGTGATTTTCACATGAGTTCCATATGAGTTATGTTTTCTTTTCCATAATATATGACACGTACAAAGTAGCAAAAAAAATAAAAAAGAAATAAAAAAAAACTACAAATATGTCAAAGCCATCAGAGAGCCCAGTCCGTCTTGGAATGGTTGATGGCATATTGGCACCGAATTTTATAAAAATACTTTTTAAAAAAAATTACATGTGGTGGTCGTTTTGAAAAAAATTACATAGATGTGTCAAACTCATATAAGGAAGCAGTCTTGGGGTCATGGCAGCTTGCCAGAAACCGCCCAACCTTGTGGCAGTTTCAAGTAAAAAAATGTAGAAGCAGCCGTTCTCCGGGACGGTTCTAGCAAACTACCATGACCTTGGGTTGTTTCTTTACACTGGTTGACACATCCGCGTAATTTTTTTCAAAAAAGACCACTGCATGTAATTTTTTAAAATTGGTATTTTTATAAAAAAAATTCCGGCATATTGGGTGATTTTACTTAAGTCATACATAAATTATATGTTTCTCTAATAAGTAACAACAAATATAGTCAACAACTACAAATTGTCAAAGTGAATAGTTAAAAAACAACAAATGTCCATAATTTGCATAATTCACATTGTAACTATCTTAATCCTAACCATTGTGAGTCTCTTATCATTTAAACGTACTATTTAATTGGTACATTCGATGGAGTTGACTAAAATTAGTTGGATCATTATCACTCATCAAGCTAGCTCATCATATTTTCCAATCAATAAGTCTTAGCTACAACCATATGTAGCCATCTTTGGCTACATTTTTCATGATACAATTTGTGTAGAGTAAATGTACATTTTTATAAGTTGTTGTACAGTTTATAAAGTTAATATGTACATTTAGTACAAATTCAAAAATATCACAAGTCACTGTATACATGTACATATACATCAGTACGGTTTTGAATGATCAAATGTACAATTTTCAATGACCAAATGTACATGTATGTAGCTATCTATGGTTGTAGCCAAGAAATTGGGTTTTCCAATTTAATCAGTTAAACAATAACAAAAAAAGAAATGTGATTTAGAACCTGGCGTTATTCATCATCTTATGGCGATGGGGTATTTATCATTTTAATTTGAGAGGCATAACTGCATTTTCAGTTTTCTTTTCTCTTCTCCTTACCGATACACTCGCATAATAATGTGATTTAGAAACTAGCGCTAACGCTTGTATTCTCCTCTACTCTAAATCACCATTGATTTCCTTTGTTACTCTTACTTGGTAATTGCCTCATCGTTTTCGACTATGTGCATCATCCTCGACTCTATGCATCATAGTCTTCAATCTCTTCGTCTTCCTTCTTCTCTCTATAAATCCTAATTGTTTTCAATTTGTCTTTTTGCTTTGAATAATGGTGAGGCGTAGGAATACAACCTCGACTTCCAATTAGGATGTAGATGAGAAACATTTTACAGAAAATGATTTGTCCATTGAAGGGATTGATATAGTTATCTCAATTAGTACTTATAGCATAATTTGATTCACTTCCTTGACACCTTTGCTTCACAATTAATAAACATAAGAGTCAGTTTTATGCTACTAAATAATATAAATACTTTTCATTAGAAACTGATTTTTAGTGAATTCATTGTATTAATTTACAAACAATACTTATAAAAGAAAATGATTCACTTGCATAACACTATAATTTCACAATAAATAAACTATGAATGACTTTTAGTGGATTCACTGTGATGAGTTATTAAATGACATATATAGCAGAATTTGATTCACAATGCTAACTAATTTTATTCATGTTGAATAAACATAAGATTCACTTTGCACTATAATATCATAATAATAACTGTATAATATGAAATGAAATTGAATTGTTAATGTTTTTTTCTTATCTCCACCAACACATGGTTAAATGAGACCCTTATAATGTCTTAATTATCTCGGCAGCTTTTTAGGGTTTAAGGTTTAGGGTCATTAGACTATAAAGTGTAAACCCTAGACTTCAAACCCCTAAAATAAACCTTTAACAATTAAGCAGTCTTAGGCTATGTTTGGGTTTATGGTACATTTTGCACCCTTGCAACGTTTCAATTACCATAAATCCTGGACCTCGAACCCTAAAACAAACCTTCGACGATTTAACTGTCATAGGGTATGTTTGGGTTTAGGGTATCTTTTGGTAATCATTTTACATCCTTTAAGCGTCTTAATTATCTCGGTAGCTAGGTTTTTAAGGCTTGAGTTTAGAGTCATTGGACCCTAAACCTTAGACTTCAAACCCTAAAATAAATCTTCGATGGTTTAGCATTCCTATGGTATGTTTGGGGTTCATGGTATCTTTTGTTTTTCACTTTGCACCCTTGTAAGGTATCTTTCTTTCTAATTAATTATATACTTTACAATATGAATATTTTGTTTTGGAAGAGTGAACACTAGTTAGGTACAATGTGAACCTTTGAGCCAATTCAATCAACACCCTTGTCAAAATCATTGGAAGGCCGCCATCCATGTTCTCCGCTACATCAAAGGGACTATCGGCTACGACATTTTCTTAAATAATACTATTGATTATTTCTCTTAGCATACTGCGATTCTGATTGGGCCTCATGTCCTCTTTCTCGCAGGTCCGTGAGTGGGTACTATATTCTTTTCGGAGGTTCTCCAATCTCTTGGAAATCCAAAAAACAAACCTCAGTCTCTCATCCGCCGAAGCAGAGTACCGGGCTCTCCGACGCGTCACGACGGAATTGGCTTGGCTCTCCCGTCTCCTGAATGAACTCGATATCAACGACATCACTCCTATACCACTGAAATGTGATAACAAATCAGGCGTCTACATCACCCACAATCCCGTTCTTCACGAGCGAACGAAGCATATCGAAATAGACGTTCACTACGTTCGTGACCAAATTAAGGCGGGTCTTATCGATGTTATCCACATTTCCAACAAGCATCAGAAAGCCGACATGCTTACCAAGACTTTACAAGGAAAGGATTATCAGCAGCAATTCACATATATGGGAATGCTCAACACTTCAAACCTAGCAAAAACCCTTTCTTAGGTTTGAGGGGGGTGTTAGGATTTATTGTACCATTCCCACTTTCTCTTCTATTAGCCGTTTAGCAATGGTTAATTACTCCTGATTACCGTTTAGCAACGGGTTAATATCTCTGTATATATTTCCTTTGTCCGTCTCTGTTTGTTAATCAAGGAATACAATTCATTTCATTCTCTCGCTCTCTCATTCGTCTCTCTCTCGCATTACCTCGTTTGTTCTTCTCTCTCGCTGCCTTCCCCCTCTTCGCATCTCGTTTTCCTCCTCGCTCAATTCACAAATTGTTATAAAGTGAATTCTAATGATGAATATTATGAACATTTTAGTATGCTAATATTTCTATCAGTCTATAATCTATTTTTGTATTTGTTTAGATTAGTCTTTTGTTTGGTTGATCTTTTGAACTCATGATTCAACAACTTTGCAAATTCTTTAATTGAGAATAGAATGTCCGTTTTGATGTGGTAGATCGTCTCCTCTTTCACCACAATGTACAAAGTCATAATTATAACTCATTAGGAGCTTCAACCTTATTCTTTGAAAGTAAAACAGATTTTGAGTGTCTCTTCTTTCAATTTTGTACTTCGGGTGCAAGTTCTAGTGTGGTAGATAGTGGCGGACTCAGGAGTTATGTTTAGGGGCAAAAAAAAATTAAGTACTTTCAAAATGACATGGATTTGTGTGTGACATTTTGTTTCTATAGCAAAGTACCTAATAGCTTTAATTATAAAAAATTTAAATGAATAACTTTATTGATAATTAAAATTAAACTAATATATACATATAAAAGTACTACAAATTTATTAGTAAGATATTAATTATACGTTAGATTGATAAATATGTACAATAGAAGTAACAAAGAAAATTGTAAATACTTTGTTTACAGTTGATCAAATTTCATTGACTTCTAATATTGTTTGTTACCTTAATTATTTTATCATTGATGCAACTTTCTTTTACGAGTTTTTACTATCATACTTTAGTAATTTTTGTCTAATGTGATAACCGATTGTCTAACTTCATATAATAATTCATATCAACCGATTTCATTTGTTTCACAAATAAAGCTTGAATGTTGTTGTTGTATATCTCAATGATGCCAGGATAATAAAATAAGCTACTACTCCCTCCGTCCCATAGGGACCTTCTGGTTACTATTTAGATTTGTCATTTGACTTCAATATTTAACATGTAAGATGACATAATTTTACAAATCTAAGTTTTGTAATGGAATCCTTATGTCAAAAACTATAAGTTATAGAAATTTGTTTTATAAAATTATTTTATCTTATAAGTTTAATATTGAAATGGAAAAACGTGCCAAAAAACAAACAGGAATGTCAAAATGGGAGAGAGGTAGTATCAAATTTTATTATGGTCTGCCAATGGCCGTAGATTGTTTCCTCTTTCCTGCGTTAATCTGTACTTCTATTTTGTCAGACATTATGCGATTTCAATCAGTATGTCATACCTAAAAACCTAAATTTCAATTTCAATCAGTACTTCTATTTTGCCAGAAATAATTGTTTGGGGGCCAAAAATATATTAACAAACATTATTTTTAGCTATATATATTAATGGTATGTAACAAAATTTTTAGTTATTTAAATATGCATTTTGATTCATATGTAAACTATGTAAATTGTCTAAATATTCAGTATCATATAGAAGGAATAGTATATTAAGAAATAAAAAATCATTATTATATAATATAAATGTCAAACAAGAACAACGAAGTAAACCATGAATGATGATGGTACCAATTACTTAGCAAGTCTTCAAAACATATACACTAATCCAAGAAAAATACTTCATCATGTTTTAAATATAGATTTTTTTAGCTGTAGACAATTTCACTATTACTTTTTGTATTATATATTGAAATATATTAAAAAGTAGAATGTGATAGAAAAGACAAGGGTATAGATGAAAATTATAGAATTTAAACATGCTGAAACATCTATCATTTTGAAAATAATGAAAAGGCCTACTAAGAATAGAAAGAGATCAAGTAATAAACACCCTAAAATAGCATATACTTAGAGTGGCTCTCTAATTGATAAGAAATTCAATATTTTTTTCAAATTAGTAAACAAGCATTTATGGTAATTATCAAATTATTAAGGAGTCAAGTGGAAACAATGAAAATAAGATACTTCAAAAGAAGTTTTATTAGGCCACATGGCCTAATTTGGTAGTATAAGTTACTAATATACTGTAAAAATTGTATTTTAAAAAATCAGAAATGCAATCATTAAGGAGATAGCCCAAAAAGAATTTGATAAATGAAATCAACCATTGATATGAAAGTCCTTAAATAAACTACTTGTAAGGTAAGTAGAAGAAACCAAAAATTAAGGATTTACACTTAGTAAGATGGCATTTGATTGGCAGTGATTAGATTAGAAACAACATAAAATATGATTGAGTAGTTACCGTTAATGACGGCCAAATACATTTATTTTGCATGATGATTATATTTTATTATCTAAAATGTCACTATTTATTGTCATTCACATGAGTAATCTAACTAGAAAATGTCATCCAGGTTGATATCTAGGCGTAACCGTATTGCTACACATTTTAAAGTGAACACTACTACACCCTAAAAATTGAAACAAACGTGATGAGGACACACAACTGCCACGATATATCGAGGGGTCAACCTCAGCAGGTCTGGCTCTCAAGCGCGTCCAGTGGGCTGGGACATGCTTTTGCTCCCGTTTGGCTCCGTTAATCATCACCGTCGACAAGGTGACAGTCAGTTACATCAACGATCCAAAACATTGACCAACACGGTGCACTCCACCATACCCAATCCCGAAGCAAAACTAACCCCAACTTGTCCTTTTATTCCAGTTGAGAAAACCTGTGGACATTTACAACCCTGGAAAACCATGGGCTGTTTTCCGTCGCCTAAAACCACTAGTCATCAGCAGCTCCTCCATTTTCAAAACAGCTGCCGCCGCACTTTCACCACTTTCCATCTGCCTTTTGCCTCACCAAGTTGCCAAGCCATCTCATATTTCCCTGCTGGCTCGCCTATTTTCATTTAATCCCTATCTCTTATTCTATTCCAATCAATTCCAGCTTCATCCTAACATATCCCAGTATCGCGTCTTTCTTTTCATTGGAATATATTGTTTGGTTCATTATGTTAGATCACTCAGTTTTAATCTAACAACAGTACTCGGGGAAGGGATCAATCCTCACCAACATTTTGCAAAAAGATGGAATCGAATGGTATGCCGGGGAGGATGTTCGGGAACTTAGGGAGCAGCGCGGGGATGATCGGGCTAGAACCATCCCTTCAACAACCATCGTCACAGCAAAATGCTCCTCATCACCGCCAGCAGACGCATCCGCCGCCGCCATCTCAACAAACAACCACCACACAGATGATAGGTTTCTCAACCGGATACAATACTACTCCAACCGCCGACCAATCACCACAAACACACCTCTCGATGAAACAGAACTACCAAAACCACCCATTCTTCGCGGCACCACACCAACAGCAACCGAAACCGGCCGGTAGCGACGAGGACGAGCACGAGCACGGGAGCGCGAACGATGGAGACCCGTTTGACGGGAAGAGGAAAATCGTCTCACCGTGGCAAAGGATGAAGTGGACGGACACGATGGTGAAGCTGCTGATCATGGCTGTATACTACATCGGTGATGAGGCTGGTGGTGGCTCATCTTCGGAGCAGCCGTCGGCAGGGGATAAGAAGTCGAAATCGGGTGGGAGTGGGACGGCGGCTGCACAGAAGAAGGGGAAGTGGAAATCGGTGTCATGGGCGATGATGGAGAAAGGGTATTCGGTATCACCGCAGCAGTGTGAGGACAAGTTTAACGATCTCAACAAGCGGTATAAGAGGGTTAATGATATTCTAGGGAAAGGGACGGCTTGAAGTGGTTGAGAATCAGGGGCTACTGGATGGAATGGATCTGTCGCCCAAGATGAAGGAGGAGGTTCGGAAGTTGCTGAATTCGAAGCATCTTTATTTCAGGGAGATGTGCGCGTACCATAACAGCTGCGGGCATGGTGGTGGTGCGCTTCAGTCCTCAGAATCGGCTGTGGAGCAGCAGCAGCATCATCAGCAACTGCAGAATCAGCTGTGTAATTCGCATCCGATGATGATGACTCCACCGTCCAGTATGAATATGAGGGGGAACTTTGCTGAGGAGTCGATGTTTCTGAAGGGGGGTGAGCATGAAATTGATGAGGATGAAGATGAGGAGGATGACGATGAGGAAGAGTATGATCATGATGATCATGGACATGTCTCTGGTCAAGATTGCTCAAGGAAGAGGGGCAGAGGGGAGAGTAATAGTGGTGGCATTGCAGCTGCAGCAGGGTTTTTGAGTGGTGGCGGCGGTGGGTCAGGGTCTCCGTCTCCTCCGATGATGTGCACGCAGTTGAGTGGGGAGATAATGGGGTGTTGGGCGATGGGAATAAGACTGCCTGGGATAAGAAGCACTGGATGATGGTTAAGCTGCTACAGGTGGAAGAGCAAGGTGTGAAGTATCAATACGAGGCGTTTGAGATAGAGAAGCAGAGGTTGAAGTGGGTAAGATTTAGTAGCAAGAAGGAGAGGGAGATGGAGAAGATGAAGATTGACAACGAGAGAAGAAGGCTCGAGAATCAGAGGATGTTGCTCTTGCTTAAGCAGAAGGAGCTCGAGATGTTGAATCATCAACGTCCATCGCCAACGTCTAATCCTTCTCCTATGAGCAACTAGTTAGACTTTCGGTGTTATGGCCAAACACTTTTTGGTTTCTTATTGTCAATCTTGTAAAGCAGATTCAAATAGATCACTCTTCCTCGATCCGTTCTATTTACATAGGAGACAACGAATGATTTGATTAGTCAGCAATTGTATCGTGTAATAGAAATATTGGAAAAACAGGCAAAGATTTAACAAATGAAGACAACAACTGCCCGAAGAATCGTCTTTTCTCGTAAACCAACAAAACGTTAAATCAGAGCGCATTATGGATCCACGACTCTATCCACTGAAAACCACTACTTTCGACTTGAGAACACAAAAGGCGAGAGGTACCCAAAAAGGACTTATTTTAGCTGCAACTATCCAACAATGGGGACCAGAGTTGCCAATTATGCACTCATCCAAAATTAATCTGCGGAATGACCCGCAAAAAAATCAACCACGTCCAATCAACGGCATGGTCAGCCAAAAGGGAAAGTTTAGGCACGTTGCTTTATACCTATATTGCCTAGATCTCCAGCTGATGCTTCCAATAGCGATCTCAAAAATAGGAAGCTTCTAAACAAAACAGGCTAAGCTATTCCCAAACTCACAAGTATTTCTTTATCATTCCAACTTGTGAGCATTTTTATGGCCATAACAGAGGCAAAAACAAAAAAGGTAGCAAAAGTAGGCGTGGGAGGCGCTATCGCTATCGTAAATCTGTCCTGCATACATAGATGGATCCTTCAACCATCAAGCTCAATGATCTTCACAACCGACGAATCACCAACCTTTTGAATAATCACAACTCTGTCATGCGACTTTATGATCCCTGCTGCTTTTCCATGCTCAAGGGCAACCTTCAATACTGACTCGTTTGATGCGCTTGTAGACTCAGCCTGCACAGATAGACCAGGGGAAAAGGGGCTTATTCAGATTCTATTATGAGCCCAGCCCCCCCCTCGTGACTTGCATTAACCCACCTTACAAACATCCATCAACTTCAACTCAAATCTCACCATCAATTCAAAAGCTAACATAAGTTGCATGCATACACAACATATGGAGAAGAGGAACCACTTTAAACACACTTACAGGATGGTGGATCAGCCAGCATGGGGAAGAGACCTCTAACCACCAAAGACTGTCTCGCCTGATCAAAATTCATTACCAGCAAATGTACAAAATAAATACATGTGCTATTAACAAAACTGCAGTAAGTAGAACACAACAAATGCACTATGAAAACAAGTCCTTTCAGTTAGGGTGAGAAAAAATAACCGAGAATATTCAACAACCCTTAATGTCTATGAGACTCCATACCCCCTAAAAATTCAATAACCAAGATCATATAAGGAGCAATGGCTAATCAACAACCAAAAAAAAAAACCGCTTCCACATTTTTACATGTGATCTGAAAGAATACGGACATTGAGCTGCCAACAGACAGATCATACAATTCTCACTAAAGAATGTGGTTAAGATCTCAAAACTAAACAAACTTCAGACCAGAAAATGGTACAGCATAAAAAGAGACGGAATATAAACAAACCAAATAAAAACACCAGTTGTCAAATGGAGGTAACTATTATCATGTTTTACTGACGGAGAAGTAAGAAGCAATGTAGGAGCTAACCAACATACATTACCAGAAATACATGTCAGCAGGAGACTATTGAGTAAGAAATCAGAAGTAAGCATCAGCTGCTCCAAGAAGTTGGCAATTAATAATGACATTCGCTCAAACCACCAGAACAATAAATCAAGTTGCATCAAATCGTATGACTGATTTAGCTGACGGTTTTCACAATCATAAGATTCAAGTATAATATATAGCCATATAGGTAAATTAATTTGCAACACCTCTAATACTTGACAACATAATGCATTGTTGTCGATTAATAACTTCACCAATTAAAGGTGAACAATGTACCTCAAAGGCTCCACTAAAACTCCATTTCAGCTGATTTGTTTTCAGTCGTGGGACCACCACTGAAAGAACTGGCATAATTGGCCGATATTTTGCAATCAATCTGCATTCATAGGGTTCATGGTTACATGGTCATAATTACAACTACAATAGTTGCTTTAAATTAAACCACAACTTTCTCAATCAAAAAAGGAAGGATGACTGAGATATGGAGTACAAGACACCAGCAAATCAATCAGTCACGATGTAAACAAAATGGACAAAAGAATGCCAAAGATACAGAAGAGTATTGGGTCCTTAGCATAGCTAACATCATGGTAGCTGCATACGGTTTTTGATCACCATTTTAGAAAATCTAACTTAAATTTAACTATCCGGTTCAATTCAAGCAATAGTTAGCTCAAACAAAAAAGAAAAATATAAAGTAACACTGTATGCCATAATTCACAAGAACTTCAGCAATCAACCCAACAAATAGTACAAGGTTTGAACAGATTTATAATTACAGTCCCATATTTTCTGCCACTTCAAATCTAGAAAAGATTACAAAAGTAGACAATAAAAATACATTCAAAATGACACAGAATGTATTCCATAAATTGCAAGTAGAACCGGTCAAGCATTGGATTATCCAAACACTATACCTAGCAGCTCGTCCTGTGGAAGTGAAACATATAATGACAGATGCCTTGACTTTTATAGCTGCACGAACCTGCATTGAAACCAGTAAAATTTTATAACAAAGACTGACGAAGTAAAAAAAGTAGAAGAAAAAAATATTAACATTACCGCTGAAGAAGCGATGGCCTCCAAGTGGCTCATAGGCTCCCCAACAAATCTGACTGTTTTTTGAAATAGGCTTCTTGGTTGAAGACCTTCTCTGCCTACATTGCAGATCAAGAGAGTAGGATATGATGAAATGGAGACAATGAGCGCTCTTAATGGGGACATTCTCATCTATGCAGGGATTAACTTACCTCTGCACAAATCCTGCCAACAGTACTAATAGTTTCCACAGGGTAGAAACCTCTAAAGGTCTCGGCACCAAGAAGAATTGCATCACTACCTGATGAATCCAAATAGGCAACAGAAAGAACTGTTTAGCTTTTCTCGTGCAGACAAAGATTCCTTCCATGGAACCCGTACACATTATTCGAGCAAAAAATGACAACAATTGAACTAAACATCCAGAACACACACACATCATAAAATTATAGGTATTGAATATATGAGGAAAGAAAAAAGTCATGACAATATAACAGTTAATCTAGTTTAGAGACATTTCTAACCATCCAAGACAGCATTTGCGACATCAGTGGCTTCAGCACGAGTAGGTCTAAGGTTATTGGTCATGCTGTCTACAACACGGGTGACAACAGCAGGCTTTCCAGCAACATTACACTTGTATAGAGCAGCTTTTTGGAATAAAAACACCTTGACAGGAAACAAAGAAAAACAACCCACCAATATATCATCAGCAATGAACCACATGATAACAGCAGAGAATAAGGCAGACATGACCATGCCTTTATATCATAAACTCAGAGAGGGGTGGTCATTAAATATTTGCAATTGAATAACTACAGACTACAGTGTCCCATCAGACAGTTACACAAAGGCAATGTACTTCCAACATACCTTCTCTGGGGGAAGATCTATGCCCAAGTTTCCACGGGAAAGGATAATACCATCTGCTTCTTTTAGGATTTCATCAAAATGAGTGAGACCCTGTTGAAGGAAAACCATTAGTTGCAAATCATTCAAAATCATTGGTGAGTGAAGTCAGGCATTAATGCAACTATACTACTTATTATGAGCCTAGTTACTCAGCATGTCAAAGACATCAAACCCCTCACCTCAACATTCTCTATCTTCGCCAATATGTGAGTTTGACCAAGATCACCCAATGAAGATAGAAATTCACGAGCCTATACAAAAAACAAGTATAATCAGAATCTATCATGATATAAAGAATAGAGAAAACATTGAGATCAGCAGTGGGAAAAGCGAAGTTTAGGCATTAACTAAGTCAAAATATTAATATATCCTACTTGGCGAACATCTCTGCGTGTCGAGTATATGAGAGAGAAGAAAGTCAATCTTGTTTTGCACGCCCCATGTTTTTATTATCTGGAAAAAATATCAGAAGAGGGATAAATACAAAAAAATAGCCAGAAGACATCACCAAAGAAATGCATAAAAGGAATGAAAAAGGAACGGAAGAAATATGGTGAAACAAAATCACTTCTGCAGACATATAAATTCCAAAGTAGAGAGACCAAACAGCTATAAATGAAGGGTCATTACAGAATGCCACATTAGCTACAAAAGAATCACCTCCTTATCCGTCTCTGGAAGAGTAGGCATATCAATATGAACTTGAGATACATGCAGTGTGAATAATGTCCCATCCAAGGTTGCACTATTCTTGATCACGCAAACCACATCAGTTCCTTTTACCTCAGTTACCTGAATGAAAAGATTTTGGTACCAACGCCGACGTAACCATAAAGCATCCATTGTACTCAATGTAATAAATATCGCTCACCACATTCCAGCAGCTTACACAAGATTGGAAGTTGGAAGACGTGCACAAACTCAAGAAGAGAAAACAACACAGAGATGCATAACTCTTCCTTACCTCAATCCAGAGGGAAGTTGTTTCACTTCCTGTGAATAAATATTTACCCATGAAAATCGTGTCACCTTTCTTTACAGCCTGCAGGGTAAATGAGGCATCTAGTGAAATGAAGATAAATAAAAGACTTCCATAGAACAAGGACAAAGTCTTCACAAAGTGCAGTAGTCATTAAAAGGTGAAGGCACGTTGTCAAATCCATGAAATATGAAGTCATCAACTTGCATAAAAGAGTTTTAAACATCAAACAGGTTTTTCAAACAATGAACAACTTATGCTGCTACAGAAATATACACTGTACAGAAAAATTTCCAAGGAGAGATAAACAAGGGATAACAAAGCAAATACACAGGACGGAAGCTCCCATTTAACATATTGATATGAACGACAAGTTGATAGCACGCCTCCTACTAGCAATATAAAACTCGAGAGAAAATAAAAATAAAAAACAAATTAATTCCACCATTTCATTCTGCACACATAATAATCAGTGTTATATATATACAGCTTGTTCTTTCAGGGTGTCCAAAATTGTGACAAAGGCTTTTCTTATATATTACCAATCATGTCAGTTAATAGCAACAGTTTCAGACAGATCATAAATATCAACTAATGCAAAAGAGAAGCTGGGATAAGGACAACTTCCAATAACCTTTGACAGCCCATCATAGTTGATGGGTAATAGCTCGGAAGATGCTTCTTTTTCCAGGTCTGGTGTAAGCGTAACACTCTCATTCTCCTTAAGTGTGATTGCTTGCCCACTTTATTGACAACTTGCATTTCAGGACCAACGGCATCAAGCATGACCTAAAATTGTGACAAAGTTATAGCCAGCACATGAGACATGTAAAATAACTGGTATACCAAAATAGTGAATGTTGTTACTTTCAACTAACAGCTCAATAGGCTGTCTACTCTCACTGACCAAAGCATTAATAAATATTAGCTCATGCTTCCAAGATATTAGCGCAAAAACTGAACCTGTTTCCGGTATTCAGCCAGGTTTATTTGGGAAAAAATAAAAAATTCAACAGAAAGGTGAGCACTCAAACTAACATCTACAAGCTCCCAGAACACAAATCCTATCTGCCACAGTGTCAGCTAAGCAACATGACAATATTAGCTATCAACCGCAATAGATACAAGCACGTTGGCACTTATCAGAACAGAATGATCCAAAGAAATCCCAAAACCAGACGGTACTAGAGAAACATACAGCACAGAGTTTCTTGGTGCTCTTCACTGCCAGTTTCAGATTCTCCAATGTCTGTTGATGAATAGTAGCGTCTCCCCATGAAAAATCAAATCTAGCAACTGCAGAAACACAACGATGTATTCAGGAACTTGAATCACGATCGTGAGGTTATGAACCAAGTAAAAGCTTAAACAACTATGTTTTAAACAGTTTCCGTTGGTTAGGTCTCGTACAAAAAAAAGGATCAAGGCATTACCGGACATCCCAGCTTTCAGCAGGCTAGAAATAGTTTCAACAGACTGAGATTTAGGCCCCAGAGTTCCAACGATCTTGGTCATCGCCGGGAAGAAGCTCTACATAAATCAAAAGCGTAAATCGTACAGATCAGGTGGTTCAAGTACAGATCAACGACAACAAAAGAATAGAGAAGGAAGACCAAAAATTCAAGCCAAATATTACAACCCGATGGCATGGATGCGCAATCAAAATAGATAGATCTTTTGTTCAGAACTGGAACCCGAGCGAGGGAGATGAAACATTTGGAAGAACTAACAAAGTAACTAGCTAACTTACCCTTTGGATGGCTCCAGGATCGAAGCCATACGAATGGGCTCTTCTAGGAGAAGGTGAGTCGAATGCATCTTTGTCGACGAGCGGGAGAGATTCTTCTGCTTGTGTTAATGAACTACTTCCACCCCTGAGAAGACGAGCAAGCCAGCGACGCAGTGGACTCACGAATCGAGGGTTTCTTAAGAGAGAGACCGGCCGCAGGTTACGAGAATTTTGAGAGATGAACGATCAACGCTTGCAAACCAGCCAACTTGTCTCCCTGGACTTCTGTTTTGTTTCTAGAATGGCGAATATATTTCGCACATTCGCGACAATAAAACTCTCGTTTTTCCACTTTCCAGAATTATTTTTGCTTTTTAAAAATGGCTAGTCTCTTGTCTAGTCAGAGTCGGAGATCCGGGGTTGGGGTCTTTTTTGGCTTTCTGCTCGCGCCGTCCGTTCCCTCGCTCACCTATCTCCTGACGTCCTTTTTTTTTTTTCTTTTCTTGTATTCCGTTTGGCTAGACCTGGCAATTTGGGTCGTTGGGCCCAACCCATTTAAAATATCATCAACCCATGCCTAACCAAAAAAATGGATGGGTCAGAAAATCATGACCCTAATCCAACTCGTTTAAAATCCTTCAACCCTAACCCAACCCACCCAACCCATTTTTAAGCATACTACTCCCTCCGTCCTGAATTGACCGTCCTGTTTACTTTTGGACATGTCGTTTGACTTCAATTTTAACATATAAGATAAATTAATTTTGAAAATTTAAGTTTTGCAATGATTCCTTACATGATAAAAACTATATGTTACAAAATTTAGTTTTATAAAATTATTTTATCTATATGCTTAATATTGAAGTGGAAAGCGTGCCATAAAGCAAACAGGACGGTCAATTCAGGACGGAGGGAGTATAATTTAGACGGATTAGGAGTAGACTTTAATAAAAAAATCTAAAAACATCCAGTGCTAACTAATTAGGATGAAACAAAAGGAAAAGAAGTAATCTTGCTTGATCGACCCAACTTTAAACAAATTTCATGGTATGTAAAGAATGTAAAAGTACTACACCAATTCTCATGAATAGAATAACACGTATTTTTTCCATAAGTTTATATTTATCAATCTGAGCATAAAGCTCTACCACTGTTGGGAGAAATCCTATCTAGATATGCACATGATCCTAGTGCCCTTAATAAAGAGGGAGCGAAAATGAAAATCTTCATTATGTATTGGAGAAATATACTAAAGACAAATCTTCTAAAGTTAGAAATATTTTTTAAACTGAGAGCTCAAAGCCTCAAATATAACTAATAGTTTTAAAATAATTACACCTGTTTAAAATGAGTGCTCATGCCTGAGAAAAGTAAATCACAATCACTTAATCGTTACAAACAGTTGAGGAACTTCTATGCATCACGATATCCGTATTGTTGGCTTCAGAATTCACTAAGAGGTCTATAATCAAGATCCTACTTACAAAAAATATATCACCTACTTTTTTTCACCATTCAAGAAAATCTAAACATACATATTTTCTCAAGAACAACTATGACAGTGAGAATAAGAAAAACAAACTTTGGGCAGAGATGAAGAGCGGACATAGACATGAACAACGATGTAGAGAAGAAAAATGGATGTGAGTCTACAAGACGAGAGTATTTGAGTTTTCAACATTATGTTAAGGTCTGGTTGGGCCCTTGTTTGATATGCAGCTGGTTAAGGCCGTTTGTTTAGTTAAAAGTATGTGATATTATTAAGGTGGGATAGTCCAACTGTACTTGGGCTTAAGGCTAAGGTATAGTTTTTCATCTGAAAATAAAATATATATATATATAATATATATATATATATATATATAATATATATATAATATGATGTGAATTAATTATTTTAACAAATATTTTTCGGGTTTCGGGTTGGGTCATGGGTTATGATATATATATATGATTGTGAATTATTATTAACAAATATATTTTCGGGTTTCGGGTTGGGTCATGGGTTATGATCTCTACCCTAACCCAACCCACAAAATTAGCTTACCCTGACCCAACCTAAAAAATAAGGGGTCAATAATCGAGACCCTAACCCGCAAAAATATGGGTTGGGTTCAGGTTGGGTTTAGGGTTGGGTCAAAATTGTCAGGTCTAGTTTGGCCCTTCTTTTTTTGAAATATATTGTCCTCCTTGGATATTACTGGAATTGTAATATTCACCCATAAGTTTTACAATTATAAACTTTACCATGAGATATTAAAAAATTATAATGATGCACTCATAAGTTTTAGAAAATTATAATACTCACCCAATATTTATCAAAATAAGAGGTAAATCAATATCTAAATCTTAATATATTTAATTCGATTGATGAAAAAATTGGTAGGAAATTTAGAGAAGATCGATGGTAGTGAAAAATATCATCTCATAAAAAAGAACCCCATTATTGTTATGTGGAGGATATAAAATAACATCGATTAAACAATTCAACAATGTGAACCAATAAAAAAAACCCCAAATTTACACTAAAATGCTAGAGTGATGAATGAAGAAAACGATGCAAAATTTATGATTAATTGAATAGATGTTGTAACACCCTGATTTTAGCTTACTTCTTAGACTAACTCATATAACATATTAGCATCGGAATACACATAAAGCTTATCAGGTTGTTATCGTCACACTCACCCATGTGAGTGCTAAGGCTAAGTCATCTAAGTAAAAGTCACTTATTCATTAATAAACCAAAAGTATGCCAAGGGAACAAGCTCCCTTGCGTCTAATGTCAAATGTGCACGATTGTAACTCGTGCCAAACCCTAGTTACCCGGGCGCTACCTAGTCATGCCCAAAACCCTAGTTCTCCTGAGAAATGCCCCAAGGAGATTTACATCAACACGTAAGTATATAACAAAACTATAAAACTAATTAAATGTGTCCAACCTAAAATTCAAGCCATATACTTGTCAACCTACAACCATAAAACCATACACAAAGATGGGGGTTGCAACAAAAGTCAGATAAACTGAGTAATTCTCGCTTCATCTTGTCAAGTTCATTGTATATTAAGAAATACTTTAATATGATATTATAATGAGTAAAACAAACATATTGACGCTTGCTCCATGCGTATAATTAAAAATAATAAAACAACAAACACATAAGACAACCATACCACCAAAAACACACTTCAAGAGTATCAACACCACAATCACATCATACCAACCTTCAGGCACACCGGTCTTTCAACAAAGGGCACAAAGACCCTCGAACCCTTAGGAAAAACTTACCATTCTTACCAACCTTCGGGCACACCGGTTCAAAGACAAAGAGCACAAAGACCCTTGGCCCCTTAGGCTAACTTACCATCTTTACCAACCTTCGGACACACCTGTCCGAGACAAAGAGCACATAGAACCTTGCCCCTTAGGCAAATAGTTACCCCTCACCCCATGTCCTTAAGTGTGCACACCCCCTAATGGTATAACTTACCCGAAAGAGTAGATCATAGTGGCTTAACCGCAATACATTGGTAGCGGTGAATAATCACTATAGACTTTGTCCAATATCCATAACCATCCTCCATGACAATCACACAAAGCACATGTGTCTGAAGACCAATATAACAAGTGCATAATCTGGCAATTAATTATAAATACCAACAAACACCAAACCACATGCGCAAGGTAACAACATAAACTTTATGAAGAATAATAGAAGAGAATATCAACACCAACTTGTGCAAGACAATCAAACCAACAACAACTCACCAACCAGCCACTAAGAACACATAAAAGATGAGCACAAGAATTACCTTAATCCCTCCATTAATTTGACTATAGAAGCTACTCCAAAAGACAAGACTTCCCCTTCTAACCTTTCTTGGCCGAATGCCTAGCTTTGGTTTCCTCCTTCTCCTTCTAGATCTTGACCCTTCCCTTCTCCTTTCTAGCTCTTGGTTTTCTCCTCTCTTCTTCTAGCTCTCGGTCGTCACAATAACAAGGCTCTCCCTTTGATTGCTTCTCTCTTTCTTTAGCAAGTGTATTAAGCTTTGGAAGTGAATGATTTCTAATGAAGGCTCAAGGATCTATTTATAGAAGTATGAAAATATATTGCTAGTTTCCTTAATGTCTAAGCAATTCCTTAATGGTTAAGCATTTCTCTAGCTTATGACACCTTGCTTCCACTTGCTAACCTTCCATTGGACCTAGGATATGGTTCACTAGTATGATGACAAAAGGTTCCTAGGCTAGATATTCTTGGCCAACACCACTTGTGGGGTGGCATCTTTCTTCGTGGACCAAGTATTCTAACCACTCATAAGCTAGCTTATTTTGGAAGGAAGGTGGCTGGCTAGAACTTGGGTGCGTAGTCACCTACTTGTGTGTTTCACCTACTTAGTTGTTTAGTCACTGTTGGGCAAAATAATGATTAAACTATCTTGTGAACTAAAGGACAAGTGAACCCAGTCGTTATATCTCAACAAGGTCGTATCCACAGGGACTTCACAACTATCTGATCAATTATAAGTTTAGTTTTGTGCAAGAATACAAACAAAAGTGCATAAATGTAAATTGGGGTTTTTTGGGTTTTGGTTCAGATAGAGCTGATCAAACAGGTGGGCGGGCCGGATTTGGGCCGGGCCAACATTAAATTTTAGGCCCGAACGGGCCTATATATTTGTCCAAGCCTAGTTTTAATTTTTTGGTTGGGCCGGGCTAGGCCCGAATTTATTTTAATCGTTGCCATTGCCCGACCCGCCCCGCCCGGTTTCATAATTTTTTTAATATTATTATTATTTTTAAAAAAAATATATAGATTATGTATAACATTAATATATTAAATCTAATATGTATATATGTTGTATGTAATATAATAGATATTATATGTAATTTAATAAATAGTAAAAGGTATTATATAAAGTTAAATTAAATATATACTCCCTTTTGTTATCAATACTTGATTTTCTAGCTATAGGCACAAGAATTAAAGACAAAAAAGTTAGACTATTTTGCCCTTAATTTTTGCATTGGGAATTGAAATAATTTGAAAAGTAGAGTTGTGAAATAAAAGATGAGGGATATAATTGAAAAGCATAATACAAAAAATACTATAATACATTATATTTTTAAATAGTGAAAGGACCCAAATAATCATATATTGAGAGCACGAGGGAGTATAATATTATATTATAAAACTATATAAGAAAATAAACCAGGTCGGGCCAGGCTTAGTTACGGGCTTAAAATTTTGCCGAAGCCCGGCCCGGTTTTTCATTCGGGCCTGATTTGTTGTCCAAGCCCGCCCGGAATTTTTTTCAGACAGGCTTTTCAGGCCGGACCGATGGGGGTCGTCGGACCGGGTCAGTGTTGATTAGAAATAAGAAAAGCAATAAAACTAATCTAATTAATCTAAGAGAGGTGTACTCCGGGAGTAAGGGAATCACTAAATACACCAAAACATGGCCTTAATCCGAATTCACTCTAGTTGTCTAATAGAACTAAGATAATGACCCTCTAAACCCAAGATGAGCCAAATATTACTTAGTTAATTTTAACCTTCATAATCGGTTAGGATTAACCTCACTAAGTAGCATTAAGCACAAGTTCTAAACATAGCAACATAATTCACCGACTAATTAAAGGAGGCAAATACTAGGATCTCTCTCTCTCTCTTGGTCACAATCCCTAAATTCAAGCTAAATGTCATTAGGAATTACGACAAATGCAAAAAGATGGCCAATATTAGAACATCCAGTAAATTTAAGAGAGAAAACAACTAAAAAAAGTGAAATATGTATTACATGCCGAATTTGGGGATTTGGGGTCAAACCTTCACCCTAGAGTATAAATGAGGTCAAGCCTCCATTAGAGCAAAAATAAGATAGGGAAGAGAGGAATTAGCCATGAAATAGGTGGAGAAGAGCTTCAAATGGTGATGGAGGTTTTCTCTTCTTTTTCTTTTTTTTTCTTCTCTTCTTCTTTCTTTTCTGCGCTACTGTGTGCCCCTGCTCAGACTCCTCTCTCTCTCTCTCTCTCTCTCTCTCTCTCCTCTCTTTCTCTACGTTTTAAAACACATTTCCGCTGGACTCCTGCTTAGTCCAGGTTTCCATCCAGGGAAAAGACCCGGACCAACCACATCAGTAGAGTCAATCGTACGCCGTAAAACATAACAAAGTCAGTCATCCTTGAAAGATCAAGAAACTCCGTCAATTAGTTGCGAAATTTAAGGGAGCAATGACGTCAACTCTCAACGGTCTGACTTATGCCCAAATCCTCTCAACGTCGAAGTCATCTGAAGATTGGGATCGTTCTTCCGAGTTTTATGCCTTGACCGAGTTAGTTCCTAAAATTCAGGAACTGAATCTTCACAATAGGGATAACTAGTTTAGAACTATAACTTTCATTTGTCTTTTACGCTTTCCTGAGAGATTTTATTGAAAGAAGTTTCATAGAGAGT
This sequence comes from Limonium bicolor, assembly GCA_023374045.1. Taxonomy (NCBI): domain Eukaryota; kingdom Viridiplantae; phylum Streptophyta; class Magnoliopsida; order Caryophyllales; family Plumbaginaceae; genus Limonium; species Limonium bicolor. Next base: position 75,360,455 of record CM041777.1, on the reverse strand, counting down.
GGCATCTATATTAGAGAGAGAAAAAGTACTAAGTTTAGTTAGCACACATCGATAGACTCATTCTTGGTAGGTTCTTAGTCTCACTACACTTGTCATTGAGCTGATCGACAATTGTATGGGTGAGTGAGTGAGAATCGAGAAGTAGATCTTTTTTTCTGAATGGGCATTATAAGTTGTTTTGTTTGACTATGAAACAAAAAATAACTTATATTGTGTATCCTGCTGAGTTTGACTAAGTCTTTCCATTTTTTAGAGTACTCTCAATTAGTTCTTTGAGTCTTTCCACGTTTTGCATTTAAGTAACTGCTTCCGCACGCTTAGTTCGATTGAGTCAAACCATCTCAGGACAAGCTACTCGACAGTCTCAGAGAAGAGTGGGCAGAAACTTTGATTTCCACCAAAGCTTGCAAAGATCTATCCAAGTGGAGTTGTCAAGACCTGGGCTCTTATCTATAGTTAGTGGATAAGTACAAGAAGAACGTCAGAAGAAGTGTGGTAATACATCCTCTTCTTCTAACCAAATTACTGCAATTAATGATCAAGCTCTCCAGGTCAAGACATCTCAACACAGCCAAGAAGGTGCTTATATTGTTGATAATCAGATCCATCAGACAATGGCTGAGTTGTCTGTATAGTGAAGAACTTTCGCCAATTCATGTGAAATCAGCCAAATCGATAGAGTCGATCGTTCTCTAACTCGACCAAACAAATCTTCAACTCCGTCTCTTGCTTCAGTTGCAACAAACCTGATCACTTCAAAAAGGAATGCCCCCTCCTCAAGAATCAGTTTGGAAAAGCTCTAGGAAGATCCTTAATGGTCTCAGTCGGATGGGATGATTCAGACTCTGATGATCAAAATGTAGAGTCAAGTGGACTGATTGTCTCATGGCACATGACCCAACTGAGTCCATGATACCTGACAACGTGGTAACACGATCTCATCTTGAAACAGATTTTTATCGTATATCCCCTAAAGGTTTCCTAACATTAATTGCTAAGATGGTGTTTGAGACTAACTCTCTTAAAGCTAATCTCAATTAAAAAATTTCTGAGTTGACTGAAGAACTCGAAGAATAAAAAAGTATAATGTATGCTATAAGAGATGAAACTAGGGAGCATAAGACTATTTATTGCTCACTTAGACTAGATCTGCAAGACCCTCAGTGTTGTGTTAACTCCCTTCAAAAGGAGCTTCAATAAATTAAAATTCTTACTGAATCCAATCAAAGGGAATAAGAGGAGTCTCTTACTCAGATTGACACTCTCAAAAAGGATCTCACTGTTTTTGCTTATAAGTTTTGTTCTCTTCAGAATGAGTTGAATAACTTCAAATCTCAAATTATTACTCTAACCTCTTATGTGGAAAAACTCGCTCAAAAACTGAAAGAAAAGGAGCATGCACTCTCTTTAAACCAATCAATTTCATCAAACAGGTCACTCTCTTTGAATTGCCTGAGTGGACCAACTCCAAAATAAAGGAAGTTAGTCAAGATTGTGATGACCTCCGAAAGAAAGTTGAAAAAATTTATGAAGAGATAGTCAATCTACAATCCGAAGTTGGATCCACTCAATCCAAGCCCAAATGGCCTAAAGGCAAGTTTGATATTCCCAAAAATGTTTCCAAATCCAACAATAAACCCAAGTGCCAACAACAGAAAGAACATTTTGACTCCTGGTGGAAAGGAAATAAAAAATATGTTAACCTTCCTTCAACCAACATCTATGGTTATTGTGGATGCCTTGGACATCGAGATAGTGTCTATGATAAATTAAATAGGGATCTTTCTTTTAATCTTAAACGAGTCAGATTAATTCTTGAAGCACGTGAAAAATTAAGACAATCTAGTTCGAAAAGGGAACCCAAGTACATATGGGTTCCAAAACTAACAAATAAACCCTTGTTTTATAGGTGAAGGTGAATGAAGACTGCTAGTACTTAGATAGTGGATGCTTCTGTCATATGACAGGAGACCCCAATCAATTCAGTTCGCTTTCATCCTACAAAGGAGGTAAGGTCACCTTCGGGAACAACAATCAAGGTGAAATCATGGGAGTTGGATCCGTAGGTAACCCCTCCAAGTTTAAGGTAGATGGAGTCCATTTGGTCACTGGACATCAACATAGTCTTAAGCATCTCACAAATTTGTGATAGATTTAATATAAATATTTTTCTCATCCTCCAATTTTAAAGTTTTTGATGAGTGTACAGGGTCTTTAAAAACCATTGGACGCAGAGAAGGAAATATTTACAAAATGTGTCTAAATTTAATCAACCCAGATGACCAAGTCTGTCTTAATGTTCATTCCAAGAGTCAACTTTTGTGGCGCACTCGACATGGTCATGCAAACCACCGGTTGATGAACAAACTTAAGAGCAAGGACCTAGTTCTTTGCTTACCTGACACAAATTTTGATACAGACTCTGTCTGTGAAGCCTATGTTAAAGGGAAACACACTCGGTCCTCCTTCAAGAGTAAGAATACTCTCTCTAGTAGCTCTCGTTAGAAATGCTTCATATGGACCTTGTTGGTCCCATACGCAATCAAAGGAAGTGGTAAGAGGTACATCTTGGTCATAGTCGATGACTATTCAAGATGGACCTGGGTTATTTTTCTGTCTGCTAAGGATGAAACCTTCACCGAGTTTGAAAAGCTTCATAAAGTTTTGGTCAATAAATTTTCTTTTACACTTAAAACCCTGAAGACTGACCAGGGAACTGAGTTTGTAACAAGTCTTTTGATGAGTTCTGCAGAAATTCAGGGGAGTTGATCATCAAGTTTCAGCTGCAAGAACTTTTGAACAAAACGGAGTCGTTGAACAAAAGAACAAAACCTTGGTGGAAATGGCATGCACCATGCTTATTGACAGTCAACTGGCTCCATCATACTGGGCCGAGGCTGTTAAGTCAAGGACCTTTAGTTTTGATGATAGCAAACTTGTGGTGTTTATCTAACATGTTTGTCAAGCTTATCATTCAGATAAACAGGTGAATAAGTGGCTTAGCACGCAAGGTTGCAAGCGCACTTAAGTCATGAGTGGCTTAGCACGCAAGGTTGCAAGCGCACTTAGTCCACGACATGTGCCCAACCAGTCGGGCATCTGTCTACGAGAGCTCTGGAGAACTTCTAGTAACACACAAGTAGTCAAGAACCACACTATCACATATCTCATGCATCACACATTAAACAAGGACGGAAATGTTTTAGCAACATCGAAAAACTCACTCAGATATGTCACATCTACACAAGCAACTAGCTCACGACAAAAGGAGTAGCTCATTAATGTACAAGATAAGCAAAGGATATTAATGAACATCATTACATAGCCGTAATAAATTCAGAAGAGGGCATTTATGAGCATTCATGAACTAGACAAGGTCAGACAAATTGGAGTATGCAAGTGGTGACCGACCACTTGGGAGACGCGCCACCAACTTGCCCAATCATAGAGCAACACGTGTGCTGATGGCTCCAGATCAAGTTGGAAGATAATCTGCAGTAGAGTGCGGTTATTATAATAAAGAATAATAAGTAATTTACTTCTAGAGTCTACATATTCATAGGTCGTTAGTTACACCTTAACTAACGTGTATATATACGAGCATTTATGTCCTATGTAATTCAAGCTTACGAGATAAAAAAGAGGAGATACAATCTAAGCAAGTGTGAGTCAGACTAGAGTGTGTGTAAGTGCTAGAGAGTTGGTGAGCTAGAGAGGTCTGGGTTAGAGTGTCAATACTTTGGGTATTTGATAGACCGACAGGTCGGGAGCGGTTGGTGAACCGTAGGCCGATAGTCAGGTGAGGGTTAAGGACTTTAGGGGTAAAGTCGAAACTGTCCCGGGAGTCCGTGTGTGGGGCGAGGGAGATTGAGTGGATTTTTGTGTGCAAATTCTCAATCAAAATGGAGTTTCAAGTTTAAGTTTATCTTGTGCCTTTTCCTAACTATCAAAGTTTCATTTAAGTCCACGATACATCCACGACACGTCGGGGACGCGTCAGGAGCGCTTGCTGGTTTTAGAGGCAGTCAATACAGCATGCCATGTGCTCAATCACGCTTTGATCCATCCCCTACTTCAAGACTCCTTATGAAATTATGTGACAATGTAAGCCTAACTTAGTCCATCTTAGATGTTTTGGATGTCGATGCCACCTTCATAACAATGGTAAGGACAACCTGGGTAAGTTCTCACCCAAGAGTGATGAAGGTATATTTCTTGGTTATTCTCTAAAAGCAAAGCTTATCGTGTCATTAACTTAAGGAATCAATGCCTAGAAGAAAGCCCTCATGTCAAGTTTGATGAGTTCAGTAATATTGGCTCATCTTCTAATGAACTTGATTTTGCTCCTGATGATTAATTAACTGACCCACACTTCATCACAGTCCCAATAAGCCGTCTTCAACACACACATCCCCACAGATTGAAATTACCCCGGGAAAAGAAAGTCACTTCACAGATGACACCGCCACTGACCATACCCCTGACCTAATAGTTCCTCAAGAACTTGACTTGAATCTCCTAAAACTCCTAACGACACACCCACTCCAGCTCCGTATAGAAAATTCCAACAAGCATCAACACACCCTCACAAAAAATATTATCTCATATCCAAATTTTGGTGTTCAAACACGTCTTCAAGCCATGCAAAATCTATGTGCCTTTGGTGCATTCCTTTCTAGCACTGAACCAAAAAATGTAAAGAGGACCTGCTCGATAGTGACTAGGTTACTGCTATGCAAGAGGAACTCAATTCTCTCCAAAGACATGCTGTCTGGGAGTTAGTTCCTTGACCCACAAATCAACAAACTATTGGCACTCACTGGGTCTTTTGAAACAAACTTGATGATGCAGATCAAGTTTACAGGAACAAAGCTCGCTTGGTAGTACAAGGATACAATCAATATGAAGGGATTGACTATGATGAAACCTTCGCTCCAGTCGCTCGTCTTGAAGCAATCCACATGCTCATTGCATTTTCTGCATTCAAAGGTTTCACATTGTATTAAATGGACGTCGAGACAGCCTTCCTTCATGGCTATATTGACAGAGAAGTTTATGTTGAGCAACCCCCAGGGTTCACTGACTTAGTCCATCCCGACTATGTTTACAAACTTTGTAAAGCCCTCTATGGACTCAAGCAAGCTCCACGTGCATGGTATGAACGACTCTCTTCATATCTCTTGCAAAATGCTTCTCTAGAGGTAATGTGGACAAAACACTTTTCATACTTCATTCATCACATAACTTACTATTAGTGCAAGTTTATGTTGATGTCATTATTTGTGGATCCAAAGTAACACCCTTTGTGAACATTTTGGTAATCTAATGAAGAAAAGAATTTTCTATGAATGAGTTAGGTGAACTTCGGTTCTTTCTAGGACTTCAAATTCAATAGTAGAAAGATGGGATCAAGACCCATCAACAAAAGTACATCAAGGAACTCCTCGTGAAGTACAAACTCTCCAATGTCAAAAACATGTCCACTCCTAGCTGCAATACTGCCAAACGACATCTTGATGATGATGGAGTCGGTGTCAATGCTACAGAATATAAAGGAATGATAGGATCTCTCCTTTACCTCACTGCTAGTCGTTCAGACGTCCTTCACTCAGTTTGTCTTTGTGCCCGCTTTCAAGCAACACCAAAATAGTCTCATCTTAAGGCAGTCAAGTGAATCTTTTGATATCTTAAAGGCACCAGTGAACTTCATCTATGGTACCCTCGTTCCCCTACATTTGTTCTATCCGGTTTTAGTGATTCTGAATGGGTTGGTTCCCTTCAAGATTGAAATAGTATTTCAGGTAATGCACAAGTTCTCAGTGTTTGTTTAGTTTCATGGTCCTCTAAAAACAAAACTCTGTTGCTCTTTCTACAGCTGAGGCAGAGTATGTATCTACCGCAACATGTTGCCCCCAACTTCTTTGGATGAAAACAACATTGCAAGACTACCACATCACTCAAGACCAAATTCCAATTTTATGTGATAATAAAAAACACCATTAAGATCTTCGAAAACCCATTCCGACATTCCGGAACCAAGCACATTGAAATCCGTTTCCATTTCTTGAAGGACCGTGTTGAGAAAACCACTCCTTTCTCCTGGACGCACTCGTTGGCAGGTAATGCTCGTAGTTAGATTAAGTCAGTCAGTGCTTAGATTGTTCCACAAAACTATTGTGGGAAAAATTACTAACATAAGTAATTAAACCTAGCTAAATGGGCAAGTGCACCCTCATTGTAATATAACAAGTGTTGTATCCACAAGGAAATTGTTTCTAAATCCCAAGCTTCGGTACTTTAGTAAAAACGTAAATAAAAACTGTAAACAGGGGTTTAGCCGGAGGCAAGCTTAGTTGTTTGTAAATGGAAAAGCAATAAAACAGTAAATTGTTTGTTTGATGGAATAGGTGGAAAAGTACCCTAGGATAGTGGGAATCACCTAATTTACTCAAAGAATCTCAATACCATAACTCATTATCTCAATGTCTATTAGAGTTCAACTCATGAATCCCCAAATCATGAGAAATCCAATTCTTACCTAATTAGTCAAACCCCTTAATTAAAGGAGGTTTAAGTCACTAAGTAGCATTAAGCAAACACTCTTAATCAATAGCCCTAATAATTACACCCAAAATCAAGAGAGCAAAAGTTAGGGTTTATCCCCCTTTTGGTCTAGTTCCAAACTCAAGCTCAACTATTGAATGAAACCACCATAAATGCAATAAGAGATCAATTTAAAGCATTAATTGATATTTAAGGGAATAAAACAAGAGTTATTAATGAGTTAGGTTTCTAGCATTCAATGAGCAAAAAGAGGGTCAAGCCTCATCCTAGGATACAAATGAGTTTACTCAGCCATTAAGAGAGGAAAGAGAAGGAAAGAGGGAGAAATAGCCATTAGAGGAGCTTCCAAGCTTCAATGGAGGTAGAATCTTCAAGGTCTTCTTCCTCCTCTTCTTTTCTCCTCTTCTTTTCTCCCTTATTTTCGCCACTCTCTCTCTTCTTTCTAGCTGGAAACGTGGGTGTTGAAGAATGAGAATAGAACCCCCAAAATCCAGCTTTTCAAAACCAACATCTGGCAAATTTTCTGTCCGACCGACCTTACCAAGGTCGGTCTCGTGGGTCGGTCGGACTCTCTGGTGAGGGAAGCACATGACATTTTTAAGCTCGACCAACCTTATCAAGGTCGGTCCTAAGGTCGGCCGATTCCAGTAGCTTTCGCCCCCTGAAATTTGCAATTCCGGCCTCCGGAACTTCCGACCGACCTTGTCAAGGTCGGTCCTAAGGTCGGTCGGGACCAATAGTGATTTTCTCCAACTTGTGCGGGGCCTGGAATCTTCGTTGTGGCTTGGAATTGCTCCCCGTTTGCAGCGTTGGAAAGCTTGAAAGATGGGGGATCTGTTGATGCACTCCACTAGCTCTAAAAGAACCCAAAAGTATGCTCAAAATGAGTTTTTACCTATCAAAAGATCAAACTATATAAGTTCACTATTAGTCAAAAAAACACTCAATTAAGTGGTGAAATAGGTTATGCACCAAGTAAAATGAAGGTGAATAAAGACCTTAAAATATCATTATTTCACCACTTATCAACTCCCTCACACTTATCTATTTGCTTGTCCTCAAGCAAAATTAGCTAGGAACCCACAACAAGAAGGAACATTTAAAGCAAGCAAGTGTTTAGATGAATTCTTGAATTCAAGTGAGTAAAATTTGTGAAAAATCTCAAGAGGAGTGCAACCAACCTTCTCATGGTGACATGGGTGTGCTTAGGGCAAATAAAAATATTGAGTTTCGGGGTATGATCTAGAGTGCTTCCAAGTTCTTACAGATTATGGAACTTGGAGAACTTTTACCATGGCCAACTTCTCTCAAGAATGGGCATTGAGGAAAAACAAAAGGAAAAATAGAGATTTGCATTTGATTCACTTTTGCAACAAGAGATGAGGAGAGATAATTTGGCATTTTTCCTTGCTTAAATGAACACTCAACTCTCATTTGTTGGTTACCTATGGCGTCTCTCAAGTTCCTTTTTAAAAAATTTCACAAGGAAGCACCCCTTAGCAATCCCTAGATGAGAAGATAGAAAGAACCCCTAAGCATTAAAAATTCGCCAGGATATGGATTCATGATTGCACCGCACATAAATGCTCCTCAAGAGAGAACTGTTTGAAAAATTTAGTGGAAAATTCCAAGAATTCATGGAAAAACTTGTTTACTATAAATGTAACTTATACTGGAAGCTATAGATATGCATGAGATAATTGAGCAGTGCACCAAAAAGAAAAGTTCGTCTCCCCCACACTTGAATGGGACAATGTCCTCATTGTTCAAAGTAAAACCTAAGGGAAAACAAACAGAAGACCTTTTCGAAGCACTAAGTATAGAGTAGACAAAAGTGTAATGCATTGTGTAAATGTTAGAGAGTTAGAGAACTAGTACTCCCCTAGTAAAGATGAGTTGTTGGCGGGGTTCCCCCACACTTGCTAATGTTCGGGGTCATTAAAGCGCTAGCTCCAACGGGAGGAGTCGAAGACCATTGAATTTTTTTTTTGCAAGAGTTCCTCTTGAATTTGACCTAACTCATCCTTGAGGGGTTCTGTGTTCGGAGTGTATATATCTAAAATGCATAGCCAAAAATAAACTAGGCGCAAAATTGATTCCGAAGAATTCACAAAAAGACCATAGTTAGATACCTAAAAGGGGACTCATAAATGAGTCCCATAGTATAATAGTCACAAAGGTTCTAAAAACTTAGTAGTGCGAATAGAAAGTACTGCAATGCAAAAGTAAATGAAATTAAAGGGATAAACATAACGAACATCTAAATGAAATAAAACAGTCTAAAAGAGAGTCACAAGATAGATGAAAGTGCAGATAAACATTTAAACGAAAAGGAAAAAACAAAAAGAAATTAAAGAGAGATATCATAAGTGATTGGGTAGAGAATTAACATTTAAGAGCAATGAAGAGCAAAAGAAACAGTGCATTTCTAGGAAAATTTCGGCATAGTCTCCCTTGTTTTTCTTCTCTTCCCGGTTCTAAGAACCTCCACAAAATCACCCAATAAGGTCACCAACAGGAAAAGGGGGACTTAAATGAAACACATCATTTCTGTCTCTTTTTTTTCAAAATTTTTGACCCGACCGACCCTACCAAGGTCGGTCGAAGTCAGTAGGCTGCGGATTTGAAAAATTTGACTCAACCGACCCTCCCAAGGCCTCCTAGGGTCGGTCGAAGTCAGTAGTAGCTTCTGGTTTTGCAAAAATTGGACCGATCGACCCTTGCAAGGTCGGCCCTAGGTCGGTCCAAGCCAGAATCTCCCCAAAGTTAATGTATTCTTTCCCAAAACACTTGTGCACATCTATAAGCAGAACACATATACAAAAACAACCAGAAAACACACAATAACAAGGGCACGAAACAAGCAAACCAAGTAACATAACTAAACTACAGAATTAATGCAAGATAAAGAGAGAAGTAGTCCTGGTTGCCTCTTTGAGAGCTTCCTGTATTTTAAGGTCTTTGGCTAGACCATAGTGAGGGTTAGAAGGAACCTGGAGAGTGGTTGTGAGGAGAAGATCCGAAGCATGAACCAAAGCCGGTTTTAGGTCTCCACCTTGATGCGTGTTTATCTTGTTCTAGCTTGTTCCTCTTTTTATCTTCATCAAAGGTTAATGGTGGTTCATCTTTGATGGCCATCCCTTCGGGCAAAGTGATGAAGAGAAGTGAAGGAGACGAGTGTGGCTGGGCCTCTTTCTCCACAACCTTGACTGCAGCCGTTTTGCTATTTGGAGATCTCCCAGCCATGAACACCAATTTGTCATCATAGGCTTGCAATGTGATGGTCTTCTTAGCAACTGCGATTTGAGCATTGGCGGTGGCGAGCCAAGGATGAGTGGAGTAGTGAAGTTTTCTTCAATGTCCAAAATGATAAAATCACATGGGAAGTATAGATGCTCCACCTTGATGATCACATCCTCAACCACTCCATCTGGGTAGACCGTTGACCCATCCGCCAATTGAAGGACCATCTTGCTCTTCTTTAATTCACCAATTCATAACCTCTTGAAGGTGGAGAGAGGCATCAAATTGATGGAAGCACCTAGATCACATAGAGAGTATTGAAAGAAGGTGCTACTAATCATGTCTGGGATGGTGAAGCTGCCTGGATTGCTGCATTTTGACGATAATGGCTGTTTGAGAATAGCAGAGCAAGCCTCATAAAGTTGGATGGTGCCGACTTCAGTCAACTTTGTTTTGCTGGAGATGAGGTGCTTAAGAAATTTAGCATAGTTTGGCATCTTGGCAATGAGGTCTACAAAAGGAATGTTGACATTTAAATGCTCCAGCATTGCCAGAAACTTCCCACACTCTGAATTAAATTTTTGTTTCTTTACTCGGTTGGGAAAGGGTAAAGGTGTTCAAACGGAGAAGGTTTTGGAGTGGATTGGGTTGTAGGAGTGCTTTGAGAAGCTTTCTCTAATGGGAACTCAGTCCCTTCTCCATCATCCTCCTTGAATTCACCTGAGTCTTGCGGGGTTTGGGGCTCTTTGTCTGTTTTCCACTCCTCAAGGTGCTAGTTTTTACCCCTTCCTCATTATCTTCCAACTTGGCTTTTTCCTTTATATAATTATCAAGAATCCTCTCTAGGAGCTCCCTCTCATATTGAAGATAGTGCTCACAAATTCTTGAAGAAGCTTCAAGTTGGGCTATCTTTCTTTCCGACGCTTCAATAGACATAAACCATCCTTGGTGAAGAGGGTGAATTTTAAGGCCCTCAATCACGTTACATCCACAACCTCTTCTTCAACACTTTCTCTAACAAATATAGCCTTGAGTTGCTCTTTCGGGTTGGGTATTGGTTGACTAGGAAAGGTGCCGGGAGGCCTTGAGCAAGCTACTGAGAAATTCGCTCAAGCTGTCCCTCAACTCTCGTTTGTGGCCTCTTAAATAGCCTTCAATGAGTCAAACTCTGCTGCCTTAGTGTGGACTACTGAGACAAGACTCTTCATGATGTCTCTCAACTCCATATTTGGATCTACAGGGGTAGAAGGGGGTTATTGTTGTTGAAAGCCCGGAGGTGGCCCTTGTGACCGGTACCCCATAGGATGGTTGGAAGCATTGCTTGAGCCCCCTTGGGTTTGGTCATTGGTCCTCCATGAGAAGTTTGGATGGTTCCTCCAAGGGGAATTTTGTTGGTTGTAGTTGTATCCGGGGCGGTTGCCTACAAATTTTACATCCTCATGTGGATCGGTGTAAGCTTTGCTTTCGCAAAAATGAGTCTCGTGAGGACCCGCACAAATTGCACACCCCTCTTGGATTGAAGTAGATGCAGATGGAGATGATAATGATGATGAAGAAGCTATGGACTTTGTTGTTTCCTTTTGAGCTATGGCTAGCTTCTCCATCATTTTTGTGAGTGGATATAATTGAGCAGAAATATGGTCGGTGGGCTCAACGTGAAGGAGACCCGCTGCTCGTGGTGCTCTTCCCTTAGGCTTAGACCATTGCCTTGTGTTACTAGTCATCACCTCTAGGAGTTCCATCCCCTCTTGAGGTGACTTAGTCATGAAGCTTCCTCCAACTGAGGAGTTCACAAGGAGCCTATTCGAATCGTCGAGACCGTTGAAAAATGATAGACATAATGATTGGTCATCCAAGCCGCGGTGGGAGCAATTCATCAACATGTCTTTGAATCAGTCCCATGCATTGTATAACGTCTCTCCCGGCTCTTGGCAAAAGGTATTAATCTCTCCAATTAATTGCCTCGTTCTACTTGTGGGGTAATACTTGGCAAGAAATTTTTAAGCCATTTGTGCCCAAGTGTGGATTGACTTTGATGGTAAGCTCATATACCATTTTGATGCAGCGTCGGACAGCGAGTGAGGGAAGAGCTGCAGGCATATCCTCTCATTAACTCTTCCAACTTTACCAAATGAGTTACAAAAGTCGAGGAAAAGACTTAGGTGATTGGGAGCTTCATCGGGATTTGCTCCGCTGAATTTTCCTAAGTCCCGGACAACAATGATGTAGTGGGTCTTGAATACCCATTGTCCGGCCTCTTGAAGCGTCAACTCCGGTAGGACTATGGCCGAAGGTCTCCCTTGGTGTCCGGCTGGCTGTAGTCTTTGAGAGCCATTGTTGTGGGTTCCCGTTATCTTCTATTCCCGGTTCTTGATCAGCCATGGTTGGATTTTTTAAACTCCGGATGGCTCGCAACAAAGAACGCTCGAGCTGGGGTCTCGGACTAACAAGTGGAGATCCCTTGGCTCCGGTGATTGGCATACACCGAGAAAACAGAAGGTACCTAAACCACACCAACACCAAATGCTCTTAAGTAGTAGGAAAGGTAGGAATATAGACAAACAACAAAACACACAAATAACAAAAAGAAAATAAACAAGATAAAAGCATTTAATACACAAAAACTAAAATACCGAAACTGGGGAAATGATAGAAACTATCAATTTCCCCGGCAACGGTGCCATAAACTTGTTGGGAAAATTACTAACATAAGTAATCAAACCTAGCTAAACGGGCAAGTGCACCCAATTCATTGTAATATAACAAGTTTCGTATCCACAAGGAAATTGGTTTCTAAATCCCAAGCGTCGGTACTTTAGTAAAATCAAATAAAAACTGTAAACGGGGGGTTTAGCGGAGGCAAGCTTAGTTGTTTGTAAATGGAAAAGCAATAAAACAGTAAATTATTTGTTTGATGGAATGAGTGGAAAAGTACCCTATGATAGTGGGGAATCACCTAATTTACTCAAAGAATCTTAATACCATAACTCATTATCTCAATGTCTATTAGAGTTCAACTCATGAATCCCCAAATCATGAGAAATCCAATTTTACCTAATTAGTCAAACCCCTTAATTAAAGGAGGTTTAAGTCACTAAGTAGCATTAAGCAAACACTTAATCAATAGCCCTAATAATTTTCAACCAAAATCAAGAGAGCAAAAGTTAGGGTTTATCCCCCTTTGGTCTAGTTCCAAACTCAAGCTCAACTATTGAATGAAACCACCATAAATGCAATAAGAGATCAATTTAAAGCATTAATTGATATTAAGGGAATAAAACAAGAGTATTAAATGAGTTAGGTTCTAGCATTCAATGAGCAAAAAGAGGGTCAAGCCCCATCCTAGGATACAAATGAGTTACTCATCCATTAAGAGAGGAAAGAGAAGGAAAGAGGGAGAAATAGCCATTAGAGGAGCTTCCAAGCTTCAATGGAGGTAGAATCTTCAAGGTCTTCTTCCTCCTCTTCTTTCTCCTCTTCTTTTCTCCCTTATTTTCGTCACTCTCTCTCTTCTTTATAGCTGGAAACGTGGGTGTTGAAGAATGAGAATAGAAGTCCCAAAATCCAGCTTTTCAAAACCAACATCTGGGCAAATTTTCCGTCCGACCGACCTTACCAAGGTCGGTCTCGTGGGTCGGTCAGACTCTCTAGTGAGGGAAGCACATGACATTTTTAAGCTCGACCAACCTTGTCAAGGTCGGTCGATTCCAGTAGCTTTCGCCCCATGAAATTTGCAATTTCGGCCTCCAGAACTTCTAACCGACCTTGTCAAGGTCGGTCCCAAGGTCTGTCGGGACCAGTAGTGATTTTCTCCAACTTGTGCAGGGCCTATAATCTTTGTTGTGGCTTGGAATTGCTCCCCATTTGCGGCGTTGGAAAGCTTGAAAGATAGGGGATCTGTTGATGCACTCCACTAGCTCTAAAAGAACCTAAAAGTATGCTCAAAATGAGTTTTTACCTATCAAAAGATCAAACTATATAAGTTCACTATTAGTCACAAAAACACTCTATTAAGTGGTGAAATAGGTTATGCACCAAGTAAAATGAAGGTGAATAAAGACCTTAAAATAGCATTATTTCACCACTTATCAACTATGTCGTACTTGCATCTCTTTGTGTTCTATTTTCCACTTAATCGCACACGTCAGCTATCCGCAACTTTCCGAGATCTCCGCCCTTCATCCTTGCCACTCCGTTACGCACGCCTCTTATTTAGCCTAACACAGACAACCTCTTCACCTTCCACACAGCCTATTACCCACTTACCCATATTTTCCTTTTGCTCTCTCAATTCTTGCCATTCCAAGCTCCCACGCCAACACAGCAGAAAAACCATGGTAGATATCAACTTCAACGGTATCAAAATCCCATCCGAAGTTTTTAACGATCCCCTCCACCTTCAAGCCTTCCTCCAAGCAAATGCCACTACAACCTCCACAAAACTCTAACTATCTCTCTTACAAACACTTTGACTCCCTCACCCACAAAAGCTACCACTTCATCACTGGAGGCCAACTGTTTCTCCCAACAAATAACCCCAACCTCCATCGCCACTATTGAGGTTATCGACACTAAAGTAGAAGCAACTCCCCTACAAACCTTTCCACAACCTAAGAAATCCCCCACACCACCACCACCGTGCTCCAAACCCGATCTTGAAACCCAACCCTCAACAGAAAACCCAAACCCTAATCCAACGCAAGTGGAGATCACCAATCCTCAAAAATTTGTGACCCCCACTCCATCACCTCCCTCAAGCCAAAATCAAGAAAGATAATGTCCTCCACTGCCCAAACCCTGTTCCAAAACGAGTCCTTCGATCCCAACAGAAAGCCCCTCATGCACTACCTAACACTTTCTCTTCCAAGACCAATGAGTCCTCTCCAGTCCCAACAAAGTAGCTGGTCAAAGTTTCAAGCCACGACACGTCAACTAGTGCCACGTCCACCCACTCCTATAGACCCTCTCCCAAAACAACAAGAAGAACGACTAAAATCGACATCTTTGTTAAGTCAAGATACTTTAGTTTTGATGATAGCAAACCTTATATTGTCTATCTAATATGTTTGTCAAGCTTTATGATTCAGATAGACAGAAAAAAGAGTGGCTTAGCACGCAAGGTTGCAAGCGCACTCAGTTCACAACATGTGCCCAACCGGTCGGGCACCTGTCTGGGAGAGCTCACGCTAGAACTTCTAGCACATACAACAAGTCAGGCACCGCATGAAAATATCTCTCATGCTTAAGAAGAAAATGAAAGTCAAAAGACTGCAAGAGGATCGACATATTCAGACAGACTCATATACCCACATAATCAACTAGCACACGACAAGAACACAACTCATTAATGTGCAAATGGACAAGATAAGTAAAGGGCTACTTATCAGAACAATTGCACAGCCATAATGAAGACTAAAGGAGCATTAATGAGCATTTAATGAGCCAGACAGAATCAAGCAAGTGGGGCACACAAGTGGTGCTCGACCAATCGAGAGGGCTACCGCCGACGTGACCAACCACAAGGCGACACGTAGTCCAACACCTTCAGATCAAGTTGAAGACTCTCTGCAAGTCTAGTGTGGTTGTTATGTGAAATAATAGAAGCTGAAGTTGACTCCTAGAGTCTAGGGACTTATAGGACGGTAGTTACATCACTAACTAACCATATATATACTTGCATTTATTTCATATGTAAGTAAGCCTGTATGAGAGAGAAAAGACAGAGATTATCTGGGCAATTGTGGATCAGACTTAAGTGTGTAAGGGCTAGAGAGTTACTGAGCTGGTTAGGACTGGTGTTGTGTGTCAACACTTTGTATTTAGTAAAATGATCAGTCGGGGAGCGGTTGGGGAACCGTAGTAGACCGACTGTCAGGAGAGGGTAGAGGACTTGAGATAAAGTCCTAAACTGTCCCGGAGTCCGTGTGTGGGGCGAGGGAGATTGAGTGAATTTCTTGTGTGTAAATTCTCAATCGAAATGGACTTTCCAGTTTAAGTTTATCTCGTGTCTTTCCTAACTATCAAAGTTTCATTTAAGTCCACGATACGTCCATGACACGTCGGGGACGCGTCAGAAGCACTTGCTGGTTTCAATTGGTATCAAAGCAGGTCTTCTAGAAAGCTAACTACTTTGAAGACGATCAAAATGTCTCACGCAAGCCTACTAGCGGCAAAAGAAGGTTCTGCACCAAATCAACCACCACTCTTCAATGGAGTCAACTACACTTACTGAAAGAATAAAAATGAAGTGTCACATCAAGTCTGATGATCCAAGAATGTGGAGGGTGATAACACATGGAGAGTACACCTTCCAGAACGCTCAAGGACAAGACATATCTATTGACAGCATGACGGATGATCAAATCAAAAAGCTGGTATTCAATGCTCGAGCCGTAAGAATACTACACTGTGCACTACTACCTGAGCAATACTCCAAGATAGCCTAAGCCAAAACAGCTCAAGAGATTTGGAAAACTCTTGAGGTCACGTATGAATGGAATGATGAAATAAAAAAGACTCGCATTGAGTTGCTACTCACTCATTGGGAGCTATTCAAGAAGGAAGAAAAGGAGAGCATTTCTGAAATGCATACAAGGTTCACCAAGCTGATCAATGAAATGTTGGTGCTTGGAAGAACTATCTCAAACGAGTATCAAATCGGAAGTTCCTCAGATCTCTTCCTGCCTCCTTTGACAGCAAGGTCAATGCCATGAAAGAAGTCCATGATCTGTCTAAGATGTCCGTGGTGGACATGTTAGGTTCCTTAATGGCGTTCGAGTTGAAACTACAATAATGAAGCTCTGAAAGTTCAAAAGAAAAGGGAAAAGGCATAGCCCTACAAAACTCTGAGACAGAAGAAGACAATGATGAGATGGTCCTAGCTACGAGGTACTTTTGCAAGTTCATATGAAACAACATGAGGAAAGGAAGAGAGTCCAAGGAGATTGATGATAACCGCAAGAAGAACAAGATAAGTGTTTGGATGCTCAAAGCGTGGGCATCACATCAAAGACTATCCTCAACAATCACGAGAGGACAACAACAAGGTTAGGAAACCTGTCCGACGATCGTTTAACAAAGGGCCAAGGAAAGAAGCATTTGTTGCTGCATGGGGAGACTCAGAGCTCAGCGACACAATCAAAACTCAGATAGTGATTCCTCGGAGGACGAGAAGGCTCACCTATGCCTTGAAGAAGTTTACTTGATGGCGCAAGATAAGGACACTTAAGAGTCAGAAGAAGAAGATCAAATAAGGTAAACTATCTAAACTTAGAAAGAGGATTCTAAAGGCTGAACTCCCTGGACTAAGAAAATTTCTCTTATATTAGTTGATCAACTTGAGGCTTTGGAAAATGAAAATAAGGAACTTTTGGAGGAAAATGAGAAATTGAAGAAGAACTCAGATAGGGATAAAGTAGAAAATCTTATGAAAGCACTCATGAAATTGCAAATTGATTATAGTGAAATTCTTTATTGGATGAATGAAAAGATGAAAATGGGAAGAACAACGCGAAAAATGATGAATTGATTGTTGCACTTAGTACAAAAGAAAAAGAACTAGCGTTCGTCAAAGAAAAACATGCGAAACTAGAAGTTGTATCTAGGACACCCATATGAAGATACAAACGACCAGTCGGGTATCAATCAGCGACCAGTCGTGAAGGTGTCTGCAACCTATGCAAACAACCCGGTCATCATGAAGCCAATTTTTCTATAAAACGTGTTTTATGAGGCATTGGAAACTCAAGAAAATAGGACTAAAATGGGTAGTCAAAAATGATCCTAGAACAATAGTTGATGGTGGAAATGGGTCGAACCTTTCTATGGACCCTAACCCCACACCACTAACGTGTTAAGTGCAGAATCGAGTGGGAATGGACCCATGCTGGTACATCGACAGTGGGTGCTCTAAACACATGACAGGAGACAAAAAGAAGTTCTTCTCACTCAAACTAGGAAGCCAAGGAACCGTTTCCTTTGGCGACAACAAGAAAGGAAAAATCATCGGTGTAGGTAAGGTTGGTATTACTTCAGATTATGTCATAGATAGTGTAAATTTGGTCAATGGTTTAAAATTCAACTTGCTTAGTGTTTCTTAAATATGTGACAAAGGCAATTCAGTTCATTTC
This sequence comes from Limonium bicolor, assembly GCA_023374045.1. Classification (NCBI taxonomy): domain Eukaryota; kingdom Viridiplantae; phylum Streptophyta; class Magnoliopsida; order Caryophyllales; family Plumbaginaceae; genus Limonium; species Limonium bicolor. The sequence continues at coordinate 75,342,519 of CM041777.1, read as the reverse complement.
TATCCTACACATTATAGCATAGTAAGTCAGAACAATGGCAAAGAGTTGTTAAAGGGAAAAATGTGGGAAAATGTTTATGTAACTAGTTTTAGAGGATATTGACAGTTCAAATATTCCATGCTTGAATGCTTCAATAGATGAATCTACACTATGGCACAAAAGATTAGGGCATGTTAGCACTTCATTGTTAAGAAAACTTGTCAAGAAACGGTTGGTAAGAGGTCTCCCTGAGATTAAGGAATCTGAGACCAATCTTTGTGATGCTTGTGTTAGAAGCAAACAAACTAAGACTTCTTTTAAATCAAAGAACTTAGTTAGTACATCCAATCCACTTGAATTACTTCACATGGACTTATGTGGACCTACGAGAGTCAAAAGTTTTGGAGGAAATTGGTATGTGTTTGTAATTGTTGATGATTACTCACGATTTGTTTGGACATTCTTTATTACTTCCAAAGATGAAGTCTTTGAGAAATTTTTAAGTCTTTGCAGGAAAAGTCCAAGTACAACTCAACCATAAGATCAAGGATCTTTGGTCTGATCATGGGTCAGAGTTTGAGAATCAACAATTCATGGATATGTGTAAATAACATGGAATCAATCACACATATTCAGCACCAAGAACACCCCACTAGAATGGGGTAGTTAAGCGTAAAAACAGAACACTACAAGAAGTAGCTAGGGCCATGTTATTGGGGAGCAATCTTCCTCAAGTTGTCTAGGCAGAAGCAGTGGCGACTGCATGCTACATCACAAATAGAGCGCTCATACGACCTATCCTGTAACACCCCACTCGGTAACAACGTAATAATCACTCACGCTAACAGTAATAAACACGTCTTGCAGCGGAAGGAAAAATGGTAATTAAAACTCACACGAGTGTTACTTGCCATCCCTCGCCCATGCGAGTGATGAAGTAATGCAAAAATAATGACAGATCAACAACATAAAATAAACTCCGCGGTGATAACGAGATACCGCATATACAACAACTAAGTCTCCAAAAGGTATCGTCTATAGTGAGCGTCTAACCATGTCCCAAATACATATAACATCAACATCAGTAAATAAACGTCTATCCCAATACAGTGAGAAGTACGTGCGGTAAACAAAATCCAAAAAGCCCTAACTACCCGGGCCCCACACTCCGGCTTCGACCGTGATCAGCAACCTGCACAATATTGTGAAAGCTCGGTGATAAACGCTGAGTACGCCAGGTTTGGACCCTATTGGTCACTTAAGTCGTTATTAACCGTCTTTGCATTAGATTCGTTTCATGTGTTACCGGTTTACAGTTTATATAGAAAATATGAAAACGCAATTAAACGTACAACAATCATTACAAATTTACACACATCACAGTATTTCATCAGACAATAAAAACAGAGGTGATACTTCACGCAACGCTTGTTAACATCATCACATATCACAACAGTTGCCCCCCCGGGGTCCTCCCATAACACTTAATTTGGTTAGCACTGTCGGGCGTCAATTAGGACAATCCTAAATAACTCACTTGGACGGTAGTCCCCTGTGCACACGAGGTGCTCATTGTCCAGAGGATCCGAAGATTCTGGGACTTATTCACTTTGCCTGTTTAAAGGTGTCCATATTTGCCTGTTTAAGGTGTCCACATATTCACTTTGCTTGACGATCTATCTAGGCTCGATCAGGGTTTAACTAGAGTAAACCCGATCCGGGTATTACTCAAGAGATCTCTATGCGCAACCAGTAGCCAATGACTAACTGGATTAAGGTAAACCATCACACTCATTCACACTCCATCGTTAGACTTAGTTAGTGGGTTACCCAAGTACAGTTTTAGGCTTGGAGAACATTACTTATTTGTTGGCTGCCCTGTGGGTCTTACGCATGCCTAAAATTATTCTAGGTAATATTCTTGTTCGAGTCAAAACTCTAGAGACCGACGATGTCATGTCTCGTTTCCTAAGCATTTTACTCAGGTTATAACTACATAGCTTATAATACTTAGCGTATTATATCATACAATGACAATCACAATCACATTACTCGTATATGTAGATTTATATAAGTCGATCTATAGTCGATGTAGTATTAGTCCCGAAGGACGTTCGTGCATAAATAAATAATGCAGTAAAACACAGGTAGTCATCACATACATTCTTCCACACATAATCACACACGTTACATATACCAAACAAATCTGAGCCCGAGGAAATCCTCAGGACAACTCGGATCAAACCTCTTTACGTACCGTGCACCTAGACCAAGGTTGCGCAGTGTAGACCACTAAGCCTGTCGTGCGCACCCGTCCGTAGTACGATCTAGAAATACGAAGGACGCTAAAAGTCAATCCACATGACTAGTTGACTCGGTATTTCCGATAACGTCAGTAACCCCGGTATTACATCCTCGGATTTCTACAGTTATTAGTTAAGGTTCTGTTATACTAAAACTCCTTACTCGTAGCATGCATTAATACTCGGTTTAACAAAGGAGTCGGTTTTATGAAAACGTCTTAGTTAGCGTTTTCGAACGTAGGAATTTATATTATTCCAACTCATAGTATTTTATAAGCGTTACGCTTTTACATAGGTTCGTTCGTTCTCGTATATTTAATTTGACTATTCCGATTGCATGCATAGGTACGTGTTATAACCTATAGTTGCATGCATGGTATATTTTATAACCTATGGTTGCATGCATCCATGCAACGTTAATTTATATTGCATGGTACATTACTATTCCTTAATATACCTTGTATTATACAACTCCTCATTTATGTAACAAGTTGTATTTATTTAAAACCTTATGACTTTATAGTATATAATTATACTAATAGGTTAACATTTATCATTTACTATTATATGGTCTGTAAACCATAATATATATGCATATATATATTTGCGCCGGTTTATACATATATATATATATATATATATATATATATACATTGATTTGATGAAGTATAAAAACCTTATATTATGTACATGTTATTCCTCATTCAAGATTTATTTTATCATACCAAAATCATATAATAACCATCATATTAAAGTCATTGTATACTATAGTTTATATCTTCATTTTTGCATATTATATATGTGCTGCAACTTATAGTTTGTAAAACCATACTTTGACCATGAAATACCCAAACCTTAATTACCTTAATTAAAGGTGAACTAAATTAAAGGAGAAATTAAACAAGGATTAGTCATTAAGCTATAAACGCTAATGAACTTAATTCGTTGGAGAATCATATCATACACTAAGGCATTCACATGCACATAATTATATAGTCCATGGAAGTCATTGAACTTCACATAAACCAATGGACTAAAGAAGGAACAACTTTAAGGAGAAATCAACCGTTAAAGTTAATGTAACATGTTAATACCTTAATACATGTACTATGATCATTAAATATACTTCACAAATCACAATAAATAATAAGTATACCATTCATACAAAAATATACATAGGGAATACACCAAAGGCAAGACAATAACATGTATTAAAACTAACACATGAAACAAGTCCAATGTAACAACACTTAAATACATAATGCGATAATATATAGTATACAATGTTACAAGAAAATAAACAAAAAAATGCTGTCCGTAAGCACATATGTTCAGCCGTGAAGAGCAAATAAAAGATGGGAAAGAAGGGAACAAGGAAGAGTAATTCATGGAAGGATTTATGAAATACCCCAAAACTTAACTACGCTAATTAATCATGAATTAATTAAGCGGAGGAATTTAATCAAGAACAATCGATGACTTGGAACCTTAAGTCATTAAGGAATTCTCTAATTCCTAGACACATACTTATAACCGAAATGTATAATTCAAATAAGCAATAAACTCCACATAAATTGGAGGATTAAGAGAGAACTAATATACGGAGAAATAAAATCCTAAAGCTAATGTGATATATCATACACTAACACATGAACTAAGATCACTCTTTCAAAAAAAAAAACACATGAACTAAGATCACACATTAGGTGATCTAATTAAGCAGTATACATTGGTAACTACAATAAATAGTAGACACAAAAATTACACCTTAAAGTAAGGTGCTAACATGTGTTACAACTCACACATGTAATAAGTCCATAACTACCTAATATATGTACATGTTACAACCTATCACTACATAATATATTAGGAGGACAAAAAAAAAAGAGAAACAAGCTCCTCATTTTTGTAAATCACAAGAAGAGAAAAGGAGGAAAAAGTAAGAGAGATTCATAAAATAAACTACTCCTACCTAACTACACAATATTATATATACAAGGACATATCTATGCCATAAATCAAAGAAAAGGAAGAAGAAAAAAAATCTACCACCTCAATCCTCCTTGTGCTGCCGTGAAAAAAAAAATCAAAAGAGGAAGGGAGGGAAAGTTGGAAAAGTTGTTAAAAGAAACCACACCTAAGTACATAATATTATATGCTTACAAGTACATGACATTATCATAAAATAAGGAAAAGAAGAGGCAAGTACACCCAGCCTTTTGAATCAGCCGAGAGAAAAAAATAAAGAAGAGAAAAGAAGATGAAAGAAGAGGAAAATAAGGAGGGAAATAAGGGAACCTTGTACTACCTTGGAATAAACAAATCAAGTGAGTCTTACTTACTTTCCCACTCTCACAACTCTCCCATTCTGCCCATGCCATTCATGAGACTTCCCTCCTCCTCCCAGCCGTTTGGTAAGCAAGCTTTCTCCCTCCCCTTTGTTCCTTTGAAGCTCCTTTGAAGACATTATTGATTTAACTCTTAAAACACTAATTTTTGGTTCTAAATCTTCTCCTTTATTCATCCCTGACCAAGCCTTGTCTTCTCCCCATTTTTGAGGCCGAAAATACCAAGCCTTGAAGGCTGTAGAAAACCGTGAAGAGGCATAGCAAAGGAGGAGTCAAAATCAACACAAACTAAGGTAAAATGTGCTTTAACTTCCACCATTTCCATTTGTTCCTTAATGGCTGAAAATACCTACCTATATTGACTCCTTCTTCTTCATTTCCTTCCATGAAGAAGCTCTTCAACACCACTAAGCTTAATGGCTGAAAACACCTAGTCACTTCTCTAAGGTAAAGTTTTGTGCTTTAAAGTTTTTCATGCTTAAATCACCATTTCCTCTTAGATCTACCAAGGAACTAACTTCCTTCATACCTTCCTAGTCTTGACCAAAATTTTGAAGGGGCAAGACCATCATTTTGACACCCTCAGGTAATAATCCAAGGTTAAACCCCATTTTAGTGCTTTAAGCTTTTACCTTTGATTATGGAGTGTATAAAGTTCTAAATTTTGAACCTTCTTCTTCCTTGTGTTATGGCCAAAAAATGGAGCTTGGGAACTCCTTGATACCGCCAAGAAAACAAGGGGGAAAATCCATCTTTGGAAAGGTAAAACTCTAAATTAAACCTTGGTAATTATAGAGTTGATTAAGCTTTAAAACTCTACATTACCCTTAAGCTTGCACCAAAAATAAAATGGTTTACCTTGTTGTACAATAGGGTCGAGAATTGAAGCCTTGGAAAAAAAAACAACTCTTGGGCATTAGGAGGTAAATTTAATGTAATTTTTTTTTAGTTATGGTGCTTAAACAATTATGGCCGAGAAGTAGGAGAAAAAATGGTTAATATTGGCCTAATAATGTGCTTAAAATTATATTTTAACACTTAAATAAGTTAAGTGATAACTTAAGAGCTTAATGCTCATTTTTGTGAAGTTTAAATATTTTTATTTCACATGGGACAATTTGGTTTATTTGTACAGAAAAATTGTTGTGTTATTACGGTTGTTTTAAGCGTAGGAAAGCCTTGATTTATGGCTGGTAATTTTAGCCAAAAAATCAAATTAATTTACTAAGTACTTTTTTATGTTTTAAGGTTTTTCAACGCTAAATACCTTGTGGTATGAGGTTAGCTAAATTTTAGGGCTGTTATTGAGTTATAAGTTGCTGGAAAATAACATAAAAATTTGTAGGAAATATACCTACAAAATTAAGAATTTTTAAGTTGAAAATTTAGGATTAAAATAAGACTTTAAAATAATTATAAAGATCTTGGAAGCTTTAGAAAATAAAAACAACCATGAGTGTGCTGTGTGAGATGGTCTATAATGACCTAATTAAGATTATAAAATTATATTACAAGTTTTGGATAAGTTAAATTAAAGTTTAAGAGTTTAAGTAACAAGTTTATTAAGTTATGTGGCTAAAATATGATTTTTACAAAGTTCAGGGTCAAATCTGTATATAACCGAAATTGTACTGTAATTTAAGGGTTATAATGACCTAAATATTATTATAAACTCATATTATAAGTTTTGGATATTTGTAACTAAGTATTAAGAATTTAAAATGATAATTTATAAAGTTTTGGAGTTAAAATTTTAAAATCTGAAAAGTATAGTATACTTTATGTAAAAACCGGAAATATCAATGGGTTAAGTGTACTTTATTTTATTAAGGACTTATGTTAAAGTTTATACAATATCTAGTTAATTAAACTTGGATATTATAAGATTTTTATAACATTAAAAATTATTAAGTAAAACAAGGGGGACAATTTGTAAATACCGAGAACACTAGAGGGTTGGATGTAACTTATTCCATATTAAGCTTGTGTTAAAATTATTTCAAAGATTAATGAGCTAGGGTTGTATATTATGAAGTTTTTGTGACATTATAGCAATTATAAAACGAATAGGGGGAAATTAAGTAAAAAGCCGAAAATGTGGTGCAATTTAGGTAATTTAAATCAACTCAGAGACTTAGGGAAAATATTTAAAAGGTTAGGAATAATTGGTGAGAATTTAAGTGCAAAGATCTACATTAAAAGGAATTATAAGGTAATATCAGTATTAAGTGTATAATGGATTACTAAGGAGTTATAAAATATAGAGAAAGTGAAATAAGGGTATGTAATGTAATAAGGCCGGAAATTATGGGGCTAAGTTGGTTATAAATGAAGAAATAAACGTTTAAGGAATAAATGGGGTTAGATTGTAAATTATGGAATTTAAAAGAATAAAACTGAAAATAATATAAAGTTTGGGTGTATAAGAGTAATAAATGGTTAAATACAATGCTAGTCAAAGTATTGACCAAAAAATCAGAATTAATATTAAAACCTAAGTTAAATATGAAATATATCATGGAATATAAAGAATATAACATTTTGGGGTGAAATTGTAATTAAGGTAAAAATTAGGGTGAGGACCGAAAATACTAGGGCCACCCTTGTAATTACCAAAAACTTGAGGAGGAAAATGAAATTTTACAAAGTGGGATATAAAAACTATACAATAAAATGTAATTAGAGGTAAATTGTGAAGGGTATGAAATTTATGGGTGAGAATGGTAAATAATTGAAATCTAAGGGGAGAATTTGGAATTAATAAAACTTAAGGAGTTGTTTGGAGGTTAGGATAAAATTTGAGAAGGAACTTTATTATAATTAAATGAAAAATGAAAACTATATGTTATATAAATAATAAGGATCAATTTATAGAGTAATGAATAATACTAGAGGTTAATATTCAATTAGTAAAAGTTATGTGGAAGGGAATATAATCTAAGGTGGAATAAAGAGGATTATGAAAAAGGAAGATTTATTATACATGAAATAATGCTTTAACAATAAATGTGATTAAGGCATAAAGAGTAATTAAGATTAAGAGAGTGATTATGTAATATACGTAAAATGATGAAAGTGGAATAATTAATCCCGCTCACGCTGAGATTAATTCCTTACGAGGGTAATAGATAATTAACGCTCTCAATTAAACTAAATCGTAGGTAGTGATATACGTGACATAGATTGAGCCTAAGCGAGGACCGACGTCGGTGAACGGTATGGTTTCTTGTAGCCTGCTTGCTACCGAGTTATACTTGGCTTGTGTGCTAGTTGCTTGTTTGAAAAACGACTACAAGATTAAAGCATGTAATACGAATTATTATTCTCATGCTGTGAATGTGTGTTTTCTAACTTGATCTGCCATTTATCGTATTACTAACTACACGGTAGATTAGTTGAAACACACAAGAAACAATTGAATTATGGATGGAAGTTTCCAGAGGATTAAGGGAATAAATTTATTCCACCGAGAGGACTAACAAGAACCTCCTCACTAACTACTCATGGAATTGATTAATGACATTACAATGACTAACAAAGTCAAGCTATGAGAAATTTAACGATACTAAAGTATTGGGGGGGAGGGGTTGAGAGGATCCGGAATGGTCCGGGCACGCGTGTTGTTGGAAGGAGAGGGCGGTATCTGCATCAGATCCAACCTCATGATAGATGCGTCGACGGACTGCATCTCCCCAGAGTTCAAGAGATTGGCTCGACGTCTTTGGCGCATGATCACAGACGGGGGAAGGAAGACACGCCACCTTTGGCGCACATTATTATTGCTTCGTGAGTATAGTACTCACCGCATACGCGCCACTGCCCTAAATAATTTTATACAGTCATTAACCCGTGGCTGTTTGAGAAACATTAAGAGAATTAATAACAATTCCATTGTGTGGATTGTGTTGGTAAATTGATTGAACCGGAACAATTCCAATAAGCGAATTTCGAGGATAAGAGGATAACAGTTTTATGGAAGGACTTGAGGAACTAACTTAGGGGCCGTTCGTTCCTGGGATTATCGGCGATTCGCCGCCAAATGTAGCTTTAAGGCGAGATGGTTGACTGAAAAAAAGAGTGTTTGACCGAAAAAAAGACCCGACTTTTGGTTATGAACGGGCTTTAAAAAAAATGTGGGTTTTGTTGCGTTTCATTTTTGAAGCTCGATTTTGAGCTGTGTTTAGGAACCGGAAAGACTGTATTGCCCTTGTCTTGTCTACCTTCCGTACCTACTTGTGGTTGAGCGTCTACTCACTGTTGCAAATTGAAGTGGAGGAGTTGTTCAATGCGCCGACGCAAGACAACCCGTATCTGCTCTCTCATACAAATTCCGTACTAGGCTGCGCATCACATCTTCTGTCGATACAAACTGCCCATGGAGCAGAGGAATTCATTGTTGAACTGGACGTGAAGCGTTGGGCATTCAATGAACTTGTTGCTATGGGGATAACGAAGATTGCACCATTTTGTTCTCTGTTTAAATGCTCGTCGTCTTCCTCCTAGAATGTGGATAGTCATCCGGCATAATAACACGGAAACGGACGACCAACCGCTGAGGTAATCTATGAGCATAATTAGGGTTTTGTTGTTCTAACACATTCGCAAATGGTTTTACCGTTTGCAGCCTCTAACCCTTTTTCCTTGTTTAGATTGTCGTATTGGAGTGGCGGTTTTCAAGCAACCCACAGGTAATTCGCACCACCATTCTTATTTATTAGCTCAAACATATTTCATTCGTACATGCTATGAATGATAGCTTACCTGACAGGGGTGAACATATAAAATTAGTAAACTACATTATTTAGAGGAACCTGCACTTCATACAAATGATAAAAGTCTTTTGAACAGCTATGCTCTTGTTCTTCAGGCATTTTGTTTAATATTTTCTACCGCTATCTCATGTACAAATGCTTATATTAGTAGCTGAGTTTGATTGATAACTCGGCCTGTCCTTTTCCAGTTCTGGTCTTTGTTCTATAATTTGAATACCATTGTTTAAATTGTTTCATAAATCAATGTATGCATGTCATACACGATTCCCTACAAACATGAAACTGTTGTGAGTGGCGATTCATAGTTCTGTTTTAGATGATACAGAATGGGAGTATAGCAACTGTTACTTTATTTATAAGAATTGAAGTTCTGTTTACTTGTTTCAGAGTCATACCGAAAACTGATGTTGTTGATAAAAAAATGAGGCTGGGGTTCGTATCTACTGATTACAAATAATTGTTGTTGTAATACGACTTTTGTAACTAGCATTTCCGCACTCTTGTCTTGTATATATTAGTCTAGCGTTATGGTCAAGGGTAATCCTAATGACAAGGGGAAGCGGCCAATGGCCGATCAAACTGAGAGGAAACAGAAACATGACTGGACCCGAGGGGATGTGGAGTTACTGGTCCAACTACTGGTGGAGGAGGCAACAATTCAGCTAGGTAAGGGTGGTTCACTAGTCGGGTTAACACACAAATGGAGTAACATTGCAGAAAAGTTCAATGAGCGCAGACCTGGCCTACCAACAGTTGACAAACACCAGTGCAAGAGTAAGGGGGATACTCTCAAAACAGGATGGAGAAAATGGAAGGAGATAGCTCATAAGAAGACTGGTCTGGGGTGTGACGCCAGTACCAACTCAGTGACATATCCACCTGAATGGATAGAAAGAATGTCAAAGGTAATTTTGCACGAAATTTACATGATATTGTTTGACATTTTTGCAACATCAATTTTGTGCAGATGGTAGTCACTTACATTTTAACCCTATTCTGTTGCAGGAGAATATTGGGATAGCCAAGCTTGTAAACTCCAAATGGCCTTCTTATCTTGTTGACGAAATGGAGCTTATTTGGGGTCAGGCTTATGCAAATGGGGATCTGAGATTGACACCAGTGGTGAGTTGCAATACCAGAATGAGACTGACCCTGCTGACTCTGAATATAATGTCGAAGTACAACAACAAAATTGTGGAAACGATGATTCAGAGGCATACATACCATTCATTCCCTTGTCTGAAGAGTTGGACCTTAGTGACACACAACCAGCTGGAAGAGGTACATCGGATAATGGTTCGTAGGAGATGACAAATCTGAAAGATCGGTTGACTCGAGAGTTGGCGATGAGAAGACAGTAGAATCTGCTATGGAATACAACATATTTTGATCTGAAAGATCGGTTGAATACTCTCTTTTTTGTATATCAGTGTCGAAGTGATTTTTTTGAACACTGTTACGCTATTTTGATTCAATATTTAATGGAATACAACATATGTACGTATCAAGGTGTCATGTATTTAACCATTGGATCTCGATTATTGTTTCCACTGAGTGTCTGTCGAATGTTATGAAAAGATGTTTGTTTGAATTGAATGTGAAAGAGGAAACATTATGAACAGGTGTTTCTTTGATAACTTCCAGTGGCATGCCTTTGCCAATAATGTATGCTTCATACATTTTAATCTGGTAATGGAGTAAAATCTATTAGGCTGCACTTACGTGGATCCTATGAGCTGTACAGGAAAAAGAAGAAGGTTTATGTGTGGACGGTTAATGATATGTCATCAATGGAGAACATGTTGTGGGAGCATGTAGATGGAATAGTTACCAGCTATCCCAGTCAGGTTCAGAGAGTAATGCAAAGATAGTAGAACTCTGTGGCATGAAGTATTGATTGTTTTTAGACTATATTGTGGTTGTATTATCATTCCGGTGTTTGATATGGGATTAGTTTGCCTTCAGAGTCATGGTTGCGTTTGCTCTGTACACCTACTCACGGTTGTAACAATTATTATATTCTTATTAGTGTGATGAGTGGTTCAAAAATAAAAAAATACTTCGTTTGGGTTTGCTCTGTACACCTAGTCATGGTTGTAACAATTATTATATTCATATGAGTATTACTCGTAAGACCCTGATGATCGACATGTTAAAGCAATGGGTTTCACAGAGAGAAAATACATGCCTGTTCATGAGACTAGCGTTGGTTGATGTTTGTTTCTTTTCACTGAAAAGTGAAGTAACCAAAGACTGAATTTATATGTAACTGCAGGTGAGATTCGAACTACTGAAGAAAAGATAATACAGGGCTATGCAAGAAATAGATTCATCACTTACTTTTTCTAAAACTAATAACATATAACTATCCAAATAAGGTGCCATTCTTCAACTACTGTCATTACAGAAGTAGAAACACAAACGAATTGATTTCTACACAGCAGAATAACATCACATGATATACCCAGAATAATACACGCCTAACTACTACTAACACGCCTTAACACAAAGAACAATGAACCTTTCAAAATACATGCTGCTACGTTCCCATCTTCCCTGCTCTGCTAGATTCATGGGTGGATGAGCATGTTGGTAGAGCTAGACTGGTCAGAAGTGGGCGATGCTGGTGGTGATGGGGTTTCAATCTTCATCCGCTTCCCTGTCCTGCTCGATTCTCCCGTTGCATAAGATGGCTACATCAAATGGCAAATGTGAGCTACTAACAGCGTAGGAGAAACTACCTGCGTGCTGTAATCAAACCAACCACGCTTGACAAAAAACGGAATACAACAAAATACAGATCACCATTCTGACCGTAGTTCACCATGACAGTTCAAAAGCCAATGCTCAACTACTACATCCAAGTAGCTACATAAACAGAAAGCTAAACAACTGAATAGTCTACTATTATACAAACAACCAGCCCTACTTGATTCTCTACTTGAGCAACCAATACCAACAAGACCTATCAGAACATAGATGGCAATAACAAGGTGGGACATTTGTGACTTCAGATCAGCACTCCTTGGTCGGCATAGTTGTGAGCTGCTTCAACTGTGTCTACCTTGTTGTAAAGAGCTCCCAGTGTGGATTTTACATGTTCAAGGGTCTGCCCGTTGTTCTTTACCATATTCAGCAAGGTTCTAATTGTGTTAGCGGCAGCAGTTGACCTCCCAGCTTGGGTGTTGACAATATCATTCGTACTATCGTTCGGAGTGTTGACAGCATCCCACCACTAAAAAAACCGCACGAGTTACATTTGTAAAACAGTCTACCAAAATTTTCATTTGTGTATGAAATCAACAGCATACACCTCAGTTGGCAGTCGCAGTTGATGTACCTGGTATTAAGTTCATTTACACTACGACCACTTGAAGCTGACTGCGAAAAAATTCATCCCAAAGGGTTACAACGACAAAGAAGATCTACACCCAGAATAAACAACACAGTAGCAGGAAAGAGCGATAGATACTAGAACAAACGAAAATAAAAGCACAATAAAAGCAATGTCACGTACACTGCGTTGTGACGGCATCTCTTATGGTGATAACCTCAGCCGAAAGTGGGTGTAGGTCTGAAACAAATTATCACAACGAGATGGTTCGATTACCACACATGCAAAGGAAATGCAACAAACAGGGTACTCACCACCTGTTAAATGCGGAACAAATACCACGTCGCAATCGACAGACAGCGCAACCTACAAACGAATCAGAACACAAATAATCCTAAGAGATAATGGGGTAGGTTCGATCTTACCATTTGGACTCTTGTTGCGGAAGAGGAAAAGATGCAAACCCTACCGTGTGCTCTGAAGCCTGAAGAAGACGATGGGGTAATATCAGCGTACTGGTGATGGAGTATTTGAATGCGCCGGTTTTCCCCCTAAAATGAAGGGTAAAATTGTCATTCTCAAACATTTCGAACTTAATAAACAATCCCAAAATCGAACGCATCCCCGGAACTAGCTGCGAATCGTGGATCAACACAGCCCATATGATTTCACGAAGAAGCTGCAAAATCGCCAAGCTCAAATATTCAGCCCAGGAACGAACGGGGCCTTAATCTAAAGATTAAGGATGGAAGAAATACTAACCCTTGTATGATGAATTGTTCCCACAGTATGGATTATTGGTTGGTTATTTGCTTGTTATGTGATTGACATGCTGAGTGTTTATAGTATTTCACTATGTATACATACCTGTTAATAAATTAATCGTATGTTCATCCGACCAATTAGTTGGGTGTAGCCCGGTAGCTTGTGGGCTACACGTTATCATACCAGCGTTGTTGCTGAGCCTTCGGGCACCCCATTTTCAGGTACTTAGCTGGAGAGCTTCAAGTGGAGCGTGGTGGGTAGACGACTTTTGGGTTAGGTTGATTTTGGTTAGAGATATTATTAGACGTGTATTGTAATAATTCAGACTTAGTGACTTGGTATGTATTTCAAGGGGGTTGTAATGTATTTCCAGTCATTTGGACTGTAACAATTTGGATGGAAAGGCCTTGTCAGTCACAGGGGTGGTTGGCAGCGGTAACACCGAATTTATTTAAGTTTTATTCTGCTGCGGTTCATTAATTATGTTGGAGTTTATTAAATGCTAATTACGAGATTTAGAGTTGGGGTGTTACAGACCACATAATATTATGAGGTGTTACACTTATATCATGATATCATATAGTATGATATTTTATATGTTATTAAACTTTATAACATATAGTTTTGGTAACTATTTATATTAACCGAAAATAACATATATATGATACACTTGTTATTTCTTTATTTACATGGTTTTCATTAATTACAATATAACCACATAACTTATACCATGTTATAAATATCTCATTTTATAACATCAAAACTTTGTAACAAAATGTAACATATAGTTTTATAACACTTTTTTTTATAATTGCCGAAAAGGCATATAGTTTATATTTTATTTTCTTTTCAATCCCACACCTTCTAATTATTACAATTATATCACTTATCTTATAACATACCATATTCATCATATACTATAACATTTAAACCTTATAGTATGTATATTATATAGTTTCAAAGTTACCGAAAATAATAAACAGACCTTAGGGTCTGTTTTGTTTTTATTTTCAACTTTTCATATTTATACTTTTACCACAAATCTTATAATATTTTTACATAACATATATTATATCATCCCAAACATTATAACAATTATAACATATGGTTTTATATGTTATTTTTTCCCAATATTACCGAACAGACCCTTAGTCTGTTTGGTTTAATTTTCCAGCAACAATATTTTCTTTATTTACACATTGACACATATATTATCATAAGTTATATATATAGGTTATATTATATGGTTTTAACATTTATTATTTATATAACCTAAAGTTTTATATTGTTTTATTTTGAACAAACCCCTTGCGGTTTTTAAAATCCTTTTCCGCCCCAAACATTTTCCTTATTTACATATTGACCCCACTTTATATTATATACTTCCTATATGTCATAAAACTATATATTATACACTTTTATTAATATAGCCATTTATATAACTCTAAAAATTCCCAAACTTTATACTTATGATATAAACTATTATATTAACCAATCTACACCCTAACTTTCGGTAATCACCTCTTATACCCCAATAGTTTTATAAATTCAACATTTAACCTATAATGTTACTATAAGTTCATAAATTAATAATTTATGACATTAAATTTGGTCAAACCACCTAACATGGTCTATATTGACCTATTAACTTTCACTTTGACCAGAAGTTTAGTTTATTTACAATTTGAGCCCATAGTTTTTCAGAAATTACATTTTTGCCTCAAAACTTCATTTAACTTTATAAAATTTATACTATAAGCTTTTAATGCCTAGTTTTTGGCTATAACCTATGGTTAACCTCTAAATTTTATTTTAATTACTTAAAAACCCTAGAAACCTTTTGGTAATACTTATTTTATGTTTTAAATTCATTTTAGCCTAATACAACATAAGATTAAATGGCCTAAAATACATGGCCTTATTACAACACTTAGCATAAAATTAAATTACACATAAATGTCTCAAATGATATAACTAAGTCACGACTTTTACTATTCTTGCCCATATATTTTTATAAATTATGTTTTAACCCTTTTAAATCATTTCCTTGACCTTATAGGTCATTAATACACCAAACTAACTAACCAAAAATTTTATAAAGCAGTTTAATACATAATTAAGTTGTTTAACCCTTTTAACCCCCACGGCTCATATATATATGTAACAAAATTTTATAAAAACCATAATATATTATAAGGTAAGGTTTTCTTACCAAGTTTGAGTCACAAAGCACACCAAACACCTCCTAGGCTCTCGGCCTAATTTAAACACAGAATTTAATTAGTTTTTGAATGTTGAATCATTTAAGCTTAATATATACACATCATTATAGAGTGAAAATACTCACTTTGCTAAGATTTATTCTTGGACTTGGTTCTTCATTTTTGTACAGAATTTTTCCAAGATTCCAAGATGTTTTCGGCAGCATTTCATGCAAGGAAAAGAGCATGTATTAGTTATATATTATATAGATCATTAAGGAGTAAGTTTAAGCCTAACAAAGGCATGGTTCTTACCTTGTTTCCTTAGGATTTACCAAGGATGTTTCCGCCTGGTTCATGGAGACAAAAGAAGGTGTTATAAACACCATTTATTCCAGCATAAACAACTGGGAGAACAAGGAGAAAAAGGGGTAGAATTTCTTTACAGAAAAATGGTCAAAATGGAGTTTCTTGCATGGATCTTGCTACCCCTTGAAGCTTGGATGTTCTCTACTGATTTTTCATGGAGAGAACCAAAGTATAAGCCAAGGAAAAACTGGAAATATAACCGGAATGAAGAAGAGGTACTAGGTGGCTTAATGTTTAATTTTTACCTTAAGAAGATGTTAGAACTTGCTTCCCTTTCTTCCCTTAATTCCAGCCGAAAACCTCCTCCAGTTCAAACACCAACTCGGCCTAGTTAGCATAAGAGATTACAAATTAACCCATCTTCCCCCATTACCTTGTTAATTTCGTGGCATGACATATGCTCGATTTGTTAATAGGTGATGAGTTTCTTGTATTCATACTCGGAGTAAGAAAGTGGCATTTACAATTTGAACGTGTCGGGTGTACTGCCAGGTCTCCTGTGTCCGGCACATTCAACGTCTTTGAATGTGCCATGAATCTGGTGTCCAGCAGGATGTCCGGCGCATTCATGTTGGTTGGTTAAGTTTGAGTCTTGAAGTTTCATTGCGTGATCATATTGTTATTTGGTTGATGTAATCCCGAATCTAGGACAAATTATTATTTAGTTAGGATTTTTAGTTAATTATTTGTTAATTACTTTTTCCCCCTTGTTATAGAATAGGTTATTACCGGGATTAGGACTAGTTTTCTATAAGTCCCTTGGGTTCGATACTCTCGGTCGTAATATATATACACTATACTCCGACCGGGAATTATTTGCTACCCGTAGTAGAGTTGTAGGATTAGTTTATTATTTTATTCTTTTGTAAATTTTTTATCCCTACAAATTCCTCGTTAGCAAAATGGCGCCGTTACCGGGGACTTGGAATTAGTCCAAGTCCTAAATTCGGTAAAATGCCCTATTCTTTATTCTTTATTTCTTTTGATTTGATTCGTTCATTTTTTTAATTGGTTGAATATGCCGGGTGAAATGCCGGATATCCGGTACCCGACACATTCAACATTTCTTATTTTCTAATTCATTTATTCGTTGTTTTTGTTCACTAGGTTGAGTGTGCCGTGCACTATGCCGAGTAGCACACGTCCGACATCATGGAGGAAGTCCGAAGCCAGACGGGATTCACCCGGCGCACAATCCGGCATTCAATCTCAACTTTTATTTTTGCATTCTCTCTTCAAATTATTAGAGTTGTTTATAAATATTCCTTCCTATTGCACTTTTATTTCATCCTTCCCTTCTCTTTTCCGTTTTATTTATTTCTCTTTTCCAAGTTTGAACACGCCGGGCGCAACGCCGGGTAAAAGTAACCTGGCAGTACTGAAGGAAGTCCAATACCGGGTGCCGTACACCCGACAATGTGCCCGGCACGCCCAATTTTTGTTTCTTCTTTACATTTTGTAAATTTAATTATGTAATTATCTTTTTATTTATTATGTAATTTCTCTTTTTATTTATTATAATGTGTTCGCTATTTTTTTAATTCTTTTGATTCTTTGATTTTAATTGTCCATTTTTGTTATTCGGTTGAATATGCCGGGTACATTGCCGGGTATCCGGTGCCCGGCACATTCAACATTTCTTATTTTCTAATTCTTTTATTCTTTATTCTTTGAATCGATTGTTTTCAAATCTGTTAAGTTGAATGGGCCGGATAGGATGCTGGATACAATATATCCGGCGCTACGGAGGTAGTCCTAAGCCGGACAAGAAATAGCCAGCATGCTATCCGGTATATTCAATCATATTGTCGTTTTCATTTTTTTGTTAAGAGTTGGGGTTATATATAATTTGGCTTTTAGTTGAATGCCATGGCTTTTATTTTTTCCCTTCTCTTATACTTTATTCAATTATTTTCCTCTCGAATTTGAACAAGCCGGGCACGACGCCGGGTAACACCAACCCGACAATAATGGAGGAAGTCCAATGTCGGATATGTCTCGCCCGACACTATGTCCGGCATGTTCAAATTATTTTCAATTTTCTTTATTTTCATAAAATGTCAAAGTTCTTTATAATTTATCTTTATTTTTTACACTATTCGTTTTACCATCTCCCTACTAATACTCCCTATTCTTTGATCCTCTTATTTTACTTTCGTATTGATTAGGCCAGGCATGGTGCCGGGTAAGTACAACCCGGCATAGTTGGAGGAAGTTCAACGCCGGACAGGTACTCCCGGCTTAATGCCCGACACGATCAATTTTTGTTTTTTTGTGTTTTATAAAATTTATTATATATCTTATCTTTATTTTTAGGACCATTTTTATTATTAATTTTAATTAATTTTATTTAATATTATTTTCTTTCTTTATTTATTTATTACAAAATATTATAATGTTTGTGTGTTACTCCTCTAAGAAAATCAGGTGAATGCACTTCAAACGCACTCCCTACACAAATAGAATTAAATACCGCAGGCAAATGGCAATGCATTCTCTTCCTCAGCAGGCGAATATGGTTAGTGCACAACCACATGCCCAGTGCTCCGAATTGCCAAATTTTATACCATCTGAGGAGGCAGAACTTATGGAGACATTGACCATTCGCACGGAGCATAAGTCGTTGCATCAACTTTTTGCTCAACCATGACCACCTGGTCAACTCCCGTCTCCAACGCCGAATTGATCAACGGGAGTATGCGAGATCGGTCATAATCTCTTCCCAGATCTTAGATCATTCGTCAAGTAGCAAAAAGGCTAAGTGTAGGGCAGCCCCACGCGTCTGGTCTCCTTTCACCGCAGGGGAGTCATTTTCTTCTTAATTCCTTTTAAATGTCTTTATTCAAGTCTTTCTTTATTTATTTTCCTTTTCTTTCGAACACTGGGGACAGTGTTCCTACCAAGTGTAGGGCAGGGACCCCCCTTAAAAAATATAAGTTTTTGCTTATAAATAATATGTATAAGTTGTGAGTTTTATCAGTGTTTTACTAAGCTTTTTGCATGTTTTCGATTGAGATGAGATTAGGAATGAATAAATGCTTGTTCTCTCAAGAGGTAAGCTTTCTAATGACTTGTAGATTCCTGTTTTTAACTTCCTGATTCTTTTTATTTAACATGAGTATATGATCTATCTCTTAATTCTTTGCTTTATGTACTTCTGGGTAATATTTTCTTTCCTTTTTCAAACTGTGAAAAAGTCTTTTGGGTGAAAATCTTAAAAAGGGTTTTTGTGCAAGAAAAAAGAAAGAAGAAGAAAGGAGAAAGAAGAAAAAAAAGGAAAAAAATCTTCTTCCAAAGGAAAAGCATTATATTCTTTGAGGTTGCAAAAATTGCCTCAAAATAGAAGAAACAAACGAGAGTTTTTCCTTTTATTTTTCTCCTAAATTCCCTGTTCTTTAATGCAAAAAAATCATGGTTGTTCAGAAACCCTTGAAAAATAGGGCTGGGCCATAAAAACCATTGATGAGTGGCTTGGCCACATTCAGAAACCCTTGAAAAATAGGGCTGAATGTTGGAAACCGGAAAAATAAGAGACTACAAAATCCCTTATGCAAAATAGCCGAAGAGAATTTTGATCTGTTTTTGAAATTGAATGTTTTATTTTATACCCATTAGTATGTTGTTGATAGAATAAGGACGATTAAGTGATGCTTATGAATTAGAGTCAGATAGTTGGAAGTGATTATCTAGTTGTCATTCGTAAGATTATCTGTTTTGTGCATAAGTAATTATTCTTTTCTAATCTAGTTTTGCTCGAGGACTAGCAAAAGGTAAGTGTAGGGCCTTGATAAGCCACAGACTTATCATATTTATAGAATTATTAATAGAAATAAGGTTAAATAAGTTAGTATTTATGTTATATTATGTATTAAAGTGTATTATATATTCAGACTTATGTTTTATATGTTTTCTATGCAAGGAACAAATCTCTAGGCAAAAGTTCAAGTGATGCCGGACTCGATGCCGGATGACTCCTGAACGGCACAAGCATAGAGCAGAAAAGAGGCTTTGCCGGACACGATGCCGGGTACATTCCATCCGGCATAAGCGAAGAGTCGCCACGGTTGACCAAATGATGGCAATTATTGACCGTTGGTAAATTAGAAGGTGCCAGGTATGATGCCGGGCATCTCTTGTCCGGCATATGCATCGTTTTGCGCAGATATGGCGGTTTCGACCGTTGAGCAGCTGACAAGAAAGTGGCATTTACAATTTGAACATGCCGGGTGTACTGTCGGGTCTCCTGTGTCCGGCACATTCAATGTCTTTGAATGTGCCGTGCATCTGGTGTTCGGCAGGATGTCCGGCGCATTCATGTTGGTTGGCTAAGTTCGAGTCTTGAAGTTTCATTGCGTGATCATATTGTTATTTGGTTGATGTAATCTCAAATCTAGGACAAATTATTATTTAGTTAGGATTTTTAGTTAATTATTTGTTAATTGCTTTTTCCCCCTTGTTATAGAATAGGTTATTACCGGGGTTAGGACTAGTTTTCTATAAGTCCCTTGGGTTCGATACTCTCGGTCGTAATATATTTACACTATACTCCGACCGGGAATTATTTGCTACCTGTAGTAGAGTTGTAGGATTAGTTTATTATTTTATTCTTTTGTACATTCTTTCGACCGTTGAGCAATTGACACGTTTTTCACATGTGTCGGCTACTCCTGATCCAGCGCGACACCCGACAAAGACAAGATTGAGGCTTATAAATAGGCCGAGAGACTGCATCATTTGACACATTCCAACATACCTATACACTCCATTCACATCGCCATTTCCGCCCACATTCCATTGTTGGTGTCCAAGGAAGTTCTACGGATCCATCCACGAGAAGAAGAGAAGATTTCCTTTTCAGGTCAAGGCTATGATCAATCTCCTTCTCCCTCATGTATTTCTTTTTTATTTGAGTGGATGGTGAAGTAGAATTCCCTTGTAGTTCTTGGTTAGGATGATCTCTTCCCTGTAAAACAATATGGTTATCTCAATAATAATTCAAGCATTCATTAAGTCTTTTTTCTTCTCGCAAGAGAATAGTGTTGGCCACTTTGTCCTCTTCTTTCAAAATCTACTTAAGGAAGAAAAGCCCAAGAGTAGATTGGTTGAAAAGATTTAATGGTCTTTAGTGTTTTCTTCTATGATTTAGGAGTTAGCATAAGAGATTACAAATTAACCCATCTTCCCCCATTACCTTGTTCATTTCGTGGCATGACATATGCTCAATTTGTTAATAGGTGATGAGTTTCTTGTATTCATACTCGGAGCAAGAAAGTGGCATTTACAATTTGAACGTGCCGGGTGTACTGCCGGGTCTCCTGTGTCCGGCACATTCAACGTCTTTGAATGTGCCGTGCATCTGGTGTCCGGCAGGATGTCTGGCGCATTCATGTTGGTTGGTTAAGTTCGAGTCTTGAAGTTTCATTGCATGATCATATTGTTATTTGGTTGATGTAATCCCGAATCTAGGACAAATTATTATTTAGTTAGGATTTTTAGTTAATTATTTGTTAATTACTTTTTCCCCTTGTTATAGAATAGGTTATTACCGGGATTAGGACTAGTTTTTTATAAGTCCCTTGGGTTCGATACTCTTGGTTGTAATATATTTACACTATACTCCGGCCGGGAATTATTTGCTACCCGTAGTAGAGTTGTAGGATTAGTTTATTATTTTATTCTTTTGTACATTCTTTTATCCCTACAAATTCCTCGTTAGCACACTTACGTCCAAGCAAGTGTCCAGCCTCGGAAAGATAGGGAGATAAAAAGATTGCACCTACACACACATATTATAAAATACAAATAACACTAAAAGCGTTACATTAGTAGCACGAACACCATCACCACTTCTGACTGAAATAAAACGAAACTAAACCCTATAAACAAAAAAAACTAGAAAAAAAACATAAACATAAACTTTACCATTGGGTTACCTCCCAGTCAGCTGTCCATCTTTATAGTCTTTGGCTAGACTCTTGCTTTGTTATCCCGGATCAAAAATAAAAGTTGACAATGGTGTCAACGGGGATAAGAAGTGGGCTGCCATCAGTAATAAGCCACCTGGATCAAAGAAAAATGGTACCTCAATAGATAAAATAAGAAAATAAGTACTCCACAAAATCTGGTGCTTGAGAAGGTATTGACAGTAACGGGTCCCAAGCAGAAGACCAGATGCTGATTGTTGTTCTTCCTCAAATTGGAGGATGTAAACATCTCCTTCTATGGTTGAGGCTCAAAGAGAACATGATAATGGAAAAGTGGTGGAGACCCTTTCCTCCTAAATTCTAGGATGTAAACATCCTTTTCACCTGGGTGAGGGTCAAAGAGGATTCCATGTGGGCAGTCAATTTCAACGAAGACCTCTACTGGTGCAACGGGAACCAAGGGTGAGGAGGGAGGGTGACTTGAATCTTCAACAAGTAGCACCTCCTCGGACTCATAACAGCCCTCCACATTTACATCATCTGGAACAGTCACATCCTTCAATTGTTCTTCATGATTCGGATATGGTTGTGAAGGAAGTGAACCAGGAGAAGTTTGTTGCAATAACAATTGAGTCATCTGACTTAGCTGTCCCTGCATGTTCACAAGGGCTTGCTCTAATTTCTGCTGGCCCAAAGTCAGGTTTTGATTAATAATCATTTGCTGCTCAACTTGACTCTGCTGAGTGGCCATGAACTTGTTCATCAACTCCTGCAGGTTATCAATATTAGAGGCCCAAGTCTGCTGCTGTGAAGGAGGTTGCTGCAGATAGCTTGGTTGATCCTCTAACCACAACTGCTGTTGTACTTCGAGACAATCATCAAACTCATGAGGTCCCCACAATTCGAGCAATATATATCCTGCGAATAAAATGATTCTCATTCGCATTGCTCTTCAATCCGCCTCATCTCTTCAATTTCAGGGCAATCTTCGAACTCATGATTACCCCCACACTACGAACAACACAAATCAGAGGAAAATAAATCAAATGAACCAGAAGACACCTGCTCCACTGTCCAAATAGGAGTCTGTCCCATATTGAACCACCTTTTTAGATTGGTTGATCGATCTTGAATTTCAAACAAGGAACATTCACTGGCCATCAAAACGGAATTTAGCTTAAAACTAAAATTAAAAGAGAAACAAACTATCAAAAATAAAGAAATAACTAAAAACAATATGAGCTAAAAATAAACCAAATACAATGAATAAGAGACAAATATTTTTTTTCTTCAAAAATAACGAAATAACTGAAAACAAAATTAACTAAGAATATAATATAATAAAATAAAATTAAGAAAAAACCTAAAACAAAACAAGATAAATATATTAAATATAAACAAAACACAAAATTAAAGTTATAACTAAATTAAAACAAGAAAGAAGTAAATTAACAAAAAAATAATTGCTAAAAACAAAATTAACTAAAATAAATAATATAAATTGGAATAAAATAAAAATATGAAAATGAAATAAATTAGAGAAAAGTAATATATGGAAAATAATGAAATAACTAAAAATAAAATTAAACTAAGAGATAAAATAAAATAAAACTAAAAACAAATAGAAATAAAACAAAGCAAAAACAATAGACCACCAAAGTTAAGGACTAGACAAATGTCAAGTTCTCGGCAACTGCGCCATTTTGCAAACAAGATTTTTGACCTACTAAAGCTAAGAAATTAAACCTAGAAAACTAGTAAATTAAAAGCCTTCGGGTTGCAAAAAAATCCCGGTCGCGGTAGTATAGAAAATAGAAGCAACCGGGTATCGAATCCGCGGGACTTGAAAAGAAAATAAGCCTAGTCCTAAGAAAATTGGAAATTCAGGGAGTTGTTCTTGTTTCGGGAATCAAATAAGAAATATGAAAATAAATTAACAAATAGAATAAAATTGGTAAAGTTATATGGATGAGCGGACCCTGGGTTCAAGTTATTTTTCACTAGTCGGATTATGCGAACTTCTACAAATTGATAAGAGATACGGATTGGCTAATTCTTCAATATCTTTCCAGAATTAAATCATAATCTCAGGAAAGCTCATCTAGCAGAAATCACAAGGTCTAATCTAGAACCTAGTGAAACATACATAGATGGATGAAGCTTAAAGAATTACGACACACTTGAGGGAAAATCTAATCAATCCGATCTAATTTTCCACAGGCTAACAGATTAATATGACCTTCCTGTTAATCGCTGATCTGATCATAACAAGATTCGCAACGCTTTTTAAGAAATTGGCGAGATTAATTAAAAAGCGCAATTTTAACATTAATCTGAAACAATATGAAAATAAAATCTCAAATCATAAGTGTAGATGTACTTGTAAAACGAACTAGCTACAAATAACCATCACTCGGAGTAAATCCTTCCTAGCCTAGCATGTTACAAAAAGAGTAGAGAGAGATAGAAAAGAATTAATCTGGTGTAGAAGATTCCTCCGTTTGTCTCGCTATCTAGATTTGCAATTTACTAGGCTGGAGGTTGAAGATGATGGTGGAGGAGAAGAACTCTCGCGGCTGCTTGCGTTCTTCTCGGCGTGAGAAAAAGAAATAAAAACTAAAACTAAAAATAGAAGTGAACTAATGTTGCATGAATGGATGAATGGATGGATTTCCCTTTTCTCAGCCAAAGCCTTCCTTATTTATAAGATAAATTCAAGGCTCTTCGCTTGTTCATTAATGTCATCTTTTAATTTACTTCAGTTTCGCGAAGTTAATGAAGACCTTCCAGTTCATCTAACTTACTCCCTTGAATTTATCTTTGAAACGGTATTTCCCTAAGTTCCCAATGATCCTCTGCTCAATTCGCTAGTCGGGTTCCTAATCTATCACTAAGTTCTTTGAGTTCCGCCGAATTACCTTGCTACCGAGTAAACTGAGCTCAAAGACAGGAGAGATTTGTAATGGCAATATAACAGTGAGAATTCTCAAGTTCAGATCACGTGTCCTTTTATTGAGGGGGTGAACCCCTATTTATAGTGTTTTTCACGGGCTACTTGGCCTATCATGTCGTGCCAGCCTGGCACGTAAATATCTCGATGGTCCTACAAAATATCTCATAAATATATTGTCCTAGCTTCCCTACCTTTGTCCGCTATCTGTGCCCGCTCTATCCTTTTCTCGCCCGGTCATAGATGACCGGTCGTTATCTATACTATGTATGAAGTTTTGGCGACCGGTCACAGGCGACCGGTCACTGCTTACATTGTATCCTACATCTATAGCGACCGGTCGTAGCAACGCATTTGGTGACCGGTCACTCTCTATGTTATGTTCTAGGGTCTCTGGCCACCGGTCGTTAGCGACCGGTCGCTGCTTGTGCTCTGATTGGGGTCTTTTGTGTCCAGTCAGGAACGCCCGGTCGCTGCCTTGGCCTTCCTCTTCCTTTCCCATTTGCTCCACTGGGCAATTGTTCTTTCTTTGGGGCTTCTGGACATATTTTCCCCTCTTCATCAGTCCCATAAGTTCTACTTTTGGCATCTTAACGAAGAAAGTAGAACTTAGAACCTGCCTCTTTCGGTCCGGTTTGGAGAATAAAAAATTTTGCTTTTGCGTCGGGCCTAGTCTTCTTGTTCCTTATCTCCCAGTCCCACAAGTTCTGCCTTTTTTTGTTGGAAAAAGGGTGGGACTTCTTACGGTTCGCGAGATGCTCGTGCCACACTCGTGCCTTTGTTTGTACGGAGTAGAGCCGTTGCAGAATTTTTATCCCCTCGTGCATGCCAGCTATCGCTGCGAAATGTGTAGAGTCCCTACAGTTTTCCCTGTAAAAAATGCTTTTTTGTTTGTTTTTATATTTTAAATATTTCCGAAATTGTTTTACCTCTTTTAAAGGGTTTCGGGAGGGCAACGCCTTCTCTCTCCTTCTACCTTTTGCGCTTCATGAGTTTTCATGCTTTCCTTGCTCTTCTTCGTTCTTTCGTCTTCTCCGATTATTCTGCTTCTATGCTCTCTTCGCTCTAATGGCGTCGTCTAGCTCAAAGATGGCTTGCTCTTCCGCTCTTGACGCCATTGAAGGTTCGAAATCGGGGGGTAAGTTCCGCCCATCCTACTTAAAACCTAAATCTTCTTTCTCCAAAAATCAGGAGCCGTTACCTAGCATCTTGGATGTTAAGGCTCTCGATTCTCTTCTTGCTAGAGTGGAGGTCCCTACTAGGACCCAAAATTTTCTTCCTTCTGCCGATTCGCACCCTTTTGATGACTTCGGCTGTGGCTACGTCGTGTACGCCGACTTTTTTCTTCGGGGGATGACGATTCCTCCTCACCCGTTTGTGGTGGGCTTTCTGATTCGCCAGTGCTGCACGCTCGCTCAGCTCCACCCGAAGGCCGTGTGTCAACTCCACGCTTTCATCACTCTGTGCGCCGAGGCCAAGGTTGCGCTTTCCGCCACAGAGTTCGTTCAGTTCTTTACCAGCAGGGTCGACACTGGTAGTTTAACTATAGCTAGTCGAACTGGGTACTCACTCTTCGAGTACAAGAAGCTCGCTCAGCGGTGGAATGCTCGGTGGTTTGTCATCGTTCCTCCTGCTGGGCAATTTCTCGGGGCTGCCTATTGCCCTTCAATTATCAAAGGCTCCCTCTACTGCGTTGTGTCACCCAAATCGGAGCTTCCGATGTCACGGGTTCTGAAGACGGAGAGCGAGCGTCGCCAGAGTGTGGAGGAGTTCTTTACTAACGAGCGTCTGACTGCGCTTGCACATTCCGAAAGTAAGGGCCTCATCCTCTGTTTCCCAATCGTTTTGGCTCTGCCTCGTCTTCTCATGTCTCTTGCGTTCTTTTTTCTGCTTCAAATTTTCCTCTTCTTGGGGCAAAGGTAGGTCCCTTCTACAGTTGGCAGCTGGTTTCCCTTAAAACTGGGAACGCAAAAGTGGATTACTACATCCTGGACGCTGCAGAGGAAGCGGCCCTGCGTGAAGAGGGGGCGGTGCCTCCCGGCAAGAAGAGGCCTGGGAAAGAGGTTGAAAGTTCAGCGAAGAAACAGAGGCTGGAAGAGTTTAGAGAGGAGGGGTCTCCGAGGACACCGGAGACCCGGTCACTTGACATTGCTAACCAGCCAGGTACTTGGTATACTAGTCCGGTTTCTGGCCGTCGGGTGTTTCTCACTCTTACGCCTGGGTCAGATCTCAATCTTAGTCCATGGGGAGAGAGAGATCTTGCGTGTGCGGTCTCGACCTCTGTATCTTTGCTGTTCTAGCCTTGTCATTTCCGTTCCCCCTTTTTTTGGTCATTGTTTCTGGTCGGTTGTCTTCTTTTGATGCTTTTCTTTGTTTTTCAAGTCATGTTCTTATGTGAGTTTTGTTGTCTTGCAGCTCCCGAGGCCTGGGGAATGGACGTAGGCCAGCCTGCCGTGGGCGTGGCGACCGGCCAACCAACTTTCACTCAGCAATGCCGGAAGGTGCTCGCTTTGAAGAATACCGGGAGGGTGAAGCATGCTGCCAAGAGGGCGAGGGCCTCCGATATTATAGACATCGAGGGCTTGGATGCCGCAGACACCGTTGCTGAACAAGATCCTCCAAAGGAAACTGTTCCTTCTGGGCCGGGGGCTTCCCTTCCTGGGGAAAGTGGTTGTGGGGTGGGCGTTGTGCCAGGCTTTGCCAAAAGAGTTGAGGCTGTTGAAGGTTCGAAGTACCGGGCCGTGCCCGAGAACCTAGAGCTACGTACGAAGATGAAGGAGGACGCTAACGCTGCTTCATCGTCCTTACCTCCTCCGGCTGCTAGCGGTTCCTTCTACGGGCCGTCTGAAAAGGATGGGTGGTTTTATCACCGCGGCCAGCCTTTTCCTTTATTGTCTGTGACGGAATCGTCTTCCTACTTCGAGTTATGGAAGGAGGCAATCCGTAGATCCGGCGTGCCTGACGGCCTCTTTGCACCTATGAAGACCGTGACCGCTGCCAAGGAGAGGCTAAGGATTGGGGAAGGTGGAGCGGACGCCATCATGCGTCACTCTTTCCCACTGGATAATTCTCTTGATCTCATGTGGCGGGGTATCTACCGGGTGAGTGACTTGTCCTGGGTTAATTCTGGTGTTGTCCTCCTCTTAACCTTCTTATGTCAGTTGTTTTATTCCGCGCAGACAGTGGCTTTTGCTCAAAGCGTGGACGTGCACACGCGGGCTCTCCCTTCAAAGCTTCATCTCGAGGAATGCCGGGCCCGCAACGCTCAAGAGGAATTGAGGATAGAGCGGTCTTCTCACAATACTTTTGTCGACACCGTTCAGGACAAGATTTCCAGGAGGGTGAGTTAGTAGACCGCGATTGTAAAGAAGGAGCTGGACGATGCTCGCCGAATGTGCACGAGGCGGAGTGATGAGTACAAGGAGTAGTTGAAGAAGCTGCGAGAGGAAAACTTCTCCCTCAAGGGTCAAATCCGGCCGCTGGAGACGGAGGTTGCTTCCTTAAAAAAGGTACGAAGTGAGTTTGGTGACGCCCGGTTGCGTGCTTTTTCTGACTTTGAGTCATTGGTGAGCCAGGCCCAGGCTGCTCACGGCCAGGAGGTGGAGAGTCTTCGTGCCGGGAAGGCTGCTTTAACGCAGGAGAAAGCGTCGCTCGTTGAGGACGAGGCCAAGCTTGAGCAAGAGCTCAGGGCCGCTTCTGAGGCGAGAACACTTCTCGAAAAGGAGCGATTGTCCTCCGATGCAAGGGTGGCGGAGGTGGCCCGAGAGGGCTCCGGCCTAGCTGCCGAGAAGGAGAGGTTATCTGAGGAGCTTCGCACGCTGTCCACTAAGCTCGCGGCTTCTGAGGAGCGGCGGCTTTTGTCTGAAGAGATAGTGAAAATGCTGGAGGGGGACTTGGCCCGGCTGCGGCTTGAAAACTCCGAGCTGGCCATGAGGGGTAATTTGCACTTTCTTAATCGTGTTTGGTAGCTCCTTCGCTCTGCTTCTAATGAGAAATTTTTTAGGTTCAAGACCTGGGACCTCCGTGGAGGGGCTGGAGAAGTTAAATCAGCGGATCAATGACCTTGAAGAGGAGCTGATTACCGCGAACGCTAATCGTGACCGGTATCGAGCCTTCGCCCAGACTCTTGAGCAGCAGGTTGCTTGCCTTGAGGCTTATTCTCAGAAGGTGCGAGAAGATTTGCAGAAGCAGAGCACAAAGCTTGCCTACCTGAAGGAGTTCTTCACCTCTCAATGCGGGAGAATTGTTAAGTCGTGCCGCCAAATTGTCTCTAAGTTCTTTACAAGCAAGGGCGAGGTTATGAACGACGACCTTTATCTGGAACTGGACTTCAAGGAAGTTGCGCAGAAGACTTCCTTTCATGAGGTGCTTGAGAGGTTTGGGCACCTTCCTAGGGAGACATGCTTTGTTCCTGGCCAGGCATCCTTCCTTCCTCCCGGGAGCAACGTGCCTCAGGGTGATGTGGGCTTTCGGTCCTCTGCAGGGAAGTCTGGGTCCTCAGAGAGTGTTTCCCGTCCTGGCGAGTAGCAGGCTGCATAGAAGGCCGGTGCTATGAATCTGGATTCTGTAAAGGAGGCTTAGATAGGCCTTAGTTTCTTTTCGCGCATGGTTTTCTTTTCTTCTTCTTTTTTTTGAGCACGGATGTACATACTTTGTAAATGGTTAATGAAGATGGTTTGCATGTTTTTGTTATTGACGGTTATTTTTTGGTTAGTGTGTTTCAATGTGTGATTGTCTACTTGTCACTTTCGACCGGTAGCTTCTTTCTAGAGAATTCGACCGGTCGGACTTAGCGACCGGTCATATCTTTTTAGAGAATGCGACCGGTCGTGTCTTTTTAGAGAATGCGACCGGTCGGACTTAGCGTCCAGTCGTATCTTTTTAGAGAATGTGACCGGTCGGACTTAGCAACTGGTCGTATCTTTTTAGAGAATGGTGACCGGTCGTATCTTTTCAGAGAATGCGACCGGTCGAACTTAGCGACCAGTCGTATCTTTTTAGAGAATGCGACCGGTCGGACTTAGCGACCGGTCGTATCTTTTTAGAGAATGCGACCGGTCGGACTTAGCAACCGGTCGTATCTTTTTAGCCATTCCTAAACCTTGCTTTTAGTAGCCAAGCGATGGTACTTGTGGTGGCCCTTTCTCCCTTTTTCTTTTCCCTGAAGGGGGAGAGAGTTTTGGCCAAAGTACGGTGTGACGTCCCACACCTAATGATTCACCCATTATAGGCGACCAGAGCTCCTCGTGTTCCCGGAGGTGGGTTTTCTTTTGTTTTGTTCTTGTCTGGGTGCGACAACCCGTGACAAGATTTTCCAGGGCATTGCATCCTGTAGGGCATGGCCCGAGTGTTTCTTTTCTAAGCTTTTATAGGCGCCGGGACATAGCCCGGGTCTTTCTTTCGAGGCATGGATTCTCTTTTGAAAAATAATTCCATTTTATTGATGTTTGCAAAACATTACATCGATGTTTACATATAGAACTTCTTGAGGCATTCTGCGTGCCAGGAATGGGGCAACTCATACCCCTCGACATTCTTTAGGTGATATGAGGCTCGTTCGACCCTTTGATGGACAATATAAGGGCCCTTCCATTGACGATCGAGTTTCTTGGGCTGCTTAACCTCTTTTAGAACCAGCTCGCCAGGAACGAAGCTCCGCTCCCTGACCCTGCGGTTGAAATATTTCTCCACTTTCCTTTTGTCTTCTACCATCCATGCTGCCGCAACGGTTCTTTTTTCTTCGAGCAGGTCTAGACAGTCTCTTATTCCTTCACTGTTGAGCTGCTCGTCATAGGATTCCCAGCGGATTGACGGTATTATGACTTCGGCTGGAACGACTGCCACCAAACCATACGTTAATCTGAAAGGTGTTTCTCCGGTCGGTCCTTTTTCCGTCATTCGGTAGGACCATAGGATCTGGTGTAGCAATTCTGCCCAACTTCCCTTTTTGCTTCCCAACCTTTTTTTCAGAGCTTTTATGATCTGTCCATTTGCATTTTCGACTTGTCCGTTAGCCTGGGGATGCGCTATCGATGCGAACCTTATCTCTATCTTCCATTGTTCACAAAATTCTTGGAAACTGTCACAATTGAACTGTAAACCGTTGTCAGTTATTATTGTTCTTGGCAATCCGAACCTACACACAATATGCTTCCATACAAACTCTTGCGATCTCTTGGCCGTGATGGATATTGTTGGCATTGCCTCAACCCACTTTGTGAAGTAATCAATGGCTACATATGCAAATTTGAACCTCCCGGGAGATGCTTCTGGGAACGGGCTGATGATGTCCAGCCCCCACAACGTGAAAGGTACTGGGGATAGGATGGCCTTTTGCACGGCCGGGGGGTTGTGTATCCTGCTGCCGTGTTCTTGGCATCTGGTGCATTTCCGGATGTACTCCTTGCAGTGGTCCTGCATCTTTGGCCAGTAGTAACCGAGCCTCATGATCTTGTGGGTTGTGGCCCTCTCCCCTTGGTGGTTTCGGTAAACCCCCTCATGCACCTCCCTTATAAGCTTGCTCCCCTCCTCATTAGTGACGCATCTGAGGGCGGGTCTTGCAAACGACCTTTTGCAGAGGTACCCTTCTTCGAAGAAGAATGATGCCGCTCGTCTTTTCACGGTCCTAGCCTCTTTATCTTCCGGGGGCAACTTTCCTTCAAGGATGTACTCCATGATCGGGGTCATCCATGATTCTTCTGGTGCGAGGGGTTCGGCTGCCAAGACTTGAGCCTCATTGATGCTTGGATTAGTTTTAGTTTCTAACCACACCTTGCTCGGTATTCTTTCGGCCATGCTTGCTAGCTTTGCTAGTGCGTCCGCCTCGATGTTCTTCGTTCGGGGGAGGTGTTTCAGCTCGCACCTCGAGAAGCTTGCCTTTAGCTCTTGAACTCTGAGTAAGTACTTCCATAGTTTCTCTTCTTTTACCTCATATATCCAGCTTACCATGCGTCTAGACGCGCTCGGGTTATTTGTTATCTGTTTTAGTGGCCAGTTGGTTCTTACAAAGACCCAATGCGACTAGAAGTATGGGCGCAGTTTCCGGGATGCCACCACCAGAGCGAAGAGGATTTTTTCGATGTTGGTGTGGCGTCTCTCTACTGGTGTTAGGATTTTCCCGGTATAGTAGACTAGAATCTCTTTCTTTTCTTCTTCCATGATCAGGACCGCTGCTACCGCCCATTCTAATGCAGACTGGTAGAGGTACAGGTCCTGGCCAGGTGCTGGGACCCCTAGCTTGGGTAGCTCTCGGAGCATTTCTTTGATTTTCTCGAAGGCTTCTTTGCATTCTTGTCCCCACTGGAACTTATTGTTCTTCCTCAATATGTTGAAGATTGTCTTTTCTTGCAGCTTCGAACATAATCTGCTTAAGACCGTGAGTCTCCCATTGAGGGCTTGGACGTCCTTGATGCTTCTCGGAGGACTGAGGTTGAGAACCGCCTGGCTCTTTTCTGGATCTACCTCTATTCCTCACTATCCGACAATGAAACCAAGGAATTTCCCCTTGGTTACCCCGAATACGCATTTTTCTAGGTTTAGCTTGATCTGAAATTTGTCAAGTGTGGTGAATGTTTCTTCCAAGTCTTTCATGTGCTACTCTTTAGCCGGGCTTCTTACGACTATGTCGACCACATAGCCTTCCACGTTTCTCGAGAGTTGTTCTCAGAACACCTTATCAATCATCCTCTGGAAGGTTGCGCCAGCATTTTTTAACCCGATTGGCATTACTTTATAGCAGAAAGTTCCCGCCGACGTGATGAAGGAAGTTTTCTCGGAATCCTCTTCATTCATCCTTATCTGGTTATACCCAGAGAACGTGTCCTTGGAAACTTAAGACGGAACTCTGGGCCGTGGAGACGACCAGCCGATCTATCGATGGCAATGGATAAAAATATTTGGGGCACGCCTTGTTTAGATCGGTGAAGTCTACACACATTCTCCATTTTCCGTTAGACTTCTTTACCATGACCACATTTGCCAGCCATCTGGGGCATGATACTTCTCTGATTAAACCCGCCTGTAGCAGTCTCTGGACTTCTTCCCGAGCGGCTTGGTCCCTTTCTGCTCCAATTATCCTCTTTCTTTGGCGAATCGCCGGGTGTGTTGGGTCCACGTGGAGGTTATGTTGGATAACGCTTGGGTCTATTCCGGGCATTTCCTCTGTGTTCCAAGCAAATGTGGCCCTTCTTTTTTCCAGGAATCTTGTTAGATGGGTTTGTTCTCCGCTGTCAAAGGCATTTCCAATTTTAAAGAAATTGTTGGGGTCAGTTCGTAGGGGTACCCTTTTGGGATGTTAGCGGGAGCCTTATACCGCTCTGCTGTCTCGTTGGGGAGGGGGAGTTTTCCCTTGAACTCCTTCTCGGACCCCACGGTCTTGATCGTCTCGTCTCCTGGAAGGTCTTCCATGATTCGCACCTCACATACCCGCACTACTTTCTGGCTTCCTCTCACTGTAATGAGCTTCCCGGATCTAGTCAGGTATTTCATCTTCAGGTGGTGGGTGCTACATATGGCTCTGAAAGCGTTTATCCCTGGCCGCCCAAGATACATGTTGTACCCGGAGAGTCCGGGAAGAATGAAGGCTGTCAGTTTTTCCGTGCGCCTCTCATCCCCCTGCCCAAGGGTAATGGTGAAATCAATGCTTCCTGTAGATTTAGCCAAGATTCCTCCTACAACACCCCCAGCACGGCTGAGTAGGGTTTGATCTTGTCCTCTGGTATTTCAAGTTTTTTCACCACCTTCGCAGAAATGACATTTACCCCTGCTCCGCTGTCGACCAAGATCCCTTCCATCATGCGGTCGTTCACCTGAGCTCTTATGACAAGCGGGTCATTATGCAGGTACAGGACTCCGTCCTCATCATCCTTGGTGAAGTAGATTGAGGGGGAGCTTTTGATGCTTAGCAACCTTCTTATCCGGAAGCTCTCGGTGAACCTCGTGGACGTGCCTTTTCCTTTCGTTGGGGGTCAGGGGTCCTACCTCCGAGAATAGTCTTGTGAATGTTCTTAAGGAGAGTTTTGTTAGTTTTCTTATTTGGCTGCACTAGCGCTATTTATTTGTGAGTTCATAACATAAGAAACTTTTACTGAGACGTAAGCATTTATTTTATATATGTATATATAGCAAAAAAGGAACTTTTGTGGAATAGTAACGAGCTACAGCCTCCTGCGGGGTACAAAGGTGACTCTTCCTTCCCGAAGGAATATCTTACACCCTTTCCTAGAGAGTTATCCTGGACAATCTACAGACCTGTGATTACTCCAAAGGACTTGCTGTGATCCAACTCTGGGTGGATCTCCTCTTCTGACTTAGGCCGGGAGGACTGGCCACCAGAGTGTTGTCTATGCTGGCCTCTCTTTCCTTTCTTCTTGTTTTCCTCGATCAACCTTAGCTCCTTGGCGAGGTTCACGCAGTTGATAGTCCTGTGACTGCGATGTCCATGGTACTCACAGAAGGCTACCGGTACTTCTCCTGGGTGAGGTTTTCTTGGGGGAGGCAAAATTCCTTCTCTCACAGCGGCCGCGTATTTCCCTGGGTCTATCTGAACTGTAGGAAAGGTCCTTGAGCACGAGGCCTGCTGACCCTGGGAGGCTGGGGCCTTGGAATAAGGCTTGTACCGTGCATACCCCTGGGACGAGCTCCCAGTCGTGACCGCTCCTCCCGCATGTCCTCCCTCTTTCTCGCTTATAGCAGGAGCTTTAAAACTGTTGAGCAATGCCTTAGCCTTTTTCTCCGCAACTTCTGACTTGAGGAAGTCGTGGATCATCTCGGCTAGCGCCCCACGCGACTTAGGTGCCTCGGTGGCTATTTTTCCAGCGAGACGAGGGTGTGCCAAGCTATTACCAAAGGCTTTAATCAGTATCTTCTCATCGGTGTCATCAATTTCTGCCACTTGCTTGTGGAAGCGTTCACTGTACTCCTTCACGGTCTCCCCTTTCCTCTACTTTACATCCATGAGCTCTATCGCATCTCTCTTTACCTTTTTACTGGCCGCGAAGTATTGCTGAAATTCCTCGATCAGCTGCTTGAAGCTGGAGATAAACTGAGGCGGCCTAGACGAGATCCAGCTCAGTGCCATTTTGGAAAGTGTCCCGGGGAATAAGTTGCACAAGGCGAGAGAACCTATTCCCTGGGTGTTCATGGCGAACATGAACTTCTTAATATGCTGAGCAGGATCTCTAGTGTCGTCGTACTTTTCCACCGCCGGGGCGACGAAGTGGGGCGGGAGCTTGGCTCTTCGGATCTTCGCAGAGAATGGATATAGACTCATTTCGATGGAGTCATCTTCTTCCTCCTCCTTGATGGTAATTAGGGTCTCCCCTCGGGTACCCTTTTTTTTCCGTCGTTGCTTCCCACTGTGTCTTGATTTTTCAGGAGATCGATTGCTTCCGACATTTCCTCCCACTTTCGTAGGAATTCCTCATCTCTCTGCATCAATTCCTGCTGCAGGAGCTCGTTCCCTTCCACGATCTTCTCGTCGATGGACCTGGTGAGGCTCGTCAGCATGTCTTCCAAATCCTTCTTGGAAATGGAGTCGTGGGCCATCGTCTTGGGTCCAGCGCTCCCGTCGTTGGCTTGCAAATTCTTCTTAGTTCTGGGTGCCATTTTTGTACCTAACCTGCAAAAACACAGTTCCGATCTCAGATGTATCGATTTCGCATGTTCCCCAAAATTATTACTCTCATTGGTGGATTCGTGGTTGCTGGATCTGAGCTGTTTGATTTCCCACAGACGACGCCAAAATGAAACGGTATTTCCCTAAGTTCCCAATGATCCTCTGCTCAATTCACTAGTCGGGTTCCTAATCTATCGCTAAGTTCTTCGAGTTCCACCGAATTACCTTGCTACCGAGTAAACTAAGCTCAAAGAGAGGAGAGATTCATAATGGCAATATAACAGTGAGAATTCTCAACTTCAGATCACGTGTCCTTTTATTGAGGGGGTGAACCCCTATTTATAGTGTTTTTCACGGGCTACTTGGCCAATCATGTCGTGCCAGCCTGGCACGTAAATATCTCGATGGTCCTACAAAATATCTTGTCCTAGCTTCCCTACCTTTGTCCGCTATCTGTGCCCGCTCTATCCTTTTCTCGCCCGGTCATAGATGACCGGTCATTATCTATACTATGTATGAAGTTTTGGCGACCGGTCACTGCTTACATTGTATCTTACATCTATAGCAACCGGTCACAGGCGACCGGTCGTAGCAACGCCTTTGGTGACCGGTCACAGGCGACTGGTCACTCTCTATGTTATGTTCTAGGGTCTCTGGCGACCGGTCGTTAGCGACCGGTCGCTGCTTGTGCTCTGATTGGGGTCTTTTGTGTCCAGTCAGGAACGCCCAGTCGCTGCCTTGGCCTTTCTCTTCCTTTCCCCTTTGCTCCACTGGGCTATTGTTCTTTCTTTAGGGCTTCTGGACATATTTTCCCCTCTTCAATCTTTCTTCATTAATAACTCTTGAAAGACTCTGAAGTTACTCCCTTGAATTTATCTTTCTTCATTAATAACCCTTGAAAGACTCTGGAGTTTCCTACACATAAATAGGATTTATTGTCAGCAGTTTAATCATTATCTCCTACACAAAATTCTGAATTCCCTATATATCCATCCTAAATAATAAACATCAAAATAAATCTGTTTCCGTACAATTTCTTTTAGATATAGGAATGGATTTCATTTAAGTACAAAATCAAGGGAAAACGGTAATAAAGACATAGGATTTTGACATTAAAAGTATATAAAATATCAGCTTATCAACTGGATGGAGAAGATGGGTCTTGGAAAGATACAATAGCTGCTGGAGTTTCAAGGATGGGTTGAATTCTTTCAGGAGCCCATAGATGTCTACATTGAGCTGCTCAAGGAGCACATGAGACATCTTGGACCGCTCCAGAGCGATGATGACGACGACTACCTCATCTCCATGGTCCAAGGCATCACCATCAACATCACTAAGTCATGGATCTGCAAGACTTTTGGTTTGGAACCAGAAGGATGGGTGGTTCCAAAAGAAACCACCTGGAATGACTTGGGACACCAAGGAGGAAAAATGGTCCAGCTACTCAACAAAGGGGCCACGATGAAGAACTTCAACGCTATAGAGATGTCCATCCCTGACAGGGTACTCTTTAGTATCCTCACCCATAACATCACCCCTAGAAATCAGCTCACTCACATAGTCAACGCCAAGGATGTTAGGCTACTATACGCGTTGAAGACCAAGGAAAAGATCGATCTCCCTGCAATGATCCTGCTTACTATAGAGGAGAGTCGACACGTGAACCAAGGTTTGGTGCACGGAGGAGTGGTGACCAAGGCGCTAGAAGAATTTGGAGTGGACACTGACGGGTTCCACGAATGCTCGCGCACCGCTCAGGACAGTATCTATTCAGAGATATTGTCCAAAATGGGGATAAAGACTAAGGGGGACAAGCTCATGGCCACTTAGAAGCCAACCAAGAGTGAAGACTCAAGGTTAGAGCCCAGACCACTAGCCAGGACATCTGCTCTAAAGAGGAAGAGAAGTCTCTCACCGGTCCACGACAAGTCGGGGACTAGTCTGGATACTTCAGCTAGGGAGGTTCTAAAGAGGGTGAGAGTTACTCTCACTGCTGTGTAGTCCGTCTCCACTGAACCAAGTGTTCATCACATGGTTCAAGGAGCAATAGATTTTATAGACTTCCACATAGCCTGAGTGTTCTTTATCTCTTAGAGACATGAGTGGAAACCGTGAGCATAATTAGTTTCTAAGTTAGATTTTTCTTTTCCTTTATGTTTTTGTAATGTCATTGATTATCTGCTTCGAAGTCAATCTTTTGACATCAATGAAAATGCAATTATTCTTCTGTCTATATTGCATGATTATCTTATCTACGAAATAATTTATTGTATTGGCTGCCTCTTCCTTGATTAAAAATTGCAAAAATGATCTAAGATATCCAGTCCCATCCATTCCACTAATCGAATCTCCAAACTTGACACCTAAAAGACCTACAAAACATAGCCCACAAGACGTAGCACCTCATTTATTACAACTCACCGATCAGTCGTTGAGCATATCCAAAGTGTCTATAAATACTTGCTCACTTCATTTGCCACTCACAATCATCACTTCACATCTCACAAAATGGCAAAAACTCCACAAAGCTCATCCAGTTCAAATGAACAAATAGTACACTTCACCATTCGCAAGTTCATAACTACAAAACACCCCGAGAAATACGTCGCCCAAAGCTATGTCCAACCAGTCTCTGACTCACTTACAAGTTGTTCTATCACATCAAGTGTAACTCATTCAAACACTTATTCTCCACACTGCATGGAGTGCATAGTATGAGCCGGATCTTTCTACCACAGCCGAATCACCCTTTGAGTCCACCACAACTAAAAAGTCTTGGATTAAAGCTTGCTTTTCGGAGGATGAACCTTATGGCCTAGATGTCCTTGAATGGGATTACCATACTCGCCACTCTATCTTGATTTTCTCGATCATACTTGTAGTCTGTACTCTGTGGAATGTTATAGCCCTTACTATATCTTAAGTCGTGTAGTTGCTCCCTATTTTTTGTTGTACGACAAAGGGGGAAAGAAAAGATATGTACTTGTGATAGTATGACTGTTTTCCTTGTGTTATGTAATATCTTAGTGAAGAACTTTCTACCTATGGTTATAGTATAAATAAAAGCTGTCATCTTTTATCTTTTGTTTGCTCAAGTTAATCTTTCAACCTTTAACAAACTCAGGGGGAATCCTTCTTAGGGGGAATCTCTCGAATCTATAATTGCCAAGTACATATAATTTTGTATAGGTTGCCATCATCAAAAAGGGGGAAATTGCTAAGTCAAGATCCTTTAGTTTTGATGATAACAAACCTTGTATTTTCTATCTAATATGTTTGTCAAGCTTTATGATTCAGATAGACAGGCAAAATAGTGGCTTAGCACACAAGGTTGCAAGCGCACTCAGTTCACGACATGTGCCCAACCAGTCAGGCACCTGTCTGAGAGAGCTCACGCTAGAACTTCTAGCACATACAACAAGTCAGGCACCACACGAAGATATCTCTTATGCTTAAGAAGAAAATCAAAGACAAAAGACTGCAAGAGGATCAACATATTCAGACAGACTCATATACCCACATAATCAACTAGTACACGACAAAAACACAACTCATTAATGTGCAAATGGACAAGATAAGTAAAGGGATACTTATCAGAACAGTTGCATAGCCATAATGAAGACTAAAGGAGCATTAATGAGCATTTAATGAGCCAGACAAAATTAGGCAAGTGGGGAACACAAGTGGTGCTCGACCAATCAAGAGGGCTGCCGCCGACGTGACCAACCACAAGGCGACACGTAGTCCAAACGCCTTCAGATCAAGTTGAAGACTCTCTGCAAGTCTAGTGTGGTTGTTATGTGAATAATAGAAGCTGAAGTCGACTCCTAGAGTCTAGGGACTTATAGGATGATAGTTACACCACTAACTAACCGTATATATACTTGCATTTATTTCATATGTAAGGAAGCCTGTACGAGAGAGAAAAAGATAGAGATTATCTGGGCAAGTGTAGATCAGACTTAAGAGTGTAAGGGCTAGAGAGTTAGTGAGTTGGTTAGGACTGGTGTTGTGTGTCAACACTTTGTATTTGGTAGACTGATCAGTCAGAGAGCGGTTGGGGAACCGTAGGTCGAATTTCAGGAGAGGGTAGAGGACTTTGGGATAAAGTCCTAAACTGTCCCGGAGTCCGTGTGTGGGGCGAGGGAGATTGAGTGAATTTCTTGTGTGTAAATTCTCAATCAAAATGGAGTTTCCAGTTTAAGTTTATCTCGTGTCTTTTCCTAACCATCAAAGTTTCATTTAAGTCCACGATACGTCCATGACACGTCGGGGACGCGTCAGGAGCGCTTGCTGGTATCAATCTTTGCACAAAGGTACTTGATCTCCGACCTAGCCGCTGAACACGACTTGGTGAAGGGTAAGTATCACGACATTCCTTGGGCAACTTCAAATCATTTAGGAGAGCTAGTGAGTCTGTTGGAAGTCCAGGTCGGGACACACTTGTTTTCTAAGCTTTCTGAATGGTTTTCGCAAGAGTCAGTTGATTTTTACCAAAATCTTGTCATCCGTAATGGTTATGCACAATCTCTTGTAAAGTCAACTCCAATCTTCTTTGATGCACCAAAACTATCTGAAATTCTCAACATTCCACACACTGGCATCACCTTTTATGACAAAGGAGTCCATCTTGAGATCCCCGCTGTCAACCCCACAAATATCTACCGATTCTTCTCCTCAAAGAGAAGGGTCAGTTCACCTATTCCATGGGTTGATCTCTCTGTTCTACACCAAATCCTCCATGTTCATGTCATAAAAAATATAGTTCCACGAAAAGAAGGAAAATAGACGGCCAACTCTCTCGATCTTTCCATCATGTATTGTAGTCTTCATCGTCACCCACTGAACCTTGCAGTTATCATCTTAAATCACATGGCCCATTCTGTAGACACCTTGAGACACTCTATGGTTATACTTTCTAGCTTCCAAGGATCTTTAAGTATTTTTCAGGTTCCACTGCAACAATTAGAGACTGAGTCTGTTGAAGAGGTCAACACAGTAAATCACAATTACCTCAACCGACTCACTTCGATTGATAAGACTCAACTGCTCCCTTCACCAGTTCCAGTTGCAATTCCACACGTCGCTCCATCAAATTCATTTGCCGACCACAATAGACTGCTTCACCTTGAAGAAAAGATGGACCGACTCATCCAACTGTCGGGAGAATTAGCAGCAAGTGACCAGCGGGCGATGGAATGACTTGGTGATCTAGAGACAGTGATGTCAGCAATGCAGGTCGAGCTCTCGGATGTGCCAGCCACCCTAAACCCCTTCCATGAAGCCCACTAACCCTAGACTGGTGTGTGTGTGTGGTGTTAGACCTTAGGCCTGTTGTAAGTTCTAAAGACCGTCTGGGGATCTTTTTGAATATTGCACCAACTCTTTTGACTCTACGAGCTTCCCTCTGATGAAATCAAAAAAGGGGAAGCGATGAATCCCGTATGGTGTATGGGTTACTTTGACTGCTTTTTGGATTGCTACTTTTTTTGTTGTGGTTTAAGTGCTTTGTTATCTACTATGTTGCTTCACAATTTATGTTGCTTAACCTGTTTTTCTTCTGATTTGTGCGTACTCAGTTGTACTTTGCCTGAAGTACACTCTTTGATTTAGAGGGAACTTCAAGATAGTCACCTGATCTTTTATGCTTCATTTAAAGGGGAACTTAGACAAGGTTGGTTCCCTTAATTTCCTTGTTTCTATCGTGTTTTGCAGGATTGACTCACTCGGGATTCACATCAAAGGGTTTTCTATCATCAGCAACAAGGAGGAAATTGTTGGAGCATGAAGATGTTGCTGAGATAGTCAACCACATCAATAGAGTCAATCACACGCCGTAAAACTTAACAGAGTTAGTCCTCCTTGAAAGATCGAGAGACTATCGATTAGTTGTGAAATTTAAGGAGCAATGACATTAACTCTTCAACGGTCCCAACGATATGACTTGTGCCCAAATCCTCTCAACGTCGAAGTCATCTAAAGACTGAGCTCGTTCTTTTGAGTTTGATGCCTTGACCGATTTAGTTCCTAAAATTCAGGAACTAACTCTTCACAACGGTCATAACTAGTCTAGTATAAATAGAGCTGTAACTTTCATTTGTCTTGTGCACTTTCCTGAGAGATTTTACTAAGAGAAGTTTTCGTAGAGAGTTGCGTCTGTATTAGAGAGAGAAAAAGTACTAAGTTTAGTTAGCACACATTGATAGACTCATTTTATGTAGGTCCTAGTCTCACTACACTTGTCATTGAGCTGATTAGCAATTGTATGGGGTGAGTGAGTGAGAACCGTGAAGTAGATCTCTTCTACTAAGTGGGCATTGTAAGTTATTTTGTTTGATCACGAAATAAAATAACTTATATTGTGTATCCTGTTGAGTTTGACTAAGTCTTTCCATTTTTGAGAGTACTCGCAATTAGTTCGTTTGAGTCTTTCCACGTTTTGCACTTAAGTAACTGCTTCCGCACCCTGAGTTCGATTGAGTCAAACTATCTCACAGACTCACACCTTGAGTTGGTTTGAGTCAACTGTGTGATCCTACAATAATGGCCGTCATTTTTTGAGTCCGTGTTTCCGTCCGGGGAAAAAACCCGGACCACTCCCTAAAATCATCAGTATCTCGCGCACTACTTTGGTTCGGATTTGTTTCTCTGGACACAAACCCAGACCACCCTCAAAAGTTGACAGAAACTTCATCTCTGCTCTGGTCCGGGTTATATACCCGGACATAAACCTGGACCACAACCAAAAATGTCCAGAAGCCGTATCATTGCTTTGGTCAGCGTCTGTATACCCGGACATAGACCCGGGCCACTTCCAAAAACATGATACAAGCTCGTTTTTGCTCTAGCTTCTTCGTTTTAGCCTCAAATTTGTATTCGTTTACGCCCACGTGTTCCTCTCTCTGTCTACTTTATTCCTAGCTATGTTATTCCTCCCGTTTAAGCAATAAATGTGAAAACACCAATAAAACACAATACTAGAGAAAAACTAGCTAAAGTGAAGAAATAAGGATGAAAATTGTTGATAAAACATATGAAATACACTGCTAAAACATGCTCATTTGGACACTCATCAATCAACTACTTGTTCCACCACAAGCTTAGCACCACATGCTTCATATACTTAAGTGCTTATCCACCTACTTGTGCCACCTCAAGCTTACCACCTCATGCTTAGCCCCTCTTATCCTTATCGGTCATAAAAGCCTCACAAAACATGTATATGACCACACCAACAACCAAAGTTCCTAGACAAGTTTTTGGGGTATTTCAGATGCTCACTGGTTTATCATTCACTAGTAGAAAAATGATTAAAAGATACGGTCTATAAACGACGGTTTTTAAAAAAACCGTCTCTAAAACGTTGAGGTGGCGCGTGGGGGTGAGTGTTACTCATTTTAAAAGA
The DNA here is from genome assembly GCA_023374045.1 of Limonium bicolor. Classification (NCBI taxonomy): domain Eukaryota; kingdom Viridiplantae; phylum Streptophyta; class Magnoliopsida; order Caryophyllales; family Plumbaginaceae; genus Limonium; species Limonium bicolor. Next base: position 75,299,551 of record CM041777.1, on the reverse strand, counting down.
CGGTTCGTAGAATCTGTCGTTTAAAGTCATATTATAAACAGACGGTTTACAAGATAAAAGATAGGCTACAATGAACCGTCGTTTTTGTTTCTTTGCATTCGCGCCGTCTTTGTTCTTAAACGACGGTGAAATGTAAACCGTCGTTTTTATCTATTGACATCATTGACCTACGGTTCTTAAAACGACGATTTTTCCGGAACCGCCTCTTACAACCCTAATATATTTTTATTCTACCCCGCCATATTTTCTTTCTTCTTCCTCCGATCGCGCCTGCATGTTGTAACTTCTGTCTTCCCTATCGATCACCGTCTCTTTCGCGCCGTCCCTCTTCTGCCATTGTCGCCACCAATCACTGCCCATCCACCACCGCATCCTGTTGCTACTTCTGCTCGCCGTCCCTCTATCTTCCGCCACTGCGAACGCTAGCTAGCGCGCTTCTGCTCGCCGTCTCCACCAGCAGATGTGCCCCGCTTCTTCTCTAAGGCGCTAGAATCGGTAATAATCTCAACTAAGCTTCTCCTCCTCACCACCAATTAAGCCATTCTTCTGTACATTGTGAATTTAGCAAAGATGTGATAAGTTGGGAGAACCAATTACATTGATCGGCGCTGTTCTGTTTATTTATATTGATTCGGGCGGCTCTGATTGTGTATGCATTAATCGATTTCTATCTTCCCTTGTCAATTTTGTGTCAATGCTCTTGTATTTCTGTATGATTGTTAGCGATTTTTCGTATCTGATGTTTGTTTGAGACAATTGTGAGCAATTGCATGTGTACCCTGTTTTTCTCAAGGATTGTTAATTAACTGGATTATTTTCCCAGTACTTTGAAGTAGCTTTTATGAAAATATTGCTAGCAGAATACAACAGAGTAGAATTCGAACAGTAGCAGGGACATGGATATAAGCAGCAACTAATTTGTTAAAAACGTGTACAGATAGCATTATACTATCGCATTCTGTTTGGTTTTATAAGCCTTTTTATGGCCTGTTTAAACTAAAACTAGTGGAACAATACAATCCTTTAGTTGTTGTTTTATTCCCCTGTACTCTGTGCATTATACTACCACATTCTTAAGCATTTGTATAACAATATCTAAGCTTCTTGTTGCTTATGTTTTCTGCTGTTAAAACGCATTAGTGTCTAAACAATATCAGCTGATGTCTCTACTTGCACCTGGTGAAATAAACAATAAGTATCATAAGCAGTAGAATAATTCCAGTGGTGAGAGTAGATGTGGTTATTAACTTGTTAAGCTGCTGTCAAACTGCTATTTTCTTGTTCCAACTCTGCAGCCAAATAATCCAACTCTGCAACCAAATAATCCAACTCTACGGCCAAATAAATCTTCCTACTTAGATGAACAGATTCACTTAATTGAGTTGATGTGGTTTACTTGCCTATCGATAAACAAAAAAAAGAGAAGAAACAACATATTAACCAGATGATCACTGCATTATAACAACATATAAATTCTGAAACTGTGCACCATAACAACACCCAGCTAAATGCATTATATGATAGCTTCAGCTGGAATTAAATGATACGTTTTTCTACCGCTGTTTTGCTGCTGATGAGGCCACACCTTCAGCAGTTTTCTTAAGCAGCATTCAAGTGTAACGCCATCTGTTTTAGGATCTAGTTTCACCACTGTTTGAAGTAGAAGATGAGGGATGGTTGAGCATGTTTATGGTCTGAAAAACAGAAGTATAGATGCAGTATTATTTATACCATGATTGAACTAATAATTCACATTATTTTCCTTGCCTCAATGGTTAATATTAGTCCAAGTTTGCTGCTGTAATAGATGTCTGTTTTAGAAAACAGAGGTAAAACTGATGTATAAGGTAAAAATACAGAAATTTGATAATCAAATAGCACCAAAACAAGAGATCAGGGACAAATAGGATGTGTGATCTATCTATGTTCTTAGCTTAATAACAGCTGATAGTCAAGGTTTTTTTAAAGGCGAAACACAAACAGGTATTTTTGCTTACAGCAGCGAAGATTGTCAAAACAAAAGTAAGAATGATCGTTGTTTAGTGACAATAAACTGCTGAAATGTTTTAACTTATTAGGCACTGCAATGGTCAGGATTCTGTATGCTTTCAAATCTTTTTGCGGGTTGAACCAGCAAATTCTCTTAGTATATTATCAATTATTTTGATTCTGTATCTTTGACATTAGAAGCTTCGTAAGACCACTAATTTTAGAAGAGTTACCTTGAAACTCTTTTTACTCATGATCCATCCAAAAACAGAGGCAGAATAGTGTAGCTTTCAAAGTAAAAATTCCTACTGTAATAGTTTAGTAATGCAGTGTAAATGCAGTAAACAAAAAATGTTACTGAAGTAAATTGTAATTGTTGCAGAACATTTAGATTTTCAGCGGTGAAAACACCTAATAACAGAAAGAAAAAGAATGAAGCAGAGGCATTATCGGACCTAAGGTGGCAAGGCTCTGCTCGCCGTCTCCACCACATCTGAATATATTGTTGTCACTGCATTACTGAACTGTTTCAGTAGGTTTTTAATATTTATTATGTTTGTGAATTTCTCTTCTACTTGAACCCTTGGATTAACTCTAGTTATTTTAATCAGACCTAAGGTGGCAAGGCTCTGCTCGCCGTCTCCACCACCGCTGGATGCAAGCGACCTGCTAGCTTGCTTCTTCTCGAAGGCGCTAGCTTGAACTGGTAATATTCTCAACTTATCTTCTCCGATCATCAGCAAATAATGTACAATCCTTTCCCCTTGTGAAATTAGTAAGATAGGTTGTGAAATTACGGAAGAACCAAATACGGCCGCGTGTGATCAATTATATGTACCTAGCTGACACTCCTCTGTTCAGTTAGTATGTACACTCCCTTGGATTGAGCATTCTGACCAGATTGTTGCTTCTAAATTGCGTTTTTAGGGTCGGTTTCAACCAATGCATTACTACTGATTATATATTATATCTGTTGAGGCAGCTTTTCTTCCCTTACAACATAGGTAGCTATGTCATCATTTTTTTTTGCTGCTGTCAAAATTTGATTAATACCACATCTTTGCTTCAGTTCTTGTTTATTTCTCCATTTCTTCAACATCAATACTGCTGCGATTAGGATATACATGTTTTGCGCTCTGATCATTCTTTACTTGAATTTGCGCCTGTACAGTGATAAGTCACTGGGCTGCTGCATCTCACACACCAATTTAGATTACGGGCTGATTGCGTAACCGGTAATACACTTGAACTTAATGATTCTTAATATTATTATTTTCTTTAGTATTAGGATATACATGCTCTGCGCTCTCATCATTCGCCACTTGAATTTACACCTCTACAGTGAAAAAAGTCACTTTCCCTGGGCTGCTGCATCTCACACACCAATTTGATTACGGGCTGATCCCGGAACCGGTAATACACTTGAATTTACACCTCTACAGTGATGTTAAATATTGTTATTTTCTTTAGTATTAGGATGTACATGCTCAGTGTTCTCATCATTCTCTACTTGAAGTTGCACCTCTACAGTGAAAAGTCACTGGGCTAGTTGCTGCATCTCACACACCAATTTTGATTACGGGCTGAGTCTGGAACCGGTATACACTTGAACTTACTGTGTTTAAATATTGTTATTGTCTTTAGTATTAGGATATACATGTTGTGCGTTGTCATCATTTTCTACTTGAATTTGGCCTTGTACAGTGATAAGTCACTGGCTGCTGCATCTCATATACACCAAATTGATTAAGGGCTGAAAACAGATCATCTTGGAACCGGTAATACACTCGAACTTACTGATTTTAAATATTGTTATATTATTTGGTATTAGGATATACAACTAGTAGTATATGCATATATAGGTATATATTAGGAAAAGAGATGGAGATATATAGTAATAATGAATCATCTAATTGGTGATTGGAGGAAAAGTTTGATTACACCACGTTGAGATTCTTGGATAAACCATCACATAAACCTTCTGTACGTCGTTTTAATATACACCACCGCAACACAAGACTATACTCTCTCTCAAATTGAAAATTGACCCGAAATCAGCAACAAACCGACCCTGACCAAACTGAACCAATCATTGTTAAGCCGAGAATAAACCACAATATTACACAACCATCCAAACCACAATCAACCGAACCGAAGTAAGGTATGTGTAGGTTACTAATGTGTAACAGTATTGTAGGAGGAAGAAGATGACAAATTCATGGATGTATAGTGGGAAATTGGACAATAAATTTCTCGAAGGAGTCGACAAATTTTGCAATGTTCTGGTGAATAATTTGACTCCGGCCAATAAGGGGTACATATTTTGTCCTTGTGTGGACTGCAAAAACTATTTGAAGTATCGAGAGATAGAAAAAATAAAAGAACATCTGATTCGCCGTGGTTTTACGAAAGACTATGAAGCTATAGTCCGGTGGCATGGTGAGAGTGCAGTAAATGTCATGTGTAATGAACAAGACTATCGTGAAGACAACCAAACAACTGTGGTCGATGAGCACAACACAGAAGACAATGAACCAGATTTCGATGACATTGCTGCAATGTTGGAAGATGTTGAACAAGAGTTTTACAACAGGCCAGACACCTATGAGACTTTGTTGGATTCATCCAAAACACCATTGTATCCGGGGTGTGATCCTACAAAGTTGAGTAAATTGAGTGCTGTCTTGAAACTCTTCAATTTAAAATCAAAACATGGTTGGAGCGATGTGAGTTTCACTGCTCTTTTACAGCTGATGAAGAGCGTGCTACTACCTGCGGATAATGTTTTACCAACGTCGACTTACGAAGCAAAAAAGTTGATGTGTCCAATGGGTATGGGGTACAAAAAGATCCACGCTTGTCCATCTGGTTGCATTTTGTACCGGAAAGATTATGAGTTTGCTGATAGCTGCCCAGAATGTGGAGAATCTCGTTATACGAAGAAAAAACAAAATGAATCTGGTGGTCGTAAAGAGAAATCCCCTGCTAAGGTATTATGGTACCTACCCATCATTCCACGATTCAAGCGTCTATTTGCAAATGAAAAAGATGCGGAGAATCTAATGTGGCATTCAACTCACAGAAAAAAAGATGGAAAATTGAGACATCCGGCTGATGCATCACAGTGGAAAAACATTGACAAAACATTTCCCCACTTTGGTAGCGAGCCAAGAAATCTGAGACTTGGTCTATGCACTGATGGGATGAACCCTTTCGGTACATTGAGTAGTATACATAGCACGTGGCCGGTATTATTGGTGATCTATAATCTACCACCATGGTTATGTATGAAACCCAGACACATTTTGCTGTCACTGTTGATATCTGGTCCAAAACAGCCGGGGAACAAAATAGATGTTTTTCTACAACCATTAATAGAGGACCTACAACTTATGTGGAAAGAAGGGGTAATGGTGTATGACTCGTTCAGTAAGGAAAATTTTCTCTTGCACGCTATGTTATATTGCACCGTCAATGACTTTCCTGCTTATGGTAATCTTTCTGGTTATACAAACAAAGGTGCATGTGCATGTCCAATTTGTGGCGAGCGTACATCCAATATCCGTTTGAAACATAGTGGTAAAAATGTTTATATGGGACATCGACAGATGCTTCCAAAGAGTCACAAATATCGTAAGATGTCGATTGAATTTGATGGAAAGACTGATCACAGTGTAGCTCGTCCACCTTTATCAGGATTAGAGGTGTATGGAAAGGTGCAACATATTGTCAACAACTTCGGTCCACCGACAAGGAACACCGAGAAAAGTGTATGGAAAAAAAAGTCAATCTTTTGGGAACTTGAGTATTGGCAACATTTAGATGTCAGACATTGTATTGATGCAATGCATGTCGAAAAAAATGTCGGAGAAAGCGTTACTTCAACCCTGTTGAACATAAAGGGCAAAACAAAAGATCATTTAAATGGGAGGAAAGATTTGATTGAGTTAGGGATAAGGCAAGATCTTTGGCCGCAAGAACGTGGAAAACGCACATTCTTGCCCCCTGCATGTCACACATTATCAAAACAAGAGAAACATAGTTTGTGCAGTATCCTTCACAACATCAAGGTGCCATCAGGGTATTCATCTAACATAAGAAATCTTGTGTCGATGTCTGATCTGAAATTAGTTGGAATGAAATCCCATGATTATCATGTGTTGATGCAAGACTTTTTACCCGTTGCAATTCGTGGGATTCTACCTGATGCGGTAAGGAATGCAATTACAAACCTTTGTGTGTTTCTCAAAGCAGTTTCTGCTAAAGTTCACGATGTGGATAATCTTGAAAAGTTACAGGCCGATCTTATTGTCACAATGTGTCAGTTGGAGATGTATTTTCCTCCTTCATTCTTCGACATCATGGTACATTTATTGGTTCATTTGGTCAGAGAGGTTAAAGAGTGTGGACCTGTATATCTCCGTTACATGTATCCTTTTGAAAGATACATGGGTATATTGAAGAAAAAAATGAAGAATCGTTGTCGTCCTGAAGGAAGTATTATAGAGGGATACGTAACAGAGGAAGTTGTTGATTTTTGTACTCACTATTTGGAAAATGTTGAATCAATTGGTCTGCCTAAATCTAGACATGAAGGCAGACTCCAGGGACAAGGTACTGTTGGAAGAAAACTGAAAAGAATTGATATTGAAACTCTGAACAAAGCTCACTTAGTTGTGTTGAGTCACCTTGAAATTGTAGAACCATATTTTGATGAGCACCTGAACATGCTCAGGGCACAAAATCCTACCATGAGTGACATCAGACTGAAAAAGGAGCAGAATAAAACTTTTGTCAGATGGTTCAAGGATAAAGTTTTTTCTGAACATTCAAACGGAGTGGAAGAAATAGTGAGGACATTGGCACTTGGTCCTAATCTTGATGTTGTTTCGTATGAAGGATATGACGTAAATGGATTCACTTTTTACACGGAAAGACAAGATCAAAGATCAACGAATCAAAACAGTGGCATAAATGTTGTTGCTTACCAGAGTACGTACAATGTCAGGGGTGTGGGTCAAAATCCAGTGGAAATGAAACAGTCGTATTATGGTGTGATACAAGATATTTGGGTTCTAGATTACACCAACTACGAGACTTGTGTGTTTCGATGCAACTGGATTGACAACAAACATGGCTATCGTGAGGAGAAACATGGTATGAAACGGGTGCATCTTGGTGGTGCAACACCCACAGTTGAGCCTTTTGTTGTTGCAACGAAGGCCAAACAAGTATTTTACATTCCTGACCAATCTAATCCTAGATGGTCCATTGTACTTCAAGGCAAAAGAGGGATAGTCGGTGTAGATGGTGTGGTCGATGAGGATGAGTACGACATGCAAGATGAAATACCAAATCTTTCTATCCAACTACCAACAGAGGCAGATCATATTACAAATTTTGTGCGGTCGGATCATGGTGAAGGAATGTGGGTTGATTAATGTAAGGTTCTGATAAAATATATGATAATATGTCAATATATATATATATGTCCATATTTATAATTTCTTACTTTCAGTTTTTGTTAGCTACAATATAATTTCTATTTATATTGCAGGATTCATAATAATGGATATCGATCTGGATGAGTTAGATTTACTTTGTGATGATGATATAATGGAGCAGCCACAGGAGCAGCCGCAGGAGCAGTCACAGGAGCAGCCATAGGAGACGGCAGCGACAATAAAACGAAAGGGTAGGGGACCTAGCAGAGGGTTGTGGTCGAAGAAAGATGCTGATATTGATTTAATTTGGGACAAGTATTTCAGAAGTTGGGGAGACTGTAAAGCAGAGTTCGCCAGTATGTTAGGAAATCTTGCGAAGTCTCGTTGCTGCATTAATAAATTTTGGAAAGATGAAGATGATCAAGTGAAAGAGTCCATGTGGAAACATGTACAACAACGGTACAAAATACCAAATGAAGCACGAGACATTGTTCTTTCACTAATAGCTACACAGAGTAGACAATTCAGATCCTACTTGGTGGCCCACTGGATCAACAAAACACGTGACGTGCCACCATGGGTATTTTATGATGGCATGATCACCGAAGAAGAATGGAAAGAGTTTTATGTGTACCACACATCTGAACAGTTCAAGGTATATAATTTACGTTGATTCATTGTCTAATTTTAGTTTATAACATCTTATATCGTTTATGAATTTTTTGTATTAATAGAAAATCCAAGAAAAAGCAAGGGAAAACCGAAAGAGAAAAATTCATCAGGAGTATATGGGTCGAAAGGGATACGTTGGTAGTATTCCCAAATGGAAAGCTGCTGGTTTGCTGACAAAAAAGAATGACGATGGCACTGTAACTCCCACTGAGAATGTCGATGAAGCGAACCGAGTTCAGCTTTATGTGTTGGGTCACTCGAAGGTAAATAAAGATGGGCAGATAGAACACCCTCGACCAGAGACAGCAGAGTTGGCTGCTAAGATTGTAAGTATAAAATTTTAAATAATACCATTTTTAGATGAAAATTCTGGTTTTTAAATTATTTAACTAATTGATTATCCTTTGAATGGAATAGACGGAAGCCTCCCAACGAGATGAGCAAGCTGTCTTTGCTCCACCAAGTCAACAAGATATTCTTAATCAAGTTCTTGGAGCAAAGGATCATCCTGGAAGGGTTAGAGGTTTCGGGGGACAAGTGCGTCAAAAGTATGTATTTCAAAAGTCTACCTCAAAAGTTTTGACGGAGCATGACGTTGACACACTTGTAGCGCGGAAAGTGACTGAGGCTGTGAGTAAGGTTATGGAGGAACGAAATAGACAATCTGAACTTACCGGCCATCCGTCTTCTTCATCAAGTTGTAATGTCTCTCCTGATCCGTATCCGTTTGCCAGTCTCAAGGTTAGTAGTATTTTTGAATATTTTTTGTCATTGCAATTTTTGACTATTTAATCAAATTATACACATTTGTTTGTGGTTTTAATTGTTAAAGGAACAAAAAATGTCGTTTGCAAATCACACTTGATGGATATCCTGTGGATGCTGCATACGGTATTGTGCTACAATCGGGACCAACATCTTTGATTAATTTCAAGCGGCTTCCGCCATTCTATGCCGAGTGATTCTGCGGTATATCATTGACGGATTTGACACCGCTTTTCTTCCCATGGATATTGATGGTAAAGTCACACTTTCCGATGGAAAATGTGCTATTATACCATGGCCTGCCGGTTTTATTGTTATCACTGATGAGGTATGTATAAATATTTTATGTATTGTTCAACATTTAAATTTACGTTGTTTTAACTTGTTTCTTTTGTTTGTTATGTTATGGTAGGTTCCTGATGAAATGGGTAGACTTCTAGAAAATCGTGATGTTCAGGTCAACCAATCACTGGTTGTTGCCCAAGAGAATACGCAAGTGGCTGAAAGCAACCAGACATCCACGGGAAAGAAAACTATGCGAGAGATAACTGATGATATGCGGAAGAAGTTTATTTGCCCTCCCTTAGTGATCAAGAATTTGGGGAAGTATGAGAAAATGTTGTATGAGATGCTATTGGAAAAGGGTAAGCATACAACGAGCGTGACAATGAATTTGGCTCCATGGGTTTTCCAATACGATGAGCAACGAACGACATTGATAGACTTTGTGGACATCAAGGAGATGCTGTGCAGAGATATGTTGAATATATCTATCATCCAAGTATATTGCATGTAAGTGTTTGTTTCTCACATCTCAAAATATCTTTAAATCAATTAAAAATAAATATTTTGACGATTTCCTGATTTCTCTCCGTTGCTTAATTTTTTTAAAGGTATCTGATGGCTAAATTGCGTTATAAAAAATTGGGTGGCATGCTGACATTCTTATGCCCTGAGTCCTTATCGCTTGATGTGGTTAATAGAGACCCCACCACATTCCAGCACTATGTCACACACTGCATAAAGAAGGCTGTTGATAAAGGTAGTAAATACCTCATGATGCCCTTCCATCAGATGTGAGTAGTACTTCTCTTCCCATTGAATTTCTTTCGTTGTGGTTAATTTGTGAGTAAGAATTCTATTACTAATTTCACTTCTTATAAATATTACAATTGTAGTAACCATTGGCTACTACTTATGCTCTCTGTGGATACCTCTCAATTGCTTGTGCTTGACCCGTTAAGAATGTATCGTGAGCTCCACGTGGATGAGTTGATCAAAACGTAAGTGTTATTCGTTAATATCTGTAAGTAATTGTTTAAAAATAACTTTCTATTTGAAGAAGCACACGATTAATGAATTGTTTTTGTGTGTAATAGCGCTCATACGGACACAGTCCTTGAACAGTTCAATCGATTTTCAGTCGTCCATCTTGAGGTACATACTACTGAAACATATATATATTTTTCTACAATAAGTTGATTACGTATACTTACAAAGTAAAAACTTTTTTTTTTTCTTTTAAACTTGTCACAGTGTCCAAGGCAAACTGATTCGAGGAGTTGCGGTTTTTTGTACTACGATACATGTATGAAATTTGTACGCATATAGAGAGCTGACAAAGGATGATGAGGTATTAATACTTTCAAATATGTTTTCTATATATATTTATGTTTCATCACCATTATGTTTAAAACGTGTATAAATGTCTATATATATATACACATTGCTGGTGTTTTCCGGGGAATTTATCCAATCCAAGCTGTAGTTAATCTAATATTTCTCACAGTTTTATTGTTGAGTTCGGTCGCTAGTGTAGTATGTTAATAGCTCAATCTCCCTCTCTTGCATGTGTACTGTGTTGGCTTCAGCCTCTTCTCTTGTGCATCTAACAGTTGGCTGCTGCATCTTACACGTATTTAACTATCTAAAATATTCAATATGGTGTGTTATGCTTGTTCTTACAGGTTCGTGCATATTTTAAGAACGCGGGCAAAACTTATTCGCCTAAAGATTTGCAATTAGTCAGAGAGCAAACATCTTTGTTCATCCTAAAGTGTTTCAAGGATCCAGAACAAGGACAAACTAGTGAAGCAGCTGTCAGGACTACTACTTAAGTTGGTGAGTTACATGTATTTATATGATTTACTCTGAATTTGACAATTCTGAATTTGGTATGATTTTTGTAGTTATGGGGTTTCATTGGTTGTTACTTGTTCTGTAGAAAAAAAATTGATTGATATGGAAATGGGGTGCAGGGCATTTTGCTGAGATTGCACACAATGTGTCAACCAGGAAGAGAAAGGAGATTGTTGAGCGAGCTGCACAGCTTGACATTGTTTGTCACCAACAAGCTTGCTAGGATGACGAGTACAGTGATTGATTAATGTAAAAACATGGATATCTCTGTTTAGCTTTGTTATGTTGGTCGAACGAATGTTATGTTTGGAAGTGGAAATTGGTAGTTTAATTTTCAGATGTGGTAAATTGGTCGTTCATCAGTGTTTTGTTTTTGAATGTTACTTGAAGCATGTACTGGTGGTACTGTTGTTATCTATGAAAAAACAAGTTGCAGAGGTATCTATGTAGTGTGTGATTTATTGGAATTGTTGCTGTACAGGTTTTCTGGTTTTTGGATGTGTATACGTAATAGGAAATAGGGAAAAACTGGAAAAAACAATATACCATAAGTGACGGTTCATATATAACCGTCGTTTATATTAGGTAGGCGTTAGAGGGAAAAGAAAAAAGGACGGTTCCACATAAACCGTAGCTTAAAGTACATAATAAGTGACGGTTCTACATGACAACCGTCGTTGAAAACAATTTTAGGCGCGTCGAAAAGGATAATTAAACGATGGTTTGATTACCAACCGTAGTTTAAAGTGTATAATAAGCGACGGTTAAGCTTGTTAACCGTCGTTTATACTTACTAAATCCCGCCCCTTAGGGCGCCCTTAAAAGACGGTTTTCAACCGTCGTAAAATAACAAAATAACAAAAATGACAGCGGCGTAAGCAACGGTTTGGAACCGTCGTTTTTATAGGTTTCGAACCGTCGCTTATGAACCCGCCTGTACCAGTGATTGGTTTTATTTTTAGGTATTTGTCATATTATATGACTCTTGAGGGATCGTGTATTGCTAATTTATGATTTCTTTCAATTTTTTAGCACTCTCTAAGTTGTTTTTTTTAAGGTAATCATTGTTCTACAAATCGATTTAACCTCATTTTGATAAGTTCATGGGTGGACATTATAATTTGCTAAAACTCATGGGTAGGTATTGTAATTTCTTAATATCTCATGGGTGAACATTGTAATTTTCTAAGACTCATGGGTGGACATTATAATTCTTTCATACCTCATGAGTGGTCAATATAATTTTCTATTTTTTTATTATTTTGAGAAAGATCGTTTTGGCTTTTCAATTCACCTGTCACTTTCTTTCTCCATGGCAGCTAAAGAGTGGTTAGTAGTTGCTAAGTCAACTGAACAAAGCGGTCAAGAGAAAGTATTTCTAACTAATTGCAGCAGTTGATCCCTTAACATTTACATTATGAATAGTGCAAGCTATAGATGGTTTGGTCTCTTTTAACTTTCTAAGTCAAGTCACATGGCACCCAAAGAGCGGCTGACGGTTGCTAAGACACACTTTTTTATACTAAAAAATTTGGCCCCATTGTATGAGGTATTGAAAATAATGAAAAACTGGTTGAACCATTGTGGATTTGGTCTTTTACGACTAAAACGCATAAATTTTTGTGTCTTTGTATTTTTTACCCCATCATTACTTTATGATTTATTTAATTATAGATGGACAAACTAAAAATAAAACCACAAGTTAACAATGACACTAATTTCTTTCTTGCTCTTGAAGTTTGCTTTAAATCCATCTAAAACTTGATACAAGGGCTTCAGTGAAAGAGCCTGACACTTGATTGAAGGGCTTCAATCAACAAACACTGAACACTAAACATGCATGTATGGGTCATGGCAAGGCTTATATATTAGGTCATCATTGCCACATGGTTTTGTGAACTACACAGCAACCCATAGTTATTTAACCTATTTATTATCGATGATAGAACTATAGTAGATGCACACATCGAGGACGTAAGCTTGTCTAAAGGCACTAGCCCTACAATTACCATAACAAGAACACATACTAACTCTCAGGGGCGGCTCGGTATTATAGGAGGCCCTGTGCTGATTATTAAAATGGGGTCTTATATAAATTAAATTTTAAATAAAATATAAAATAAATAATTTAGTTGTGTCGATAGAAGCAATAGTAGAAATGTAGATAAGCAGACGACTGAATTGACAAAACGAAAAAGTCAAGGACATCCTCTAACCTCTATCAGTCTATCTTATCAGGGCAAACAATAATTAACCGTACTAGAAGTGATATCAATGAAAATAGCCATGAAAGACACCATTATCAGCAGAGAATTACAACTGGCTGCAATGGAAAATAGTTTCAAAAATACTAGTAGTGTAAAATAACGAAAGCAAATAATACAAATCGGTTAAAGGTTTCACTTCCAGTTTCCAAACAGAAAAAGTTACATTCCTATTCTCACCGGTTATCAATCTAACAGAGATGACCGAAGGAAGATGTTTGACAGGGGTAGCCGTTGAGAAAAGAAACAGAGGAGTAGAAGAGTAGAAACTAGACAGTCAGCGTTAAGTCGCCAACGAGATGAGAAACAGAGAAAATAAAACGTTGATAATAGTTAATAGAATAGAAAGAACCGAGAAGTTGAAAGGTTGCCACTAAATACAGGAATATTAAACTAACTTTACTTATTATTTTATTTATCTGACTTCTAAAACATAATAATGATCTGTAAAAAAAATTAAAATTAACTTTTTTATTTTTAAGAAGAAGTCCAAAATTTGATGCTCACAAATTTGGGGGCCCTGTACTATTGAAAAGGTTACACCTGCTGAGAGCCGCCCCTGCTATCTCTTTATACGTTACAATACATGTATAACGTATTTCAATTTTGCTGATATATTTAGGGTAAGTTCTAATGTGATGAAGGTTTCTACATAATTAATTGTGTTTAATAGGTGTCACTTTATTGCTTTTGTTAACCCTATACCTTAATAAATAAGGGGCTATGTTATTAATCAACATAGTTTCCGACGCTTATGCTCCCAAACTCTCTAAATCCAATGTAACACGATCAAGATCAATAGATCAAAGAAACCATAGTTAGTAGTCTAGATAAGTGTAAAAGCAATAATGCATCATCACCGATGGAAAAAAAAGAGAAAAAACGATGGTTATTTAGGTTATTAAGCGCGAGTTTGAACTGTGTTATATGCATGGGTGGCTCTTTGGGTGTTCCACCATGTGCAATAGAGCAGGGCCCAAAATTTAGGGGCCCCAATTTTTTGTACCTATTTTTTAATTTAATATGATTATTTTTTAAAGAGAAAATTTATAAAAGTAAATAAGCACATTAGATTAAATTTTAACAATATTAGTTTATAAGTGAATGATTTACTGGGTAAATGTTATTTTCTGCAGTGAATATATATTTACTAATTAACTTTTAGTAACTTGTATCCCACTACAACACTATCTAATTCTTTATAAATACAAAGTTTATTGTTTTTTCACTCCCGTTCACCACCTGTATGATCTTATTTTTATTAACAATTTTTTCATTTCCATGAGATATTAACGATTAAGAATTATCTTTTGAAATACTAAACATATAAAGGCCATGTTGATGATTTTGCTACATAGAATGCTAGAAGAATTACTATTTTAAGTGATTATTTGATACTATGTATACATTTTTAGTTTGTAATTTGAGTTCATTTGTATCTTGTACTTTAAATTAAAATTTTATTTTTATGGGGCCTCATTTTTAACATTTAGCACAGGGCCCCATAAATATTAGAGACACCCTGGTTATATACTACAATCGCAAAAAAACAGATTATAATAAAAAACGATCCAGAACCACGATCTTTTAAACATAAAAATAAACCATAGTTCCCAGTAACTTCTCTTTAAAATACGAATGTGAACCATGAAAATATATATTATAATACACGGTTATGAAGATGAACCGCGGTTTAATATGAAATTATAAAGAACAATTATTCGAAGAACCGTTGTTTATAATCTTGGCGCCATAAATTTCACAGCATTTTTGTAAACAAAGGATGGTTATTACATAAATGTGCTTTATGTTTTTTTTTTCAAAATTTTCCTTTCCCTGTGCATTTTACACAGCCACAACAAAACATATATGCATAACCTGTAAAAGAGAGAAACAATTGCATAACCTGTACACAAGTAATATTGTAGATCCTACAACTGCTCATTAAAAAATCAAGAACATAAAAGGTCATTTGAGCTTTGAATTCCAATAACTAATGCTTCCATACAACTAATATACAATACAAAATAGAGTACAAAACACTTTACTTTTACATTCAAGAACCACATTCCTGGAATGTACTTTCCCCAATAGAAAGACATATGTTCTTTCGCAAAATTGATCTTCCCTCTATCAAGACCCCAACTTTTTGAAGTAATCAACAACTCGAGGATGACATTAAAAAAAGGTATTAGAATGAGATATACAAACAAAATGCAAATCGTAATAACGAAATAGTACTTCAAAGATATAAATATATACCTTATATTCATCGTTCAAAGTGTCGATATTGTGAATGTCATACATGTATCACATAACATAATATCCACAACTTCGTGAATCTTTCTGTTTGAGACACCATATATTGAACAAAAACCAAATATATACACAAATTGTATGTATAAATATAAACTATTTAATTATATATATATATATATATATATATCAACAAATTGTGGATAAAACTGTCTACCAACATCACTTCATCGTGCTTTATGACCACTGGAAAATTAAGAATTCATTTAATATATGATAACATCAACAAGCTAGATAAGCTGTTTATGTTGAGTTTTAAATTAAAAATATATACTTACTTCTTTAGCAGCATCGATATCGAGATGTTTTTAAACATCCCCAAAGGATCAAGGACCAGACAGCTGGATGATTCGACACACACCACAAATAACAACCAATGATTTCTACAAATATATAAACATCAACTTAACCTTCAGAAAATGTGTTCAATAAAATAATGAAAAACAACATGTCGCCTGTTGACGACAATGGCTAGCCTACGACGCACGTGCTTCTAACATGTTGCGTCTTCCCTCATAGCCTCATCATGTGATATTATTTGCGGGAATAGGAAGGTGATTGCGTTTTCGCTTTGTGTTAATTAAAGATTAGCAGTGAAACACCTTGGTAATAAAGAAATACAATAATATAAAATGCCATAAATATAGTTGTGGTACACACTATTAAATGATAGTTGTGTCCTTTAAATATGTAACACTTACAAGCAGTACGTCTGTATAACGGATATGTTGAGTAGATCTCCAGCCAATAAATCCCTCACATCATCGAAGGTGATTAGTAGGTCGCACAATGCATCTCTGTGGAAAATGGACCTAGACACTTTCATAGAGAAGCACATAAAGCTTTCGTCCTTTTGCAGTCGATACACTGGTAAAGAATGTACCCCTTATCCTTGGGTTTGAGATTGTTAAGAAGGACCTTACAGAACTTATCGATCCCTTCTAAATAATTCATGTCCATTTTGTTGTTGTACATCTTTGAACGCTCCATTTCTTTTTATAAGATGTACGGTTTGTTAACACAGATCTCGTGTGTATGTACAGGGCCAGAAGTCTCTTAAATCTTTTAAAATTTTCCATCTGAACCCATGCAATCACGTCCGATCTCCTAGGAACAAATTTATAATAGACCGTTCATTGAAAATTTCAGCAGCATTTCACTTATATTCCTCTAAAGTATAAGTATATATACATTAAAAGAACAATAATGGGATGCAACCAAAATTGTCAATAAACTATATATTATAAGCTCGTTCACAATCTAGATGGTAAGATCGAACGTGATTGAATAGTCTCGATGGGGACTATCCAAGATATACCTCTCGGACGAGTAATTATGTTGGAATAAATTTCATAGTTATTCAATGAAATGTACATGAATAATTAATGAATAAAGAAACTACTAGAAAAACAAAAATGTACATAAAAATAAAATAAACAAATAACAAAAGATAAAAGATAAAAGAAAATAAAACTAAAGTAAAAACTACTAGAAAAATAAAACTAAAGAAACAATATAAACAACTAAGACTATAGACTAAGAAAACTATCAAATCTAAATAAAATAAAAAGAACAAAATTAAAATAAAATTCCTAAACAAATCAAATCAAATCAACCTAAACAAAATCCTATAAAATAAAAATAATCTGAAATAAACTAAACCTAAACAAAATCCTAATCCTATATATAAAATTAAAAAAAAACGAAAATAAACTAAGATGAATAAATATAAAGACTAACCTAAATAACCGCGCCTCCCCGACAACGTTGCCAAAAACTTGTACGGTATAAATGTATATCAACAAGTGTACTACTCTATCGTAGCAAGTTTTCCAAGAAGTACTCACTAGGTTATCAAACCAAAGGAGACGGTGTCTAGTTTGAGTCTCTATCTAAATCTAACTGACTATCTAAAGAAAAACAATAACATGAAATTGGGGGTGTTGGTTGTAGAAATAAATAAACGAAAATAAAAACAATAAAAAGAAGATCTTGTAAAAATTGTAAACAAAAGAATAATGGTTTACTACATTCCCATAGCTTTTCAATCATCCTTCCAATTTGTTTTTCTAATTCTAGATTGCAACCTCATATCTATATTATCCATTTCCGGTCTCCCACAAAATAGATCTTTACTAGCAATTACTAAATTCTAACTCTCGTTACGAATTTACTAATTAACTAATAGCGTGAAAATTTTATTGGGTTTGGTCAACTAATATGTAGAGGAATTGTCATCTCTGTATTAACTGATAGTATTCATATAGTCTATTGAATGCCACAGTTCCACTTATAAGCAAACAAACTAAATAACTCAAGCAATTGATCAGATCACAAGAGATTTATAAATTAACCAAGGAATAAAAGTACAATCTTTATTGAACCCGACAAAAACACAAAGGAAAAAGTAATCTTAAACTAGGGTTCCGTAGAAAACCAAGATTCAACCTAACTACTCAAACATGGATAGAAAAGAAACAACGATAAAGGAAAAAAAGAACGGGATCAAATCTATAGTGGACCTTATGATGAATCCAGTCCTTGCTCTTTGTTTTCGATCTCCAATGAAGCCTTTGCCTCTATGTCCAGCGGCTAGGGTTGGTACTGTTCCAAGATGTCTTCATCAATTTATGCCTCTTCTATTTAGATGCTTCACTATTTACTTTGTAAAACACGACACTTTATTTTTGTGATTTTAGTCGCGTCCGGACTTGCGGTTGGACATACATGTTCGTACGCCTCTCAGTTTACCCATGCGACGTCTTCTTTGTGTGATTCTCTCAGCGTGTGTCCGGACTAGCAAGTCCGGGCGCATGTCCAAACAAGGGTGCACTCCCTCTTGAAGGTTTTTCCGGCCCTACAAGTTTGGACGCAGGGTCGGCACTGCCTCCACAAGGCCTAGATTCTCCGTTCTTGCTCTGATTTGCTCCTTGTTTGTTGTGTTACAATCCTTGTCTTTCTGACTTGAGCATTTTTACATGTTTAATCATATAAACCATAAGTGGGGGAAGTTCTTCACATTTAACACAAATTAGCACATAAGTGGAAAACTTATAGTATTTTATCATAAATTAATAGACAATTAAAGTACGTAAATACAAGTGAATTCCCCACTTATCAATACCCATAATAAAAGTCATGAAATTCAAAGAAGAAAATCACTCAGAGGTTAATCAAAATGTATGCATGCCCTCACTAGATGATTCTATCGTTTGGGTAAGGGTCAATCCAGAGAGGTACTTGGAGCCAAGACTCGGGTCACAATAAAGGGATGAAGTTATCCACATCATCCTCTTTGTGTTTGTCCCCACTTTTTCACATCACCATGAGGTGTGCGTAAGAGACAGTTCTTTTCAAACCATCCATTGGTTTGGGTAAGGATATTGTTCAGAGAAATGCTTGGAGCCAAAGCCTGGTTATTAAGGGCATGCAGTTTCGCCCGACATCTTCCTCATTCCCCCACTTATTCAAATCACCCGAAGGCGTGAGTCTCTAAAAGGGACCGAGCGAAGCGGGTCCAAGGTGGAATTAGTTTGCGTGAACCCTCGACGCTCTCACATGATGCAAGAAATTTAAAGACAATGTGCATGGAAGTAAATCAAACAATGAATAAAGCCTTAACAAAACAAATTCAAGTTAAGCCATATTATCTTCAATTTAACTAGTTAAAATTAAGAATTATGTCCTTAGCAGAGTCATCATTCTGTGAGCACTGATTTTTGAAATTTATTCTGCATGGTCTAGCATTTAGAATCTATTCAAGTTCTCGGTCCAACTTTTAACCTAATTTTAAGGACTATGTTATAAAACAATGATTATTAAAAACTAAGGTTAGCTTACTGGAACCTATTAAGAACCGCTACCAAGTTTTAACTTGATATAACTAGGAAAGCTTAGAGTTCAGGTTCGGGGTTTGGTATATAGCTTTTTCCGGTTCCAATTACTTTCATTAACCTACAAAGCTATTTTTCCTCTACTTATGTCATATTAAGGCTTTAATCTATGGTTGATTTACTAAGTGAGGCAATTGTTGTATTCTTATATATATTTTGACATTTTTTACGAGAACTAAAAGAGAAAATAACCTAAATTAAACTAGAGTTTCTAAGGTTGAATTAGGTCAAAACTTGCCTCCGCTCGTAACCACGGGCCTAAATCTAGAATAATGAGATTGAGAAACACAAAAATAACAAAAGATAAAAACTTTCCTAATGTCTGGGACCACAACCGAGGGGCAGTGACCCTGAACAAATCATAGAAATTAATTAAAAAAGGTTGAACTTTAACATCCACCACCGGCCATGGGTCGTCCGGCATCCTGGACGGCACGTCCGATACCTCGGACACGGCATCCGTGGGTGAGGACAGCCCTCGAACGACAATTTTACAGAGAATCCGATGAATTTTAGGCTCTAATTTGAGGGTGAGTTCCCTAAATAATTCAAAGTCACTTAGCAGAAGAAAGATTTAAAATTGAAGTTGAAGTCGTGAGTAGACTTAACAAACAAGTTTCTGGACAGAAAACAAATAAACTAAAAAAGATAGCACTTTGATGTCAGGTTTCATAGAGAACAACCGTCGGGGACCTGTGGAGGTCATAGGTTTTAGGATTCAAGGTTACCAACCTGATTTGAGTACTTCAAGGGATTGCCTACGTATGTTAGGATTCTTCATTTGGTGTTGTTGTTTGACTTCCGGTTGAGCAACGACTTCTGACTTTTGATGGTGGCTCATGTGTGTTCTTCACATTTTGAAGTGCTCCAACTGTTGAGTTAATGATTGGAATTTGTTGAAGAACTAAGAAGGTGTTTTGTATGATTTTGATAGGATTTTAGTAGAGTTTGGTTACTTGGGTGAGGGATTTCGTGGGACACAATCTTGGGAGAGTTTCTTCTTACTTCTAATGTGTGTTTTGGTCACTGGGAAGTGTTGTTTATATAGGCAAAGGTCTAGGGAAATAGATAAAAGTAAACTTTGGTAAATGATCTAAGTTTATTATGATAAATTGACTTTCGGGTCAAAGTTGATCATGACATTTTAATGACAAGTAAATGAAGCTTTTTATGAATTTTGAAAGTTGGAATCGCCTCATTTGGATAAACGAGTGATTTTATAAAATCTTATAATCTAGCACCTTTAATAATTCATAAAAAATACTGAAAATTAAAATTTTCGAATTCCAACGGGATTATTCCGTAAATATGATATTTTATCATGTGTTAAAATTTTAAACAATTTTGAATTAATTTGTTAGAGGAGAGAAAATTTCAAAGGAGTTAAAATTTCCCTCGAGAATTTTGGATTATGGGTTCAAACTAATTTTGCCGGGTTTATCTCTATAGATGGACATGTTTACCAGGTGGTCTATTTTTGAAAGTTCTAGGCCATTTTTTGATGAAATTTAGCTTATAATAAATATTAAAAGCTATATTTATAGAATTAAAATTATCCTAAAATTAGTAAAAGTGCCCCTTTGTGATAAATATGATGTCCGAGATCGTTTTGATGTGTTGAGAAATCATATAAAAATAGAAAGTTCCAAAAGGACCCTTTTAGAACTTGGAAAATTTCTCGACCTTATGCTTTTTCACCACTTTACCCTTAACTTTGTCCATCTGAGTTAGGATTTTTTCACAAGGGTCAAAATGTTAGGTATAACTGAGAGCTAGACAAGAATGAACAAAAAAATATCATGAAATTGTGTAGAATATGAGACGTACAGGATAGATTCAAGATTAGCACACATACTAGAGTGTTGTCCATGTGTTTGATAAAATGTGTTATATAACCTTGTACTGTCACATAATTAGAGGTTTCCTCAATACTAATATAGTAATTGTGACATGTATGTATTGATTGTGAAATAAAAGACATTATTGATTACCTAAAAGTGTTGTATTAGTGAGGGAAGTAATGAAGCAAGGACTTATCCTTGTAGTGGCTTTGATTCTGTACAAAGGGGAAGAAATAGTGTAGTTGTATGGATTGTTATAGTTTTACGAAAGAAAGAAAAGAATCATATATCCCCACGTTTCGATCAATGAAAAGCTAGAATTATAGAATAATAATGTTCTATATCGATTGACAATAAGCTTTCACAAATACATATTAAGACCCTCACTAGTACAAAAATGGTCTATTTCTGCGCCCCTATTTCTGCGGTTGTTAAACAACCGCCGAAATGTGGCGCTTTCTGAAAATGGTAGTCTATTTTTTTAAAAAATAAAACAAACCTATTTCGCGAAATAGGTCTGTTTTATTTTTATTTTTAAATACGGACCACCTATTTCGGCGGTTGTAACTTAAAAAACCGCCGAAATAGGGGCTCATTTTTTTTTTAAAAAAAAATCGACGACCTATTTCAGCGGTTCTTACATAAGAACCGCCGAAATAGGTCCTTTAATAACATCCCCTACCCTAATCCATCACATTTCACCCCGGCGCTTCAAACCTCTCGAACTGCCGCTGCTGCTGGCGACCGAAGAGGAGACTCAGAAACACCTTCCGCTTCCGCCGCCGCCTGGTCGTCGCCGCCGCGCCTTCCTCGCCGCCTAGTCGTCGCCGCCGCGTCGTCACCGCCTCACGTTGGTGCCGGCGAAGTGGAACAACAACAGAAGCAACAGCTAGGCAATTTGAGGGAGAAGAAGAAGGTAAGTTCGATTTTGACCTAAATTTATGGATTTATTGTGATTGTTGCTGAAATTGTGGTTGAATTTGAATGTGGATGATTAAATTAGTGGAGTGTATGAAATTTGTGTATATATGTAGTATTGTAGAAGTGAAATTATATGTGCACACAAGGTGCTCGACAAAATGTTTGAGTGAATAATTGTGGTTTTTTTGCTCATTTTGTGTGGTTGTGCCTTTGTTTTTGATTTTTACCTTTCATTACTTTTCTTTTATTCTTGTTTTATTTCTACTTTGTGTAATTATACATCAAATTTGATTAGTGAGGATTAAGGTTGCTTTCGTTTTAGACTTTTAGTATTTGTTCGGATTGTTTTGTTTTTCGTTTTTGATTTTGCGTTTTGCTTTTCGTTTTTAATTGCTTGAATATGAGGAACTAACATTGCTTTGAGTATTAGTGGTGTTATTGTATAATGAGGAAGAGATTGAGTTGTTTTAGTGTTAATAAAATGATGATTAAAGGGCTTGGAAGCTAAGGGGAAATAGATGAGTTTGTGCAGAAATTTAATGTATGTTAGTGCTTAAGATTGTTGTGGATATTAGAAATGAGTTGGTGAGCTGAAATTGTGTGTGGGCAATGCTAAAATTATAGGGAAACTCTGTCAAAATTGTCCTAGAAATTAGATGACTTAAGTGTTTGAGTTGAGGAAAAAAGAACCTAGAGTAACTAGGTGTTGTAGAGGTAAACTTGAATGGTTAACCACCTTGGTTTTGGTTTATAAGAGAATTGGGTAATTGAGTAGAACCTTGGGTGAAGATAAGGCAAGTGTGTGCTAGATGACACTAGTTGAAGGAACATGGGGTGTAGGAATGAGAACAAAATCTGTAACAAGGAGAACTTAGAAAACTAGAGCAAGTGTTGAAAATTATTTTGTTTATTTTGTCATCAGTTGAATTGGTTTAGTATTAGGTTTACATAATTCTTTTTTTTTAGGTTTCAAATTTAATTATGTAGGTTAATAGTATGTAGTTCGTTTCTTTTCTCTTAATTCAATTAGGATATATTTACATGCTAAGTTTTAATTTGCTTTCTTTTTTAAAATTTTGTTACGTGTTTTTTTTCATTACTCTTTTTTATTCTTGTTTTATTTTACTTTTTTTAATTATACGTCAAATTTGATTAGTTAGGATTATGCTTGCTTTCGTTTTAGACTTATAGTATTTATTCTGATTTTTTGCTTTTTGTTTTTGATTTTGCGGTTTGATTTGTTTATTTTATTTTTTTGTCATCAGTTGAATTGGTTTCGTATTAAGTTACATAATTTTTTTTAGCTTTCAAATTTAATTCTGTAGGTTTAATAGTATGTAGTTCATTTATCTTTTCTCTTAGTTCAATTAGGATATATTTACTTGATAAGTTTTAATTTTTTTTTCAATTTTATTTGCGTTTTTATTTTATTTCGAGTCGATTAATTAATTTTATAGTTTTATTTTTGTGTTTTATTTTTTTTACTCATTTTGTGTGGTTATGCCTTTGTAGGGGGAAATCACTAAATGGGCTCACCAGATTGAAGTCGTACGGGGCTGAATACACTTCATTTGTGAACCCGTAATATACTCAACTTACATCTTCATCTTTTTAGCTTATTATATATATTTTGCAATCCTAATTACGAACAATTAACATACATAAACTAATGAGTTTCTATTCTATCTATAGAGAAGTGCTTAAGATTTCCCCATTCATTGCACGGTATATTGAAAGCGGAGTGGAAGAACCGGTAATATAATCTAACTTATCTTTTTCTCTTTTATACTTTGTATTTCCACAAAATATTGAAATTTGGTTTGATGAATAAATTTGGAATTAGTTTGATTTGTGATGGAAATTTATGTTGTTGAATGATTGATGAATGCTTAATAATAAGCATGGGATAGATAAAATTATGCAAAGGTCATGCTGATTTTTTTTTAACAAAATCTCTTTGTAATTAATATTGTTTGATGTATAAGTATATGTATAACAATATCTAAATTTTGTCTTTATCAAGTCTCACCACATTTAAGTCCGTGAACCACCTCTCTTATTTTCCACCTTCTTCCATCACCGTTGCAGTTTCCTTTTCTGTGTACAAGTAAGCAACTAAACTTTGCTTTTTGTTTGATCATTGAGATTATGTATTCAGATAATATAGGTGCTAGTATATAATTTAGGTTGAAACCTTAGAGTTAGAGTAGCTAGCTTTTAATATGCATCCAGTCACGCTTCATTAGAGTATTAATACATAGAAAGCAATACAATCCATGATACAAAAACATTTTCATTTTGAGTATACGGTATTAATCGTACCGTTTTGTGTTTCAAATATAGTATGGAACGTGACTGGATGTACGGTGATCGAGGGGATCACTATGACAACATGTTGAAAGAGTTTTGCAAAGTGGCAGTGCAGCACAAGGACAAAAGGCAGAGAAAATACCGTGTCCTTGTGTTGACTGCGGTGTCATAAGGAAATTTTCAAACATTGGGGAAATTGAATTCCATCTGAAGACTCACGGTTTCATGCCACACTATAAGAGATGGATTTTTCATGGAGAAAGTGTTGAACATAATGTCGGGTCCTCGTACATTAATGAAAGGAAGATGATGAGAACCGACCACACATTTGATTTTGTCGAGTCGGAACCGATCCCAAGTGCTTACGGAGTCAATGACAGTGAACCGACTTATCATGATGAGCAAATAAATGAGATGCTTGATAACGTTGAGGATAATTTTGTCGATCGACGGATGAGTATCAAAGGTTGTTGGACGCATCCAAGACGGCATTGTATCCTACGTGCACTAAGTACACGAAATTGACGGCTATATTGAATTTGTTCAACCTGAAGGGAAGATATGGATTGAGTGACAAAGGTTTCTCGGCATTCCTCGAGCTGATTCATGATATGCTACCGGATGAGAATGGTCTCCCTACCACCTATGAGGCAAAGAAATGGGTGTGTCCAATGGGAGTAGAGTACAAAAAAATTCACGCGTGTCCAAACAACTGTGTTGTACAGGGGTGAATACGAACATCTGGACAATTGCCCGAAATGTCGTTGTCCCGGTATAAGCATAAAGATGGTGAGTACTCCTCCGTTCAGAAAAAAAAGCCCTCCAGCTAAACTACTGTGGTATTTGCCGATTATACCCAGATTCAAACGGTTGTTTGCGAATCCGAAAGATGCAAAGAACTTACGATGGCACGCAGAGGGTAGAAAGAGTGATGAGAAATTAAGACATCCAGCAGATGGACCTCAGTGGAGAAACATCAATAGACGGTTCAAAGAACATTTTGGAGGTGAAGATAGGAATTTGAGGCTTGGGCTATGTACTGACGGGATGAACCCGTACGGCACATTAAGCAGTCAACACAGTACTTGGCCCGTTTTACTAGTGATCTACAATTTGCCTTCGTGGTTGTGTATGAAACGCAGGTACATAATGTTATCACTTTTGATATCTGGCCCCAAGCAGCCAGGTAATAATATTGATGTATACCTCGCCCCATTGATTGATGATTTGAAGTTGCTGTGGAATGAGGGAACCGTTGTGTATGATGCTTATGCAAGGGAAAATTTCACGCTCAAGGCGTTGTTGTTCTGTACGGTCAACGATTTCCCTGCATACGGGAACTTGTCTGGATACACTGTGAAAGGAACATTTGCATGTCCGGTGTGCGAGGATGACACATGTTCGGACCGTTTACAAAATTGTGGTAAGAATGTTTACATGTGTCATCGACGTTTTCTACCTGAAGATCACCCTTATCGTAAGAAGAAGAAACTGTTCAATGGTGAGGCCGAGACTCGAGTGGCCCGTCTACCTTTGACCTCTGAGGAAGTGTATGCAAAGGTTAAGGACATTGTGAACGTCTTTGGAAACACATCGAAACCGGCAAAGAACATTTGGAAAAAATGCTCTATCTTCTGGGATTTACCGTATTGGCGTCATCTGCCTGTCAGACACTGTTTGGATTTCATGCACATCGTAAAGAATGTTGGTGAGGCAGTGAGTGGGACTTTGCTCAACATACCCGGCAAAACGAAAGACGGATTGAAAGGAGAAAAGACATGCAAGCCATGGGTATAAGAAAAGAGTTACACCCACAGGAGAATGAGAGACGAATATACCTACCTCCTGCATGCTACACACTTTCAAAGAATGAGAAGATCAGCTTCTGTAAATGTCTACACTCGGTAAAAGTACCGTCTGGATATTCTTCAAACTGGAAGAACATTGTATCGATGAAGGATTTGAAACTGTTAGGCATGAAATCTCACGATTATCATGTATTGATGTTACATCTTCTGCCAGTAGCAATCCGTGGGATATTGCCAAATGATGTCAGAAATGCGTTAACCAGATTGTGTTTCTTCTTCAATGCTGTCTGCTGCAAGGTAATTGATGTAAACTCTCTCGATGATCTACAACGTGAAATTGTGGTCACATTATGTCAATTAGAGATGTATTTCCCACCATCATTCTTTGACATAATGGTGCACTTGATAGTCCACATTGTTCGAGAGATCCAATATTGTGGTCCGGTCTACTTACGCTACATGTACCCTTTTGAACGATACATGGGTATTCTAAAGGGTAGAATGAGGAATAGATATCGACCAGAAGGGAGCATAATTGAAGCAACGGTGACTGAGGAAGTCACAGAATTTGTGACTGATTATCTGAATGAAGCAGAATCAATCGGTATCCCAAAACCAAGACACTACGGCAGATATAAAGGCAAAGGTGTCATTGGAAGAAAGATTGTGCAAGTACCACGTCAACTGATTCATCAAGCACATCTGTTTGTGTTACAACACCTTGAGGCTGTTGAACCCTTCTTTGATACTCATATGAATGAGTTGAGACAACAAAATCCTACCAGAAACCATCTTTGGCTTACGAAAGAACAAAACCGACTGTTTGTCCAATGGTTCAAATATTATGTCTTTGAAAAAGCGTCATCAAATTCAGAAGTTCTCAATGAAGAAATCAGATTTTTAGCAATAGGACCTGAACCTAATATTGTATCATTTGAGGGGTATGACATTAGTGGGGTATACTTATTACACTGCACGCCAAGATGCTAAATCAATAAACCAGAACAGTGGAGTAAAAATAGAAGCGGCATTCAATGAGTACCACATCGGTAACCAGTCTCAACCAGTGAGGAGCTCCAGTTGGTATTACGGTGTTATCGAGGACATTTGGGAGCTAGACTACCATATTGATTCGTTTTTAGTGTTCCGCTGCAAATGGGTGGACAACCGACGTGGAATCCAAAACGATGGAGGTCTTACCTTGGTTGATCTCACACGTGCCAGTTTTAAGGATGATCAGTTTGTTATGGGAAAAGATTGTGACCAAGTGTGGTATGTTCAGGATCCAAAAGACTCCAGATGGTCTGTTGTTCTTCCAGGTAGAAGACCGGTTCTGATTGAAAATGAAAATGAGGATGATGATGATGAGAATGAGACGATTGAAGGAACAACATTGTTTCCTACGGGGTTGCGGGATTTAAATGATGATACTCAAAACGACTTGATTTATGCACGATCAGACCATGACGAGGGTGTTTGGGTTGATAACACCAAATCATAGAAGTATTTATGGTAATGTTATGTTTAATATTTTCCTTGACTTGTTCAACATTTGTCTTTACATTATAAATTCATCCAATTAATTTGACTAACTTATCTTTACTGCAGTGGCTGATCACCCTATGGACCAGCCCATTGAAGAAGCTGATCCTCATCAGAAGAGACCAGCAAAACGGGCCACACGAGGAGGAAAGAAGGGGAAGACAACTCACCCACCGGAGGATGAGGCTTGTCCATCACAGCAGGTGACAGAGCCACCAGCTTCCTCCTCCTCCGGAAAGAAGGTGAAGAAGAGAGGTGCCACCCGTGCACTGAAGGCAAATAAAGGCCCCCCCACGAAGCCTTTGCTGTTCAATGAGTTCAACCAGCCATACGGTAATTGGAAGAGTGATTATACTGCATATGCTGGCCACCTGGTCAAAACTTACTGCGACATAAATCACAATTGGAAGCAAGTGCCACAATCATTGAAGGACACTATGTTTGGGCTTCTTCAGGTGTGTTATTTTTTTATAATATGTTATATGATTTTAGAGTTTCTCGTTACTTGTGTTACTAAATGACTAATAATTGTTTATGTAGAGTCGTTTCTGCATTGATCCTTTCTTAAGGAGGATATCCTGAAAAAAATGGGGCGACAGTTCCGCGACCATAGGAAATGGCTCTGACAAGTACATTCATGTGCTGCGTATCAAGACCCTGAATCGGATGATGCAGAAGGAGGCGATGAACTGCCACCCTGGGAGGCGTACGAGGGCATCACTGAGGAGCAGTGGACGCGGTTTGCGGAGTATCATCACACGCCAGAGTACCAGGTAGAGCTAATATTCAACGCTGTCTTTTATACATTTTGGCAGTTTTATTTGCTTATTTGTATCTTACACGTTACATATGTATTTGTAGGCTGTTCGTGCAAAACAGCAGGCAAATGCGAAGAAAAATCTATACCCACATCACTTAGGTGGTAAAAGTATTGCCGAACGCGTACCAGAGTGGGAGCAAAAGGGCTTGCTTCCAAAGGATGTGGCTCCTAGCGACAGAGGATGAAGGTGTGGGAGTTGAGTCGAGTGCCAAAAAACTCGACGCCGGAAAATCCTCAGTACGATGATGCCACGAGAGAGATTATAAATCAAATGGTGAGTATCTAATTTCGGTACATAAGTTTAATATTTGTTTGTGTACCTGTATATTAATGAATTTTGTTATTTTTGTGTTTTATAGGAAGAGTTACACTCTCAAGTTACTGAGGGTTCTTGGGCTCCGAACAGACAATATGATCCCCTTTCTCGTGCTCTTGGAAAGGTGGATCATCCTGGTCGCGCTATTGGTTTTGGTGGACAAGTTGGTATCCGCCAAGCTTTTGGCAATCCGGGGTCTAGGAAAGGCTCACAAGGAAAGATGATCAGCTATGAGGAACATTTGAAGGTTACTGCTGATATTGAGCAGAGGCTTAGGCAGAATGTTCAGCAGTTGGTTGCAGAGGAGATGACTAAAATACGCTCACAGATGTGCAGCAGTCAGGAGGTGACTAGACCAGCCCTGCACCATCAGCTGATAGGGAGGAGGGCACACCAGTACGGCAGAGTAGTGTGCAGTCGATAGATCCATATCCATATATCTATTAAGGTTTAGTCACATTAACTTAGAAAATAAATTATTTATTATCATCTATTTACTTCGATTGTGTTCGTTTAACCCTTCTTTACTTAATGTTCAGGAACCCGTTCTATGCACGCGGTTCATGCCGATGGGAGGTGAGGATATTAAGGTGGCGTGGGGTAAATTGTTTCCCTCATCTCGTACAGACACCGTCGGCGGTGAACCACTACGGCAGGGGTATGTCCGGGTGCTTGTAGATGATTATGTGACAGAATATGCTGATGTTGCTATACCGGTACCTCTATCACAGAGAAACATACTTCGCTCTGTTCAAACAGCTACAATCCAATGGCCGGGTACATGGGTCAAAATCTCGGGCCAGGTAAACACAATTAACGCTTACTCTAAAATTATAATTATCCGATATTTCAATTAGTATATGGTTTAGAGTGAGTCACTTAAACTTAATTAATCAACAACTTAGGAAAATGTCAAGTCGAAAAAAACTTCTAAAGGAAAAGGAAAAAGTGTTGCCACACCAGCTCTCACGGGGGCATCCTCCAATTTCATGATGAGACCTGCTTTAGTAGAGAAGAACATATTGGATGGGTTGTCACAGAACATGAGACTTCTGCACTCGGCCTTGTTGATGACGTCACCTCAGAGTGATAGGATCCAAGTGGAGGATAGCCAGGGTCTTTTTCACCATCACGAACCCGAAGGACAGACTCATACGTTCGATATATATATGTCCGACTTCGTTGATGTATTCAAGAGAGACTGGTTAAATGTGTCGATTCTGAAGTCAGCTAGCATGTGAGCGATCTCATACCTTTTCCTATATTAATGAAATACTTGAATTAGTTTTTGTACTTTAACGCCGTTCACTGATGTTGTTGTCTTTATGGTGCAGGCATGTGCATTCTAAGGCGATACGAGATCATCAGACTAACAGCTTCGGATTCCTATGCCCTGCTACTTGCTGTGAAGTGACTATGTCAATGGATCCTGAAGGTCTTTTGCGGTACTTGACGAACACAATATTTGAATGTGCAGACAAGTCATACATTATGCTGCCATATTATCAAGGGTAAGTCATACTTCCATATCTTATTACGTTTTATTTATAAGTTATGTTATCCGTGTTATGATTTCAATTTTATTCATTACGTGAGCAGTCGTCATTGGTCGTTGTTGGTTTTGGCCATGAAATACCTGAGAGTGGTTAGAACTGGTGTAATTAATACAATTAAGAAAGAAATTAATACTCAAAATATCCGTCGGGCTGCAAATAAAACCCGGTCGCAGTAGTATAGTAAGACAGGAGCGGCCGGGGTCAAACCGTGGGACTTATAGTGAAATAAAATAGTACCTAAGCTTGTCACAAGAGGGGGGAATTAATTGACTTGTTTTTGTAAAATAAAACAACAGATAAGATTAACTTAGTTGAAGATAAATTAAACGGAACTCCGGGTTCAGGTTTATATAATCTGATTAATTATGTTATCTCTACCGGTTTATTATAATAGTTTGGCAAAATTCCTGTTATTATCTTAAGGACTAAGTCATAGACTCATAAGAACTCATTTGCCAGAAAATGCTCGGTCTTTGCTGGGTAAGGAGTTCTTATGATTCTATGACTTAGTCCTTAAGATAATAACAAAATTTTGCCAAACTATTTTAATAAACCGGTAGAGATAGCATAATTAATCAGATTATATAAACCTGAACCCGGAGTTCCGTTTAATTTATCTTCACTCAGTTATCTTATCTGCTATTTATTTTCTCAAAAACAAGTCAATTAATTTCCCCTTTTGTGACAAGCTTAGGTACTACTTTATTTAGCTATAAGTCCCACATTTTGACCCCGGCCGCTTCTGTCTTACTATACTACTGCGACCGGGTTTTATTTGCAGCCCGACGGATATTTTGAGTATTAATTTCTTTCTCAATTGTATTAATTACATCAGTTCTAACCACTCACAATAAACAGTCTGCAAAATGTTGCTCAGATTCGAGGATGTAAATTTCCTCCCCTGGAACGAAAATGAAGGTGGAAGTGGGCTTCAATGGGTGGGTTGGGTGGGCATTATTTTTTTTGGAGAAGGGCCCAGATTTTTAATGGATGACCCTTGGTGCGAGGATCAAATTTGGATTGCTCCTCCTCCTCAAATTTGAGGACGTATGTATCCTCATCTTTTTGAAGAGGCTCATAGGAAGAGCCCTGATAGAATTCAATTTCAGAGGGAGATGGCTCCTTGAAGTTGAATTGGTGTTTGTTTCTGGCGGGAGCGAACATTTCCACCTCTTCATTTTTGAGGATGTAAATATCCTCATTTGTTGAATTGCTGTGAATCGGTAGTTGTATTCTACAGCGAGAAAGAGGGAGAGAGCAGATCGAGAAAGATGGAGTGTGGAGATACAGAAAGAATGTCTTTCTTATTACGCTTCTATATGAAAAGAATGGGTACATAATTATAGGAGAAAAGAGATATCGAATAAGGAACTAAAATCTAGACTTAATTAGAGAAGGGAAACTAAATAAAAATCTAGACTTAATTAAAGAAGGGAAACTAACTAAAATCTAGACTTAATTAGAGAAGGGAAAACTAACTAAAAATAAAGAAGGAAAACTATGAAGAAAGGTAATTCTAATACCCCCTCTCAAGCTCTAGGGTCGAGACCATAGAGATTGGATTAGATTACAAAATTCCAGTATAATCATGTAACCCCAACTGAGGAAGAACAGAATGGTATTGTTTCCCTGTAATGACTTTGGTGAAAGGATCCGCGAGCTGTAGACGGCCAGGTATAAACTCCACTGAAATAAGTCCTTGTTTCAGCTTCTCACGTACATAATGACAGTCTAGATCAATGTGCTTAGTCCTCTCATGGAACACAGGGTTTTTGGCTATGTATACCGCTGCCTGATTATCGCATTTGACGGGGACAGGCACAACGGTAGGCACTTCCAGTTCAGATAACAGTCTGGTTAACCATGCTAGTTCTGTTGTGAGTCTTCTCATCGACCTATATTCAGCTTCGGCAGTGGATAAAGCAACGGTGCTTTGTTTCTTTGATTTCCAGGAGATAGGAGAGGCTCCCAAAGTAATAAAGAATCCACTAACGGATTTTCTGGTGGATGAACAAGTAGCCCAATCAGCATCGCAATAGGCGATCATATCGATGAGGCTGCTGTTATTCATCAAGAGTCCGAAGCCAATAGTTCCCTTGACATATCTAAGGGCATGATGAGCAGCACTGAGATGAGCTTCTGTTGGGCTGCTGGAAAATTGGCTTAAGAACTGAACTGTAAAACATAAATCCGGTCTCGTGTTTGTCAAATAGTTTAATTTTCCAACAATTTGCCTATATACAGTGGGATCAGCAAGAGGTTTGCAGTTGTCTTCAAACTTCAAATTGTATTCCATAGGAGCGACAGTGGGTTTGCACTCAGAGTGGCAGAACTTGTTCAATGTTTCCTGGATGAATTTCCTTTGAGTGACAACCACTCCCTCTGGGGTGTTTAAAAACTCCATTCCCAGAAAGTATCGGATTAAACCAAGATCCTTGATTTTGAAAACAGTGTTGAGCTCTTTCTTGACTTTGTTTATTTCTACACTGCTGTTCCCCGTGGCAAGAATATCGTCGACATAAACTAGGATGTATGTGGACTGGCCTTGCTCCTTTTTAGTGAAGAGAGAATAATCGTTGAGGGATTGAGTATAACCAAGGATTTCAAGGAAACTGGTAAGCTTTGAATTCCACTGTCTCGAGGACTGTTTTAGTCCGTATATTGATTTCTTCAACTTGCAGACTCGTTTGTCCCCTTCTTTCAGGTATCCCCTTGGAGGGAGCATGTATACCTCCTCATCTAAATCACCATTTAGAAATGCGTTGTTAACGTCGAATTGGTGAATTTTCCATCCTCTCTTGACTGCGACAGCTAGGAAGGAACGGACTGTTGTCATCTTAGCCACTGGTGAATACGTTTCTTGGTAGTCTATACCTTCTTTCTGGGTGTATCCCTTGGCGACAACCCTTGCTTTATAGCGCTCAATTCCTCCATCAGATGTAAGCTTGACCTTGTATACCCAACGACTACCAATGGGTTTCTTAGTTTTACACGGTTCCACCAGCTCCCAAGTTTGGTTAGCTTCTAACGCATGTAATTCATCATTCATGGCAGAAACCCATTCTCCTTTGGATACTGCTTCTTCATATGACTCTGGCTCGGTTATGTCTTGCTCTAATTGGGACTGAATGCTCATACATCTAGACGGAATAACGTCTGTGAGCGTGTTTATTGTGACGTTCCCCAGAAGGTAATCTTGGAGATGTGCGGGAACATGCCTGATGCGCTCAGACCTTCTGGAAACAGGTGGCTGATTTGCTTGTTGTTCAGCTTGAGATTGATCATCACTGGTATCTGATTGATTGTGAGCCCCCTCTACTTCGATGCCCCCCTCTGTAGTGGGTGTATCTTGATTGTTGTTATATTGGACCACATCAGGGACCCAATCTTCAAAAATAGGATGATGATTTTCGACAGATTGGGTGGTTTGGTCTGGTAAAGGGACGACCAGTCTCTCTATTTCAGAGGGTAAAAGGTATTTCTTCAAGTCAAGATTAAGATGGTTTGGTATTTGTTTGAAAGGAAACAAATTTTCATAGAAAACTACATCTCGATTGACAAAGATATCTCTGGTTTCTAGGTTTAGCAATTTATATCCCTTCTGATGCATGGACTGACCCAGGTAGATACAAGCTGTTGATCTTGGATTGAATTTATTCCCAATTCTGGAGGTGATAGTTGCGAAACACAGGCAACCGAACACCCTTAAGTGTGTATATTCTGGTTTCTTATTGAACAAAATTTCATATGGTGTTTGCATGTTAATTGGTTTACTGGGAAGTCTGTTAATGAGATAGACAGCGTGGAGTATGCACTCTCCCCAAAACTCAAGAGGAACATTGGATTTGAAATATAGAGCCCTTGCTGTCTCAAGAAGATATCTATGCTTTCTTTCAGCTATTCCATTTTGCTGGGGCGTGTTAGGACAGGTCGTTTCATGTTTAATACCACGCCCCTGATAAAATTCTTTTCCTTCTAAGCTGGTGCCAAGTTCCCTTGCATTATCAGACCTGATCACTTTTATTTTTGCAGAAAACTGAGTTTCTACATACTGGACGAATTGTTTAATCACTTGAAAAGCATCACTTTTATTTTTTATCATATAGACCCATGTAGCGCGGCTGAAATCTTCAACAATAGTAACAAAATATGAAAAACCATCGTGGGTCTTTACATGAAAGGGGCCCCATGTGTCTACGTGAACCATCTCAAAAATACATGTAGTTTTTATGCTGCTGCTACTGAAAGGCAGCCTATGTCCCTTTGATTTATTACATGCTTCACAGAAAAATTTATCTACATCTTTCTGTCTAATACTATCTATCACATCTAGGCTTCTTAATTTTTCTAATGGCACATGGCCCAACCTATCGTGCCATTTGTTGATGACAGAAATTGAATTACACACAAGACTCCTTCTCTTGCTGTAGTATTGCTCGAACTGCTGGATGTCCAAAATGTACAGTCCTTCTTTAACTGTTCCAATTTGAATGAAATCAGTCTTCAATTGGTCCTGCACAAAACAACCCCCACTTCCAAAGGAGATTAAACTGTTTAACTGTGCAGCCAGTTTGTGAACTGATAAAAGATTGAAACTGAATTCTTCAACACAAAGAACATCAGGTAAGTTGAAGTCAGGACATATTTGGACATGTCCAATATAGTCTACAACCTTAATATGATTATCTGGCATTTTTACTTGCTTCAGCTTAGCATTTTTCATAATAGAATTCATGATTGATTTATCACAACAGATATGATCAGAGGCACCTGAATCGAGAATCCAAAAATCCCTGGACTTATTACTACGAACAGCTGCACTAAGACATAAGGATTTACCTGAAAAACTGCACATGGCAGTTTTTCCTTTTCCATTGAATATCTCAGAGAGTTGTTGCAGTTGTTGTGGTGTGAAACCTGCGGTTAACTGATTGTTTTCTCTTGACTGTTTTTCCTCATATTCAAAGCTGGTCTGAGCCACCATACCTCTGTTATTTCTCCCGGTCTTATTTCCCTTTGGGAAACCATTCTTTGCGAAGCATTTCTCTTCCAAATGACCTTTCTTACCACAATATGTGCACTGAATTATTTTTCCAGATTTAAAGAAGCAATCTTCCTCAATGTGCCCCCTTTTATTGCAGAAGTTGCAATGCAGATTCTTCTTCTTCTCATTTTGCCACTTGTTTTCTAGCGCAGGCCTGTAACTCTGGTTAGCAAAGCTCATCGATTCACTCTCTTTCTTTGTTTCAGTAGGTTGATTTTGGTTTTCTTCTTGCAGCAAAAGAGAGTAAGCTTGTTCGATAGAAGGTAAAGTCTTCTTCATCAGAATGTTACCACGGATAGTTTTATAGGATGAGTTCAACCCCATAAGAAACTCCACCAATCTCTGGTTCTGGTGGTATTTTAGGTTTTCCTTCGATTGCTCACAGTTGCAAGGGGGAGTCGGAAACATCATATCCATCTCATCCCATAGCTTCTTGAGTTTGGTATGGTATTCAGTAACGCTGTCGTTCTCTTGTTTTAGAGAACTAATGGCTTGTCTGATCTGATATAATTGAACACCATTGCTTGTTTCATACTTCGCCAGCAACTCGTTCCATAAATCGCGCGCGGAATTTGCAGTGAGGAAACTCTGAGCTATTGACTCGTCAAGAGCGTGTTCAAGCCAAGATTGAACCAGACTATTACATCGTTCCCATTGATCATAGTTACTGGATGCAGAATCAGGCTTCGTAATCTTCCCATTTATAAATCCAAGCTTGTTTTTGGCAGTAAGGGAAAGGATGACAGCCTTCTTCCATCGTGAAAAATTTTTACCAGTAAATTTCCCGGCAATAATCATCCCAGGATAGTCGCTCGGGTGAATATAGTAAGGATCAGAAGCATCAACCTTGGTTGCGCCAACACTGGTCGTCGCGACATTCGTCAGGATTTGAGTGAGGAGACGAGTCAATTCGTTCTCCCCTCCTTCGTTGGCCATGGCTATCGCAGACGGGACGGAAACCCTAGAAGGGATTCAGAAGAAAAACGAAGAGGAACAGAATCCTGCTCTGGTACCATGTTGGATTGCTGTGAATCGGTAGTTGTATTCTACAGCGAGAAAGAGGGAGAGAGCAGATCGAGAAAGATGGAGTGTGGAGATACAGAAAGAATGTCTTTCTTATTACTTGCTTCTATATGAAAAGAATGGGTACATATATATAGGAGAAAAGAGATATCGAATAAGGAACTAAAATCTAGACTTAATTAGAGAAGGGAAACTAACTAAAATCTAGACTTAATTAAAGAAGGGAAACTAACTAAAATCTAGACTTAATTAGAGAAGGGAAACTAACTAAAAATAAAGAAGGAAACTATGAAGAAAGGAATATAATTCTAATATCATTTTCTGGATATAGCACAAAGAAGGAGGGAAAATAACGGTAATTGACTTCAGAGGGAGGGGACTCCATGAAGTTGAGGTAGAAGTTGTCCTCTGATGGCTTGTCTTCAAGCTCAAGTAGAAGGTTTGATGCCATTTGCTCAGGTTCAAACGGGGGTGGTGATATAGAGTAACTCAAATCCTCTGGTAAGTCGTCCACTATATGAACCAGTTTGCTCTCCGGTTGCTGTGATGCAAGGTCTAGTGGACCTTCCATCATTTCATTTATTGCAACTAATTTGGCATAGAGCTTCAGTTGGTTCATGTCGAGGTATTCTTCCTCAGCCTGCTACTCCACTTCAGGGACCATTTCACTCTCGGGTTGTTGCTCCCCTTGAGCTAATATGATGGGCTGGTCCACTACATAAATTGCACTTGCATACTCTTTTGGATTAGGATTGGTCTGTGAAGGAAATTTACCAGGTGGCCTTTGCTGGGTAAGGAGTTGTTGAATCTGGGACTGCAAGTCTTTTTGGTCTTTACGCAGGGCTGCAACCTCTTCTTGCGTATCTCTGGACTTACCCATCATTGCCTTAAACATCTCTTGCATTTGAGACATTTCAGATTCAGGATTCGTAGGAGGTGGAGTTGGTTGACTCGAAGAAACATCATTGCCATAAGGTTGTTGCTGATACTGCCTTTGGCCTCCTTGAAAATTGGACTGAGGTCTGTAATTTTGAGATGGTTGTAGTGTATGTGGGTTTTGGATATTTTCGGTGTTTGAGTAGCGAAGATTTGGTTGCCAAGGTTGCCTGTACCCTGAATTGTTGGTGAGATAGTTTGCTTCCTCTGCTGCTTTTAATTTTTGTAGTTGGGGGCATTGTTCATAATCATGAGGCCCACCACATTGCGTACAAGAATTTGCTGGAGATGATTGGGACAGAGGAGCATAGCCTGGAGGGATTGTAGATGATCGGGAAATCATCGACTTAGCTTGCTGGGGGTAGGAGTTCATAGCCATCTGCTCAACCACTTTCTGCAGAGTACTTACTTTTGTTGCCTGCTGAGCATTGCCCTCCATGAGTTGCTCATGGTTTTTCATCAGCAGGTCAAACTTGTTATCACTTTCCCCAACATGGTATAAACCTGGAGTACCGCTCCTTGATCCACCGGAGGCCCAGTCTCTGATTTCTTCACAGAGAGACTCCATGCTATTCAGAAATTGTGCTCCTGGCTTTTTCAGAATATCGGCCCCTAAGGAGGATAATACCATTGTTCTACATGGACCGATCAAGCCTTTGTAGAACAATTGTGATACTTGTTCTTTCGTCAGACCATGGTGAGGACAAGTAAGTAGTAGTCCTTTGAAACGGTCCCAAGTTTCACAAATATTCTCCGACCCAGGTTGCTTGAAATTATAGATTTCAGCAATCATTTCCAACGTTCGGCTCGGGGGTAGGAATTTGTCGTAGAACTTGGTGGCCATGTCATCCCAAGTACCAATGGTACTTGGTGTCAGGCTATGATACCATTTGCTCGCACTTCCCGTCAGGCTGTGAGGGAATAATGACAGTCTTGCGTACTGAAGTACTGCGTCGGTCGCCGTTAGACTGTTGGCATGCTGCAAGAACTTTGTAACATGTAACAGAGCTTCGTCAGGATTGGTGCCATCAAACATGCCCAACTCCTTTACACATCGGATTTGATGATATGGCTTTAGCTTCTACCACTCATCGTATTCGGATGGGCTAAGGTGAGGAAGGATGATGGCAGGCTGTTGTCCTTGATTAGACGGTCTGTTGATATTTCGAACTGTCGCTGGTGTAGATGCCATGTCAGCTTCCCGGTCAGATTCTATCACTGTGGTGGTATTGTATTGTTGAGTTCGTCTCTGCCTTAGAGTGCGCAGAAAGGTTCTCTCGATCTCTGGATTGTAACCAACCGTGTGATTATTAATATTTTCTGGGTAGTTGTGTGACCTGGTAAAAGGCATTCACCACTCAAAACAGAAAAAAGAAACTCGTGATGTGTTAAAATAAATAAAAATGTTAGGAATTAGTTGACAGAAATTATAAGTTAGTAGTTAGAGACAATGGAAATTAAAATGACAGAAAATTAAAATGACAGAAAATTAAATGACAGAAATTATAAGTTAGTAGTTAGTATACTGGAAATTATAAGTTAGTATACTGGAAATTATAAGTTAGTATACTGGAAATTGAAGGACAATGGAAATTAAATGACAATAAAATAAAGAGTTAGTAATTAGATGTCAGAAGTCAGATGTCCGTAGTCAGATGTCCAAAGTCAGATGTCCAAAATAATAGTAACAGATTATTATAATATAACAGGTGAATTATCCGGGGCTTAGGGACTAGAATAAATCAAGTCCCCGGCAACGGCGCCATTTTGCAGACTGTTTATTGTGAGTGGTTAGAACTGGTGTAATTAATACAATTGAGAAAGAAATTAATACTCAAAATATCCGTCGGGCTGCAAATAAAACCCGGTCGCAGTAGTATAGTAAGACAGAAGCGGCCAGGGTCAAACCGTGGGACTTATAGCGAAATAAAGTAGTACCTAAGCTTGTCACAAAAGGGGGGAATTAATTGACTTGTTTTTGAGAAAATAAATAGCAGATAAGATAACTGAGTGAAGATAAATTAAACGGAACTCCGGGTTCAGGTTTATATAATCTGATTAATTATGCTATCTCTACCGGTTTATTAAAATAGTTTGGCAAAATTCCTGTTATTATCTTAAGGACTAAGTCATAGACTCATAAGAACTCGTTTACCAGAAAATGCTCGGTCTAATCCAGGTTCGAGCAAAACATGTGTAAACGGCGGTTAAGTGCGAGGAATTATATTTGCATCTGAAAATACTAACTTATTAAATCATAATAAGCTTTCTCCAGATTTACGGCTTAATTAACTTGTCTATTTATCACCGGTCTGATCAAAATAGACTTAGAAAAGCATTTTAATAAATTCATGAAATTTATTAAAAAGGTGAGAGATAAACTTTAATCGTAACAAACTGTATTTATTTTAACCGGTAGAAATATAGATTACATAATTAAACAAATTACGGCCAAACCTTCGCCCGGAGTAAATCCTCTTAGCCCAACATAATTAAAAAGACAGAATAAGAAGTAAAAGAAATCATCTAGGAAAGATAATTAATTCAGCTCCACTATCTTGACTGCTAATATTTGGGCAGAGGTTGGACAGAACAACAGTATGGAAATGGAATGTTTTTATGGAATGAGGTGTTTGTATGGAATTTATGTGGATAATATGTGGATGAGATGTATGATTTTTGGAGAGTTTTATGGTATTTTTATGGAGGAAAATGGTATAAGTTTGGGGTGGAATGAGATATGATTTA
The DNA here is from genome assembly GCA_023374045.1 of Limonium bicolor. NCBI lineage: Eukaryota > Viridiplantae > Streptophyta > Magnoliopsida > Caryophyllales > Plumbaginaceae > Limonium > Limonium bicolor. Next base: position 75,259,204 of record CM041777.1, on the reverse strand, counting down.
ATGGAGGTTTGGAGGTGTATTTATAGAGAAATATAGGGTAAAGGGGGTGGTAAGGCGGTGGTGTTAACGTGTGAAGAGATAATGATTTTATCTCTTCACACGCTGCTGTTGTGCTCTGTTCGCTGGCAAGACACGTTCGTCCGGACCACTGTCCGGACCTGTGTGGTTCGGACATGTCGATTTCTTTCTCGGGCGCGCTGGCATGTATTGGTCCGGACCAGGTGATCCGGACACTGGTCCGGACCAAGGGTCTTTTGCCTCTAAAATGTTCGCTTTAGCTCCGATTTGATCCCCGTTTTCGCCTACGCGTTTGTCTCTTCGTGTACTTTGCTCCTAGCTTGGTTTTCCTCATGTTTAACCAATGAATTTGTGAGATAATCAATAAAACATAACTAGAGGAAAACTAACCAAAGTGGAGAAATGAGCAAGAAAAGTGCTAATATAATATATGAAATACACCTATAAAACATGCTCATTTGGACACTTATCAGAGAGCAACAAGGCATCCTTACTCTTTCCAACAATACAACTCCTCACGCTGTGATGAACAGATACTGAGCACTTCTAATTATTACAAACCAAATCCAACTAAATGAGCAACTAACTAAATACAACAGCCTCTTTAATACAATACAAATTAAAACCAAATGTGTTTTGTTGAAAACACAACAGCTACCCCCGTGTCCCGCACTCCGGCTTGAGTCTTCTTCAACAACCTGGAATGTTTGGCCCATTGAAGGGCTCAGCAATCGAAATGCTGGTATGCTAAATGTAGTCTTAAATCATTTGGACTCCTTAAGTCGTTTTAGTCATCTTGATATTAGGTTCTTTACATGAAATACCGGTTTACAATAATAACAGTAATAACTGTAAACATTTAACAATCACTTAACAATTCACCTGTAAACATCAGTGTACAATAGTACACAACACCAATAACCTCACAACAACAATCCACAACAATAACCAATAAGCACACATTAATAATCCATAACAATCACCAAACAAGATATGCGTATTAAACTGTACTTGTTAGTTGGCCATCTGGCCCTTATCCTTTAAATCCATCATTAAACCCTTTCCAATTAATTCCACCTCAGGCGTCATGTCAAGACAATCCTTAATAACTTATTAATGGACATTAGTCCCCTGGGTTCCAATGGAACCATTACCAGCTGACCTTATGGTCCTGGACAAATATATATATATTGACCGATCCGGTCGAACCTGTGCACCAACGGCAGTGCCTTCCGCCATCCCCAAATGTGGCTGATGGATTTCCTTTGAGTGACTCCCCATTGAAGTCTCTCGTAGTGATCACAATGCGCAACCAGAGAGTCGAAATAGTCTGGATTCCTCTCTTTATAAGTTAGCCTTTTTGTCAGTGACATAATAACCAATCCTTGAGTTAAGACTATAACAGTTGACCAGTGTTAGGTTCAATAGTACCCTAAGGTCAGTTAGTCTTGTTCCAGTTTGGATGTATAAACTTCCAGTCATAAGACGTTCGCGTATAAATAAAACGCATAGTGTTGAGCAATACAGTATACAAAAATAATATACATAAAATCACAGATATCGCTCTTAATTAAACACACATGTCTGGACCTTAGGAAAATCCTTAGGACATTTAGACCACACAATTAACATACCGTTCACCGTGATAACAGCTAGCTTGACAATTCACGCCTTAACAGTCCTTCCCCGTACGTTGTTATATTTACAAGCAATACCGGGTAATATTAATATAACTACCCATTAAACATTACAGTACTGTCACTGTAGAACTAATACTTGTAATATACTAATCCTGTAAGTTCTTTATTTCCTATTGTTATTTTACAGTGACTCTAGATAGTTCAACAATTCATTATTTTATGTGATATTCACATGTGATAATGAATTTCCACCTTGTAGTATATTTCTACTTCCTTAATTATATACTCATAATTGTTTCCACTTATTCTTTATATTATATCCCTTGGTCATTTTTATTATGACCACAATTATTTTATAAACTTTATATTATACTCCACAATATACCATAATACATTATATTACCTAGTTTTACTTCCTTTCCTTATTAAATTACCAAACCAACCTTATTATTTCGGTATTTATATTTTATACCCAACAACTTTATAAATTACTAGATAACCACGTATAATTTCCGGTAATCATAATTTGAACCCATTAACTTTTACAATTTTCCAAACAACCATATGCTTTTATAATTTACTAAATACCCATATTAATTTTCGGAAATTGTAAAACAATTATATTAACTTCTGTAAATTGCCAAATAACCTTATAACTTTATAATTCACTAATTACCCACATTAACCTTTGTAACTATTAATCATCCACATTACCTTTTTAATTTACCAAATGTCCACCTTAATTTCTGTAAATTACAATCTCATTATACCAACTTTTATAAATTACAAATAAACCCCTTAATTTTTGGTTTTCACTTATATTTTCCTTTATTCACTTTTAAACCCCAAAACTTTATATAAGTTACATATTAACTTATAAACTATAGTTTAAATATTTTATTTCTTTAAATAACCGAAGTAACCCATATATTTTCTTAAATTATGATTTCGCCCCAAACCAATTCGATTTTACATAGAATCTTCCATAACTTACATATCCACCCCAAGACTTTTATAAACTTAATATTTTATGTCATAAATCATTTTAACCCAAAGTTTTTGGTCAACACTTTGGCCAAGACTTAATTTCATAATTAATACTTTAATAAACCCATAAAATCATAAGTAATTCTCGGCCATACACTATATTTTCCAATAATTACAATATAGCCCCAAAACTTAATAAAATGTTATTTTAACACTTAAACACTTATTTAAATTTATCAAAATTCATAATATTAATTCCTACCTTATATTATAACATAAATATACCAAATCACCCCCTTTAATTCTCGGTAATTATAATTAACACACCAAACCTTTTAAAATTTACATTTTAACCACATAACCTATTAAACTAGTCATTTAAATACTTGTAACTATTTTTAATAATCCCAAAATTTATAATATAAGCTAATACACTTATATATATCTCAAAAATCATCAAATGAAATACTTTGCTCTCGGTTTTAATATTCCTTTACCATATAGTTTCCAAAACTTGATTTAAACTTTATAATAAATACATATAAATGTATATAAGCCATATAATACTTCTAAAAATTATGCTAATGACTTAGAATGATTATAATCTCAAAATAGAACAAATAACCCTTAGATAATTTGGTTTAATAATAGGTGTACCATATTTAATTTTTATGACACAATTTTATACCTTAAGGTAATAATCTTACCTTATATGTTATAAATTATTTTCCTTGATATTTTAACCCATGATTTTCGGCCTTAATATTTTAAAGGTTAAACATAATTTTTATACCAAGGTTTGAAGCTTAAATCAAGCTTAAACTTAATAAACCTTAATTATATAAACTTACTCCTTAAATCAAGACAATTCTTGTACTTGATTTCTCCTTGAATTCCAAGCTCTTCAAATGTTATTTTGATGTAGGGAATTCGGCCACCTTATATACATTTAGGAGATCCATTTGTTAGAATTCTAACAAGGATTTATAAATGAGATTTGGAGTAGTTTTACAAGAGTTTACCTTAGGAATTTTACAAGGTATTTTTGGTACACCTTGGGATGATTGTAGATCCAAGTTTCCTTCATGAAATAATGAAGAGAATATAGATTTAGAAGTTCATAAATTTTCGAAAATACCTTAAGGAATTTACTTAGGATTTTCAACATGAAAATATACCTTAACTTGATCTTGTTGTTCCTTGTGTTGTTGTTGAATCTAGGAACCTCCTTGGAACACCTATGGTTGGTGAAAATTGTAGAGGTTGCTAGGATAATTTCTTGCTTCAAGACTTGGTAGAATTAACTAGGAAATTACATTAAGATGGTGTTAAGATTTAGAACACCATTAATGGAGCTTATTAGCTCTTAGGAATTAACTTAGGAAAGAAGAAGAAAAGAGAGTAAGGAAGAAGCTTACCAATTCGTGAATGAGGCAAGGGAATGAATGAGTGTCTACGTAAGTATTAAGGAGAATCAAGGCTTACTCAATATGGGAATTATTGGTTTGTAATATGTCATTATTTTATGTCATGTTTTAAATTATTTAGATTTCAAAATTGACCACAAAGATCTCTTAACTTGACTACTCTTACGGTTGATTAGCAAGGATAATTGAAGCCTTTGTTGATTGCTTATGGGAAGATGACAAGGCAAGGTAATTCTTTAATTTTTACTTAGCTTAATTATTGTACTAATCTTGTCTTCTTCTTGTAGGTGGCCGGCTGTAATGGAGCAAATAGGTAGCTCCTAATTCATGTAGTCTTGTGGCTAATGGAGTCCTAGAAGACTACTTTGATTTGTTAATTGTAACTAGACAATTATGGAAGTTAGGTACATGTCTCATTATGTTAACTATGCAGCACTCACCTCCTAATGCTTGTCCATTATCAGCAATCACATGCCCTTATATCAACTTGCTTAATTGTTTACTTGCCTAGTCTAAGTATGACTAGATTTTGCATCTAATTTCATTTCCTTAATCTTATATTAATCCCTCCTGTTCTTTGCAGGTCACACGGTGGATTAGCCCCTTTGAGACAGTATTTATTTGATACTTTATCATGTAACACATGCTGGATGAGTCATCTTATCATAAGGCAAAATTTTGCATTAAAACTAGTCAAATATGACCTTAATTGGCGCATGGTATAGGGATCAGATGGGATTAATTTTTCATTTAATTCCTGTCCCATTATATTGTACTAAGACCATACTAATATTTGTAATAGGTTCCAGCATTTAATTGGTACATTTATACCATGGTAAAAGATGAAAGTTTTAAGGTAAAAATGCTGATTTTAGGTACCTTTTTGACTCAAAAATCGCCCCCACTTGTGCTATGAATTTACCACTGCCATTAATTGATTTAGATGGTCAATGTATCTCCTTTTAAGATTATCAACTCGTGGCTCCTCAAAAATTTCAAGGCAATTGCGTAAAACGCATTTTCATGACACCCGAAGGTGCGTTTTTGTGCTTTAAGAATTTTCTGAGAAATAATTAGTCGCTATGAGTTCCAAGTGTTTATTGACATTTTTTATAGTCCATAATAATATGTTAATGTGTTACATTGAGTTATATGGGGTTATATCAACTCTAAACACAACTCCCGGGCTAACCGGGCAAAAAGGAGCGTTAAGAAATTCGTCCGAGCACTTTGTTTACTTTTGAGGAAGTAGCTCGACTATTCTCTTTAGAATGTTGAATAATGATGTTAGGAACTCTAAGAATTAATTTTATAGGAGTTCGTGCCACCTTGACACTCCTCCTGGGCATTCCCGAGGGTTTATGGGACCCCCATAAGGCATCTCTTAGCACTTTACGTTTAACTGAGAATTTAGCTTGAGAACTTCATCTTATATATTTAATAAGGTGTTATGGTGCATTTGGAATGAATTGTATATCTTTACTTCATCCTATAATGTATTTCCGGGACTTTCGGCCTTAAGGGCCTTTAAGGGAATTCCCGAGCATATTGTATTTTCACTCAGTTTTAGATGAAGTCCTGTGCTTAAAGGGTCATATAATGATCCTTGATTAACTGCATATGAATTTTATGGCTTATATAACTTGTTTAACTTAAGGTCGGGCTTTAACGCACGTTTTTTACCTTAAGTATATGCTTTCTTAGGGTTTAATAATCCCCCAAATAATATTTATAATTCCCCAAATAATATTTACTTACTTATATTTAATTATTTAAATGTTAGGGGTATTTTAGTCTACCCCCCTTAAAAGGACTTCGTCCCGAAGTCATAACTTATACTTTTTCATCCTATGGAATCAAGTTCCTCTTATCTATTCCTTGTATACCTATCATTCCAGGGTGTCAATACTATATTGACACCTCTACATTCCATCAGTAATCTGAGTGTATATAACACATAGCCTTACTCATGTTTATCTCTGTAATTATAGAATAAGTATTAATAAATATTGCAAATAAATTAATGTCCCAACTTCCTAGCTATCCCACTCGGTCATCACTGCACAAGTGCAATACCAAATCCTCAGTCCTACAGAGTGCAGAGGCGTAAACCCTTGGCAGTGAATCTCTTGTGTGATTGTAGGAATGAACATACTGCAAGGTAATTAAGTGCTTCCATAAACATCCAGGTGTTACATAGAACACAACCATAACTTATTCAAGTGTCACATAGACCACAACAATAACCATACAAGTGTCTCATAGGACATATCATCAATAATCAACCATTGTCACATAGGACATATCAATAATAACCAACCATTGTCACATAGGACATATCAAGAACCATAACCATCCAACCAATTGCACACATGCGCAACAATAAAACACAAACAACAATTTACATAACCAGTATGGACTGCAGATATGCAAGTCGCATGTGGTGCTCTACCCCCCTTAAATAGGGTTACGCCCACGTACCCCCCACAAGTATACACAAAGCTAAAAGATAAAAGTGCTGGATACTTGTCTCGCATGGAGTCTTCTACTCCCATGTCACCTCTTCAATGTCGTGGTTTGGCCACAGAACCTTGACCATTATAATGGTCTTGTTCCTGGTCTCCCTAGTCTTGGAGTCTAGGATGTGAACTGGGGTTTCCTCATATCTAAGTGTAGGATCTAGCTCGAGTGTTTCGGGCTCTAAAATATGTGATGGATGAGGCACAAACTGCTTTAGCTGTGAAATGTGAAACACATTGTGCACTCTCCCAAGCTGAACAGGTAAATCAAACCTGTAATCTAATGGGCCCACTCGCTCTGTAATAAGGTACGGTCCTACCTACTCCGGGCTAAGCTTGCCCTTCTGCCAAGATCTAGAAATTCCTTTCATAGGTGAAACTCTAAGGAAGACTCGATCGCTTACGGCGAATTTGAGATCTCTCCTATGGACATTAGCATATAACTTCTGTCTGTTTACTAGATATAGCCCTCAAGAATCTATGCATTCTCTGATATGTTCCATAGTGCATTAGTATGTTTTTATATTAGAATCTCATATGTATGGGTGAAGGTGATCTACTATCCCGTACGTTGTCAATATTATTTTATGGCTTGTTTAAACTATCTATCTTGTGATTCTAGTATTTGAGTTTACCATTGCCATATACGGCTTTTGTTTAAAATGTAAGGTATGAGCTACGGTTGAGCCGTGCATCTTATATATATTATAGAAAGATTCCTTGATATTATTGATTTACCAGTTGTCGGTAGTACATACCCGATCATTATTGTATGTTCATCAGTTATTCCACAGTAGGGTTCCCACTAGGGTTTTTAACACGGTACTGTTTTGTCTCAATTGAACATGTTCCTTGCGGTTGTAAATCAACTCATGTAAGTATTAGTATAATGTTTCTACTCTTTATATTCTACCATTTTTATAGGTAGGTTTCCTTTTAATATATGGGGTTGAATTCATAAAGAAAGACATGGAAGTCGATCTTTCCTTCCAGACGGCAATTTGGCCATATCATAGAAGGTCGTTTGAGAATACTTTTATTATAGGTAATTGTCTCTTGATCTCATATTTAATTTATTAACATGGTTCATGGGATAATAATAGTTAGTATTTCCCTCACAATTGACTATTTTTCCGACATAAGTGGAGTTTGTCTTAGCTATTTAATCTTCTCAGGGTAACCTGGACAACTTAACTTTTAATTTACACCTTCTATATCTCATATATTTATTAGTCAAATCTCATATTAGATTTAAGGACAAATACTTACGTTTCACAGAAATATTTGTGACCACTTGTAAGGAGTCTCAGGAATCATCCAACCCTGACGGGGTCAGCATCAGTGTTGAACTATCCTTCCACACCATTTTGTGTTTGATTTTCCCTTGATCTGACCAGGATCAAGTTCGACCTCCCACGTCAAATATCAACAACCACATAATTATCATTTTCCAGACTTTATCTTATCGAATTTTTTGACGTGGTGACTACTACATGTACATTTTCCTTGTCTGTTCTACAACTATTCCAATCACTGTTATGACCTATACTTGAATCTAGTACTTCCTTAATCCCCGGAACCATATTCCTTTGATCAAATCATCAAGCGGGGAAGCCAGTTTTTCCTCTTGGCATAAAAGATAAATTCCTACTAAAACATCTAGGCACATACAGTCTAATAACTATATCCATCAATCATTTCAACTCTTGAATCCATCATACAAGTAATAAGTTCCGTCATGGACTTGCATACCTTAGAATACTCTCTTCTCTTTAAAAGGCTTATCTAATATTCCACTTATCAGGGCTTGATTATTGTCTATACTTTGATTATCACCACTTGGAGCAAAGATAGTCACAGTTAGACTTCAAGGAAAAGTTTTTATAACTCCATCAACAATTATAGTTCCATAAAGTATTATTTCCTCCGCCCTAAAGCTTGGCTTTTTCTCATTTCATCTAAACTCCATGAATCAGGTGAACCATATGTTCAGCCAAGGTTAAGTATCTCTTAACATTAGTACCAGCTTAACTAAGGGTTTTCCAGTTTGAATCCTATGATTTGGTAACAGGACAATCACAGCTTATTGTTTGTCTCTATCTCTTAGAAACGTGGTTACTCCACAGACTCAATGGCTTCTAAAAATAGGTCGGCTAGGTGTATCAAATAGAGGATTTAGAATCACAAGGATTAGTGTATAACGTTAGGTAGGTTTATGTACAAAACAATTGTTACAAGCCAAAGGGTATGTTTCCTACTTTTAACTTTACTTCCACTCACTTTTAGTATATATTTTAATTCATACTCTTAATATAATTTATACTGCCTTCATTGTAAATGTCAAGGAGAGTTATTCGTCACCATGTTTATATTAAATTTATATTACATAGGGGTTAACCTTATTTGTTTTCTTGGGCTCTTTATTCGCATTCATAACTTGAGCTGTCATAGAAGACATATGCTCGTATAGAACCATAAGAATAGTGTAAGACATGTGCCTCCAAAATAGGGTAGGTATATTTAATGGTACTTAGCCCTCTGAAATGTATCAATACTCCTCAATGTTTTAGGTTTACAACCTCCAAATTATATTTATATATGTAGCATTTGGTAGTGCTAATTAGGTAGTTCTCCCGACTCCAGAAAGTATATATTCAAAATCTGTTCTCCCCCTTCATTAATTAGGAGTCTAGCACTGTTATATATTGATACTAGCTGAGACCCTTGGTATTTGTTCATGTATTTAAAACCCGTGCTTATCCGTGATGGATGTTTAGTTATATATTTTGAGATTCTGTTTCTCTATTGACATAATTCAAGGTTTCGCACTATCTTCTTTCGGAGTTAATAAGGGATTGTAGGATTTTCCAGTCCCGCTCTGAGCGGTAAGCTCGGTGCCTGGGTATCCCATAAAATTTCAGTGTTTGCACTTTACGTGCAGGTCTTTATCAAACCCTTTTGATAATTCATGTAGTCTTAAGTATTATTCTTTTTTTAATGTATTCCTTTTCATGACATCTGCTTATCATTTAGGCAGGTCATACTTTGTAGTTACTGTAAGTTTGGACAATTGACAGCGCCCTTTGGCGGTCCTAGCAAAATTAACTTACTATTCCTCACTGTACTATCTCACACCATATATTCCAAGGCTATTTACGGTTTAATACTCTTAATTCTATGGTACACTAAACTGGATTCTCTATCAAATGTTAACGTGTCTCCTGACTTTAAAATAATCTTGTTTGCCTTATCCATCCCTTTCTTATTACCGTATAAAAAAAAACTCAGCATCATCTCCTATGGAGAATGATACAACTGGTACCCTAGGAACTCATGTTCCATCTACCTTTCTTACTTCACTATATAACTTAGCCTGTGGATCCCAATCCTTACTCATACACATCATATATAATTTAAGTTTTGATCCTCTCCCATATCCTGGAATATAAATTCCTCGGAAGCCTATCCCCAAAGTTCTACATTCTTTTACAATGGTTATTTGTCCATTTATAGTTAAGTTTTTACTGAGTAGGATCATACCGGGTCAGAGTACTTTGGCATTATGCCTCCTAAAATTCCCAACCTTTGCTCATAGACTCAGGTGACCTCGGTCTCATAGATAAGGGAAAACAATGTCGAAGTATCCTATTAGGTGAGAGGTTACCTAAGTTAGGTCTCTCTAATTTTGATACTTACTAACACATACAAGTCACATCGACTGATAAATATAAACACTCATTCATGCATCATGCATTAAGTTTAAGTTCTAGGCTTACCGGTTTTGCGCTGAACGCTAGCCTCAGCGCCTGAAGTTCCCACTGTGTACAGGGTATTTCTTCATGGAACTATCTCCTTTCCCTTCCGACTCTCGGATGAGGATGGTTGTCCTGCCGGTCCTCTAGTATAGGAGTTGTTCTGCGGTGCCTGGCCTCCTCTTGGTCCGCCCGCCTCATTAGCTGGTGCTCTCTGTAAACCTCTAGCTCCCTAGATTGGAAAAGCATTCATACTCTCTGTGGCCTTCCTTTTTGCAATAGCGACACTCCACCTTTCTTCCTGCGCAATCTACGCATGGGTGATTCTTACCACAGCGTTTATAGTAATAGTGACGTCGGGTTGACTTATTGTCTCTAGGTGGTGTTGTTCTTAGTGGCTGAGCATCAATAGCTGGGCCGGTCAGACGAGGGACCTGCTCCTTTGTCTTCTGACCATGGAAACCCTTCCGCCCCTTCTTCTTTTCAAAGAATCCTTTCCCCTTCTTGCAGTAACCGCCAGAGGTTGCTCCATCATCATCTCCTTTAGTACTCTTCCTTTTCTTTCTTCCTGCGTTGGAGTAGTCGAATCCTGGTATATAGTCCAACAGACTGGTGATCCGTGCGTAGTACTGATCAACTGTTTGACTCCCTTGGATTAAGGTCTCAATTTCCTACCTTTTTCTCTGTTTTAGGTGTTCGGGGTAGTACTTCTCCCGCAACACTTCTACAAATGTTGTCCATCCAAAGTCCGGTGTAGCTCTACGGTGGCCCTCCACAGACCGCCACCAAACGTCAGCGGTGTCCTTCAGGTTGTACGCGGCGATGTCGACCTTCTGGTCTTCTGGAACTCTGACAGCTTTGAACGCCTTCTGGTGCCCTTCAATGAATTTCTCCAGTGCGGCGGGGTCCGGTTCCCCGGAATAAGTCGGTACTCTCGCGTCTGCAACGCTCTTCAACCAGTTGGTTTCCCTAGGCTGCGGCGGGTGGGGTATGGCTCCCGTAAGTTGAGCTCCTAGCTGATGCGCGAAAGTTGCCATGGCTGCTGCTAGGTCTGGTACCTCTGGAACATCCGCCAGTGTCTCGCCACTGCGTCCGCTGTTGCCTCCATATGGTCCTCCTCTTGTCAACATCTATATTATATTTTTATTACTACTCGGTTGCTACACCGTTTTACATACACAATCACAAACATGTAAGAATGTTAATCACTAGCAATAAGGATATTCCTAGACTTTTCTAGGTCACGAATCCTCACAGACGTTTCCCGTATCCCAATATTCTTATGCTCATATTCTTGACTCAGTATCTTTCATCAGAGCGGTACTCCGCTCTGATACCACTTTTTGTAACACCCCTAATCCTAAACCTGTAATAACGTCGCATGTCGTAGCATAATGAATAACAATTCCAGTGGAAAATAAAACTATCTACCTTGGTGTTACACGCCGTTACTCACCCTTGAGAGCAACAAGACATCCTTACTCTTTCCAACAATACAACTCCTCACGCTGTGATGAACAGATACTGAGCACTTCTAATTATTACAAACCAAATCCAACTAAATGAGCAACTAACTGAATACAACAGCCTCTTTAATACAATACAAATTAAAACCAAATGTGTTTTGCTGAAAACACAACAGCTACCCCCGTGTCCCGCACTCCGGCTTGAGTCTTCTTCAACAACCTGGAATGTTTGGCCCATTGAAGGGCTCAGCAATCGAAATGCTGGTATGCTAAATGTAGTCTTAAATCATTTGGACTCCTTAAGTCGTTTTAGTCATCTTGATATTAGGTTCTTTACATGAAATACCGGTTTACAATAATAACAGTAATAACTGTAAACATTTAACAATCACTTAACAATTCACCTGTAAACATTAGTGTACAATAGTACACAACACCAATAACCTCACAACAACAATCCATAGCAATAACCAATAAGCACACATTAATAATCCATAACAATCACCAAACAAGATATGCGTATTAAATTGTACTTGTTAGTTGGCCATCTGGCCCTTATCCTTTAAATCCATCATTAAACCCTTTCCAATTAATTCCACCTCAGGCGTCATGTCAAGATAATCCTTAATAACTTATTAATGGACATTAGTCCCCTGGGTTCCAATGGAACCGTTACCAGCTGACCTTATGGTCCTGGACAAATAGAATCGAAAATAACAAATATAAGATAATAAAGAACAGGTATTGAAGAACAAATACGGAATAACTTGAATTAAAGGTGCAGAAATTATATAAATAACTTGAATTTAAAGGAACATAAATGAATAAGCATAAGATATTGAATCTTGAAACTCACTTAAGAGTTAATCTTGAATTGATATATTGATTCAACTTAGACTGGAATTTGAGAGAGTAAAGAGAGAGAGAGAGAGCAAGAGCGTTTTCATATTCGAAACTGCCTCTGCCCCTCAGTTCTATCCTGGGTCTCCTTTTATAGAGAAGGAGCCCTTTTGTTCGTACATAAAAGAGACTGGGAGCTACAGTCTAATCTGGAATAACTGTGGCCGAAAGGGCCAATAGTAATTTTTTGTCGGCTACACGTGCCGAGTAATAAATTGCTACAGTGCTATTTTTGAAGATATTTTGTAGGTTCTTGAGTCTGCTTCATTCGTAGCTGTCGAAATCTGCAAACCGATCTTGATTTTCTTCGATATGGAGTCCATAATGAATGTTGTAGATTAATTCTTGCACCCCTAGATCAACTTCAATTTTTCTTTGGTGCCATTCATAGTCTACTTGGCGGGGTGATTGTGTCTCTGGATCAATAATAGTTATGGGGTAAGATCGAGTACGAAACTCAACCATTTGTTGCATGATTTGTTCTCTAGTGTTGAATTCTGGTGGTTCCTTTCCGCCGGCGACGAGAAGGCTTTGTTGTAGGTGTTTCAAAGGACACCAAACATGTAACTTTTGATATATGGGGCGGTCGATTGAGTAGTATAAGTGGTCATATGGTTGGACGCAGAGAAAGGTCTGATTCCTTCTACCGTCATATGGCTCATAATGGATAGGTGAGGGTTTTGACTTTTTTGTGGTGCGATCTCTGCAAACCCATTGAGGTCCTTGTTTGGGGGTCTTCGGAAGAAACTTGAACTCAGTTGGGATGTGTTGAGATGTTGCTTTGGTCATATTGTTTGAGGATTTTGTGAAGTAAGGTGGTGTTTGGATTTTGTTTTTGGATTTTGGTCTTGAGTTTGGCAAATGCCTTTTGCCATTTTGGAAGTGGTTGTTGTTGAGTTGATGGAGCCATGGTCAGTACCTGCAAATAAAATTATTGATATTATTATTATTATTTTTATTTTATTTTTTTATTTTTTTTATATATAATCCTCGTAAGGATCTTGAGCTAGAGGTCCCCCCATTGGATCATAGGAGGTGGATTCTTCTGATGATGGATCGTCACGGTCATCAGCCCATACTGGGACATTAGGCTGTTGGTTTATAATATATTGGGAATATTGTAGTTGTAGTTCTGGATTTTGGGCTAGAAACTTTTGAAATAAAGGTGAATCGGGAGTTTGCGCCTGCGGTGCTGGGCCTATGGTTAAAGGTGTTGGGCTTTGTTGTGTACTTGGGCCTGGTAGGGCTAATGGTTTTGATGGGCTCGGGAGAGCCTTTTGGAGTTTTGGAAGTCTTTGTAGGTTATTGTTTTTTGGCCTGTGGTGGTGTAGGCTTTGACATTTTCATAGGAGCAAAGTTTGCTCCAGTATTTAGGCCACCATTTAACCCAAAAATCTCGGACTAAACAGAGTGGATATGGATTTGGGAGATACTGCTGAATGGTATAGGTCCAGCAGAAAATCCAGGGGATACAGAATATTGCAAAGAATTGCACTCTTTGAGATATTGTTGCCCTGTTGAATGTTGGAGCCAATAGGCATACGCTGGGTGGGCTTCTTTTGGTAGGATGTCTGAACATCCTCCAAAGTAACGCCACCAATGATAGAACCATATGGGGAATTCTTTGTCACAATATTCATGGAAATTGATAAACCATGAGTGTTGTCCTGGTCGTAAGAGTAGGAATCTGTACCAGGCATTTTGGTAGTCGGCATATGTGAAAGTTTGAGGAATGTGGGTTATGGTAAAAGATCGTGGTTGATGAATGAATCCCCATTCCTTTGGGGAGATGACCTTCTTGATGAAGCATTTTGAGTAGTCTGTCTGGGTGGAATTTGCGTTTGAATTGTGGGTAAGTTCAATTGATTTTGTGTCTATGAGGACGAGCTCGTAGAATTTGAGGGTTTTCATTGTATTGTCTGTGTGCCAATGGATTCCTGGAGGGAAAATTCTCTTAGCGATAGTGTCGGCTATTGCTTGTTCTGGTTTGTCAGTGTATCTGGTAAGGGCAATGTATTCTTGAAGGGGTTTTATATGGTAAGTACTGGCTGTTATTTGTTTTGAGGAGCTGGCCTTGGTTGGTGCTTTTACGGGGGTTTGAGCTGCTTGTAAGAAAGACGCAGGTGGGAAATTTCGTGAAAGTGGTGTGTAAGGATTTGGTGAGGTGATACTTTGAGAATTAACTACTTGAATGTTTTTGTATGAAGGATGTGGCTGGGAAGCCATCTGATAATCTTGTGATGTCTGGGATTTCTCCCTTTTGACTTGTTTGCCTTTACTCTTGTCACTCATTTTCCTGGGAAGAAGAAAGATCTTGATTAATCTTGATAATCTTGTTATTTCTTCCTTGCAAAAATTCGCGAGAAAGAAAATCTGGTAGGGAGTTATCTTCCCCTTTTATGAATTCGATTGTAAAATCGAAAACAGAGAGAATAGCTTGCCATCTGGCAAAAATTTGTTTTGAAACTAAATTTTTAACATCCTTTTGTAAAACATCTTTTGCGGATTTACAATCGATGCGGAGCAAAAAGGTCTTATTGTATAAATCATCTTGGAATTTTGAAATACAGAGGACGATGGAAAGAATTTCTTTCTTGATTGTGGAGTAATTGAGCTGTGGACCGATCCATATGCCGGAGTGGAATCGTACCAACTGCTCTTGGGTAAGACCTTGGGGTCTTTGTTTGAGAATTCCTCCATAGCCTATGTTGGATGCGTCAGTTTCGACTATCAGGAAGGCTTGGGGATGTGGAATGGTAAGGCATGGTAAAGAATAGGTGTATTGCTTCAGGGATTGCACAACCTTGGTGTGCTCTGGAGTCCATGGTAAAGGATTCTTTTGTAATCTGGAATAAAGAAGCTTGCAATGTTGACGAAGCCTAGGAAAGAAATCTGAAAGATAATTCAGACATCCTAAGAATCTTTGCAGCTGATTCTTTTCCTTGATTTCATCTGGAAATTTGGAAACAAATTCCAAGCTTCGTTGGATGGGAGTAATGGTATTTTGATAGATGTTGTGTCCAAGGAAACGAATGTTAACTTGAAACAACTTCATCTTGGGTTTGGAAACAACTAGTCCATTAGTCTTGATGACCGAATGGAATGTCTTGAGATGCTTGAAGTGTTGTTCTATGGAATCTGAAAAGACTAAGACATCATCGATATAAACGATGATGAAAGTAGAATATGGTGTGAGGATGTCATTCATGACATTCTGGAATTCTGATGGAGCATTTTTGAGGCCAAATGGCATTACGTTCCATTCGTAATGACCAAATGGGACAACAAATGCGGTCTTGTATCGATCTGATTCTGAAATCTGAATTTGCCAGAATCCAGACTTCATGTCGAATTTGGAGAAGATCTTGGCCTTGTAAAGGCGACCGAGAAGATCTCTTTTGTTAGGGATTGGATATCTAATCCATTGAAGAACCTTGTTTAATGGTTTGTAGTTTATGACAAGTCGCGGAACTCCACGTCCTTCTCTGCGGCATTCATGACGTAGAATGCACTGCAACTCCATGGTGATTTTGAGGGTCGAATCAAACCTTTATCCAAAAGAGTTTGAATCTCTTTCTTGCAGATCTCTAGATGCTCGCTATTCATTTGAATAGGTCGAGCCTTGGTTGGAATTTGCGTTCATCAAAATCCTTTTCATAAGGAAGCGAATAATAT
Organism: Limonium bicolor; assembly: GCA_023374045.1. Lineage (NCBI taxonomy): Eukaryota > Viridiplantae > Streptophyta > Magnoliopsida > Caryophyllales > Plumbaginaceae > Limonium > Limonium bicolor. The sequence goes on along the minus strand of CM041777.1, from coordinate 75,242,820 downwards.
GACGCTTTCTACTCCAAAATGCATTGGTAGATCTGCGCAAACATCTTCAAAGGTTTTCTCCATTGAGAGATATCCTTTTGAATTTTGGGATTTGGAGTCGCTCAGCTGTTCGAATATGAGCAGTTGGTTTTTAGAAAACTGAAGCTGGCTTTCTTTCCTGGTAATTGAATTGATCTGCTGGTAAAGAGTATTGGATTGAAGAACATTAAGTTCCTTTTGGATGATGGGTTCGGTAAAAAGGAAAGAATTTTTTCTTTATTAATCTTGACATGTAATCCCTTATGATCAACAAAAAGGGATACAACTGGATAATGAAAGGAGAACCAAGGATAATCTTGGCTAATGTTCTTGATAACTACAAATTGTAGTTTAACAAGGAGATTTTGTTTTGGACAGAAAGTTTGGATGTTTTGGCAATGATTTTGAGTGGATCGTTTCCTGCACCTACTAATCGTTCTCGAGTTGGAGAACAATATTGGTGAGGAACTATCCTTCGCGATACAGTTTCGGTCTGCTCCTGAATCAATAAGAGCAACCATTGTTAACCTGAAGTTGGTACCTTCGACTACAAGTGTGATGTTGGAATACCATTTTTGAAAGCGAAACCTTTCAATGATATTTATGGCTTGGGTTTCTGGATAAGGGTCTTGGGATGTTATGGAAATCATTCCCAAGTCTGGCGGCAAACTATGCTCTGGAGAAGGATCTTCAGGTGTATCTTTTGAAGTAGAAGCTTTTGCTGCTTCAAGATAGAAATTCGAGCTTGCAAACCTAATTCATCGAATTTGATCTGATGGAGTTCGGCTTTGAGCACCTGAATTTCTTGCTTGAGGATCTTAATATCCTTTTGTAACTCCTGAGTTGGAACTTTGCCAAACAGATTACTGCTTGATGCTATTGGGTATTTGTCAAGAGTTTTGGAGATACTAAATGGTTCAGGGCCTCTTGGAATCTTGCGAGGCAAGCTTGGCTAATTGTTAGATATTGCCTCTTCTCATCTGGATTGGAAATCTTGTTTATGAGTTCATACAGAAGTTCTGCTGAATCTATGTCATTGGTTATGACATTATAGATCCGGAAGAATCATCTGTAGATTCATAACTGGAACTTGAAGCATCTTGATCTAGCTGGTGAATGTAATTCTCATCTTCTGGAGAACTGGGACTATCTTGTAGCAAAGTTTGGAGAGCTTTTCTTGTAGATCTTGTCGTCTGCGAAGATTTCATTGATCTTCTGCTTAACACGACATTGATCTGCCTTGTGACCCTTGCGACCACATTTCCAACATGTGATCTGAGTCATATTCTTGGAGGCAAATCTTGTAGGTTTAGGATTTGATCTACTTCTGACGATAAGGTTTATAGGTTACGGTATTGTGGTTTGGATCGATAAGGTTGTTTGGATCTGGAGGAGAAACGTTTGTGGACTATCTGTTTTTTGGATGGAGGAGTAATTTTCTCAATTCCAAACATCTTGCAGAAAGAACCCATTTCTCTCGAGCTTGGGCCTTTTCATTGCCATATTTGGACTGGATTTTGAGATCCTGACATAAGTTCAGGGCCTCCTTTTTGACAAAGGCAAAAAGTTGACCATAGGCTATTGATTCCCAAGGGATGGTCTCTTGACCACTTCTTCTTGAAGTTTGGTGATGATCGTTGGCGAATAATGTAGGCAATCCTGAAACGAATCGTTCCTTCCAGAATTTAGCCATACAATCTTCGCGTTGTAGGACTTGTGTAAGGTACATGTCCTTATACCATCTGTAGTCAGATAATGTTGGACATCTAAGATTTGTGAGAAGAATCTTATTGGAATTTAATTCTTCTCTTGGATTTCCAACAAAGTGGAGGCTTATTGTGATAATCAGGTAATCACATGCATCATCTTGCATGGAAGATCTGTCTTCGCCATCAAAGACTTCAACTTGATGGTCTAGGATTTCTTGTTTATTTTCAAGGGTAAGGGCATGATCCCACCATTGCCGTAATTGGCCTGTAAATCCTGAAACAATGGTAACGGCAGCATGCTTTTCTGATACCTTTCGCATCTTGTAAGCATTCTTTGCCATTCCCATTTCTTGTAGGGTGTTCAGAATTTCGTATTCTGATTTTCCATCTATGTTCCATTCATAGACAGAAGCACCGTCATATTGAGCTGAAGCAAACTTAGAGCGTTCTTCATATTGGATATTTGGAGGGGTAGGACGAGGATAATAATTTTTGGTGGTATGGAAGTAAGAATCCACGGGTTTGTTCCTTTTGAAAGAACGTCTTGGATTTCTGGTCGTGATCCTGGAGATTGCATTGGGTTCTGGATCAGTAAATTGATTTTCAATATGGGATAACTGTAAAGATGATGCGGAATCATCATCACTTGACTGGCACTGACAAGTGTCAAGGGTATTGACACCATTATTGCTGGTTGGAGGTAGATTATTGTTTGTGGAAGAAGAAGGTAATAATTGTAAGGTTTCTGATATGCGTGAAAGCAAATCAGTTTCTGGATGAACGAAATCGGTAATAGATGGTTGAAAATGAGGTCGGGAAATGTCAGAAGGAAATCTGACCTGTTTTCCCGCTGAGTGGAGGCTAATGGAACGCGATCTAATTGAGAAGCTATTGTGGCTAAGGTTTGATTAGTCCAGTTTTGTTGCTGATGGACTTTTTGGAGATCACTAGCTACCACCGGAGCATTAGTGTTGCTTCCTTTCTTGAGAGGCGTAGCTATAACATCTCTGGCTAGTTTGATGGTGTTGAATGGAGGATGAATTGAGCTTATTGTTTCATCATTGGCTTCTAATGTCCATTTCTTGTATAGACTTGTTTGGACATTAATTGAAGGGATTTCAAAGGGATCTGGTTGAGAAAGTTGAACGGAAGTATATGAAGGCAACCAATCATAAATTGTCATGTTACAGCGTAACCTGTGACAATCTTTACGCCAATATTGCCTAAGATTTTGTTGACAGTCTGGAGATAATCTGCGAACCATTTCCTTTGTGGTTCGTATTCTGGTTCTGATTCTCGTTCAGAGATATATTCTTCTCTGAGCTCAAAATCCGCGTTATGGATAACGTTAATATTTCCCATAAGATCTTCGGTGTTAATAGATTCATTGTCTTCTGGGACGTATGTTGGTAAGGGTGCTTGAAAACCAACTGTTATTTCTGGTTGTGATGGCGGTTGGCTTCTAGGTGTAGATGGTACTCCGGAAAAGGAAGACCTTGCATCCATGAAGCTCCTATTGGAAGAAGAACTTGGTCGTTCTCTAAAAGAACTGAAGCGAAGGAGGATAGTTCCATCGTTTTGTTCGATTATATCATCTACCGTAGTACGGGAGATGTTTCTTGGAACTTGCGGAATAGCAATTTGAAAGTGATCTGGTATGGTATTTCATCCCATCGTAAACGTCGAGGGACAAAAACTGTTGGCCTTTCGGCATCGATTTGTAAAAGGAGAGTCTCATCTCGAAGAGGGATTAGAGACCTGTTGAGTCTTGGATTTAATTGAGAAGACATGAGTCTATAATAGACTCGAAAGATAATGGCAAAATTTTTGGAAAGTTCTTCAAATTCATCTCCTTGAAGATGAACATCAAGAACTAAGGAATCTTGAATCAGAGGATCTGAGAGATCCACTGAGAAATTGGGACAGCAATTAAAGAATATTGGGCCATTACAGACGTTAGTCTGAATCATGGCTAAAGAGAGGATTTGTAGCGTTTAGACGTTTGTCTCGAAGCGCCATGAATATTGGGCATCTATACCTTGTCTGAATAATGGTTTTACAGCTACTTGAATCATTCCATAGTGGGCATATCTATACCCTTGCTGCAAAAATATCGAAATTGAAGATCTGAAAGAAGAGGTATTGTTTGATATTGTTCTTGAATACTTAAAGTTTCCTCATGAGTCTTGACAGACATGCTGTCTTGAAATCAAGAGGACCCATTTGGTATATGTTGAACATCTTGAGAAGGTATTGTCCAGTTTGAATAATCAACTGGTTGAATACTTTCTTGTGATGTTACTATGGATTCTCTCCTAGATCTTGATCGATCTAGCCAACTTCGAAGTCTCGAAGCCATTATTGGTGCATAACAGGTTAGACTATGCTAATCAAGGATAGATTAATTAAACGGGACCAACCCAAACGTCACCACGGTCTTACGCTTCTTCCGCCGCTGACCAACGTTACCAGGGTCTGACCAACGCTTAATTAATTTTCACCCTAATTTTGATAGCTTTCACCCGGTACGAACCGTATTTGGCTCTGACCGATCCGGTCGAACCTGTGCACCAACGGCAGTGCCTTCCGCCATCCCCGAATGTGGCTGATGGATTTCCTTTGAGTGACTCCCCATTGAAGTCTCTCGTAGTGATCACAATGCGCAACCAGAGAGTCGAAACAGTCTGGATTCCTCTCTTTATAAGTTAGCCTTTTTGTCAGTGACATAATAACCAATCCTTGAGTTAAGACTATAACAGTTGACCAGTGTTAGGTTCAATAGTACCCTAAGGTCAATTAGTCTTGTTCCAGTTTGGATGTATAAACTTCCAGTCATAAGACGTTCGTGTATAAATAAAACGCACAGTGTTGAGCAATACAGTATACAAAAATAATATACATAAAATCACAGATATCGCTCTTAATTAAACACACATGTCTGGTCCTTAGGAAAATCCTTAGGACATTCAGACCACACAATTAACATACCGTTCACTGTGATGACAGCTAGCTTGACAATTCACGCTTTAACAGTTCTTCCCCGTACGCTGTTATATTTACAAGCAATACCGGGTAATATTAATATAACTACCCATTAAACATTACAGTACTGTCACTGTAGAACTAATACTTGTAATATACTAATCCTGTAAGTTCTTTATTTCCTCTTGTTAGTTTACAGTGACTCTAGATAGTTCAACAGTTCGTTATTTTATGTGATATTCACATGTGATAATGAATTTCCACCTTGTAGTATATTTCTACTTCCTTAATTATATACTCATAATTGTTTCCACTTATTCTTTATATTATATCCCTTGGTCATTTTTATTATAACCACAATTATTTTATAAACTTTATATTATACTCAATAATATACCATAATACATTATATTACCTAGTTTTACTTCCATTCCTTATTAAATTACCAAACCAACCTTATTATTTCGGTATTTATATTTTATACCCAACAACTTTATAAATTACTAGATAACCACGTATAATTTCCGGTAATCATAATTTGAACCCATTAACTTTTACAATTTTCCAAACAACCATATGCTTTTATAATTTACTAAATACCCATATTAATTTTCGGAAATTGTAAAACAATTATATTAACTTCTGTAAATTGCCAAATAACCTTATAACTTTATAATTCACTAATTACCCACATTAACCTTTGTAACTATTAATCATCCACATTACCTTTTAATTTACCAAATGTCCACCTTAATTCTGTAAATTACAATCTCATTATACCAACTTTTATAAATTACAAATAAACCCCTTAATTTTTGGTTTTCACTTATATTTTCCTTTATTCACTTTTAAACCCCAAAACTTTATATAAGTTACATATTAACTTATAAACTATAGTATAAATATTTTATTTCTTTAAATAACCGAAGTAACCCATATATTTTCTTAAATTATGATTTTGCCCCAAACCAATTCGGTTTTACATAGAATCTTCCATAAATTACATATTCACCCCAAGACTTTTATAAACTTAATATTTTATGTCATAAATCATTTTAACCCAAAGTTTTTGGTCAACACTTTGGCCAAGACTTAATTTCATAATTAATACTTAATAAACCCATAAAATCATAAGTAATTCTCGGCCATACACTATATTTTCCAATAATTACAAAATAGCCCCAAAACTTAATAAAATGTTATTTTAACACTTGAACACTTATTTAAATCTATCAAAATTCATAATATTAATTCCTACCTTATATTATAACATAAATATACCAAATCACCCCCTTTAATTCTAGGTAATTATAATTAACACACCAAACCTTTTAAAATTTACATTTTAACCACATAACCTATTAAACTAGTCATTTAAATACTTGTAACTATTTTTAATAATCCCAAAATTTATAATATAAGCTAATACACTTATATATATCTCAAAAATCATCAAATGAAATACTTTGCTCTCGATTTTAATATTCCTTTACCATATAGTTTCCAAAACTTGATTTAAACTTTATAATAAATACATATAAATGTATATAAGCCATATAATACTTCTAAAAATTATGCTAATGACTTAGAATGATTATAATCTCAAAATAGAACAAATAACCCTTAGATAATTTGGTTTAATAATAGGTCTACCATATTTAATTTTTGTGACACAATTTTATACCTTAAGGTAATAATCTTACCTTATATGTTATAAATTATTTTCCTTGATATTTTAACCCATGATTTTCGGCCTTAATATTTTAAAGGTTAAACATAATTCTTATACCAAGGTTTGAAGCTTAAATCAAGCTTAAACGTAATAAACCTTAATTATATAAACTTACTCCTTAAATCAAGACAATTCTTGTACTTGATTTCTCCTTGAATTCCAAGCTCTTCAAATGTTATTTTGATGTAGGGAATTCGGCCACCTTATATACATTTAGGAGATCCATTTGTTAGAATTCTAACAAGGATTTATAAATGAGATTTGGAGTAGTTTTACAAGAGTTTACCTTAGGAATTTTACAAGGTATTTTTGGTACACCTTGGGATGATTGTAGATCCAAGTTTCCTTCATGAAATAATGAAGAGAATATAGATTTAGAAGTTCATAAATTTTCGAAAATACCTTAAGGAATTTACTTAGGATTTTCAACATGAAAATATACCTTAACTTGATCTTGTTGTTCCTTGTGTTGTTGTTGAATCAAGGAACCTCCTTGGAACACCTATGGTTGGCGAAAATTGTAGAGATTGCTAGGATGATTTCTTGCTTCAAGACTTGGTAGAATTAACTAGGAAATTACATTAAGATGGTGTTAAGATTTAGAACACCATTAATGGAGCTTATTAGCTCTTAGGAATTAACTTAGGAAAGAAGAAGAAAAGAGAGTAAGGAAGAAGCTTACCAATTCGTGAATGAGGCAAGGGAATGAATGAGTGTCTACGTAAGTATTAAGGAGAATCAAGGCTTACTCAATATGGGAATTATTGGTTTGTAATATGTCATTATTTTATGTCATGTTTTAAATTATTTATATTTCAAAATTGACCACAAAGATCTCTTAACTTGACTACTCTTACGGTTGATTAGCAAGGATAATTGAAGCCTTTGTTGATTGCTTATGGGAAGATGACAAGGCAAGGTAATTCTTTAATGTTTACTTAGCTTAATTATTGTACTAATCTTGTCTTCTTCTTGTAGGTGGCCGGCTGTAATGGAGCAAATAGGTAGCTCCTAATTCATGTAGTCTTGTGGCTAATGGAGTCCTAGAAGACCATTTTGATTTGTTAATTGTAACTAGACAATTATGGAAGTTAGGTACATGTCTCATTAGGTTAATTATGCAGCACTCACCTCCTAATGCTTGTCCATTATCGGCAATCACATGCCCTTATATCAACTTGCTTAATTGTTTACTTGCCTAGTCTAAGTATGACTAGATTTTGCATCTAATTTCATTTCCTTAATCTTATACTAATCCCTCCTGTTCTTTGCAGGTCACACGGTGGATTAGCCCCTTTGAGACAGTATTTATTTGATACTTTATCATGTAACACATGCTGGATGAGTCATCTTATCATAAGGCAAAATTTTGCATTAAAACTAGTCAAATATGACCTTAATTGGCGCATGGTATAGGGATCAGATGGGATTAATTTTTCATTTAATTCCTGTCCCATTATATTTTACTAAGACCATACTAATATGTTTAATAGGTTCCAGCATTTAATTGGTACATTTATACCATGGTAAAAGATGAAAGTTTTAAGGTAAAAATGCTGATTTTAGGTACCTTTTTGACTCAAAAATCGCCCCCACTTGTGCTATGAATTTAGCACTGCCATTAATTGATTTAGATGTTAAATTTATCCCCTTTTAATATTATCAACTCGTGGCTCCTCAAAAATTTCAAGGAAATTGCGTAAAACGCATTTTCGTGACACCCGAAGGTGCGTTTTTGTGCTTTAAGAATTTTTTGAGAAATAATTAGTCGCTATGAGTTCCAAGTGTTTATTGACATTGTTTATAGTCCATAATAATATGTTAAGGTGTTACATTGAGTTATATGGGGTTATATCAACTCTAAACACAACTCCCGGGCTAACCGGGCAAAAAGGAGCGTTAAGAAATTCGTCCGAGCACTTTGTTTATTTTTGAGGAAGTAGCTCAACTATTATCTTTAGAATGTTGAATAATGATGTTAGGAACTCTAAGAATTAATTTTATAGGAGTTCGTGCCACCTCGGCACTCCTTCTGGGCATTCCCGAGGGTTTATGGGACCCTCATAAGGCATCTCTTAGCACTTTGCGTTTAACTGAGAATTTAGCTTGAGAACTTCATCTTATATATTTAATAAGGTGTTATGGTGCATTTGGAATGAAGTGTATAGCTTTACTTCATCCTATAATGTATTTCCGGGACTTTCGGCCTTAAGGGCCTTTAAGGGAATTCCCGACCATATTGTATTTTCACTCAGTTTTAGATGAAGTCCTGTGTTCTAAGGGTCATATAATGATCCTTGATTAACTGCATATGAATTTTATGGCTTATATAACTTGTTTAACTTAAGGTCGGGCTTTAACACGTTTTTTACCTTAAGTATATGCTTTCTTAGGGTTTAATAATCCCCCAAATAATATTTACTTACTTATATTTAATTATTTAAATGTTAGGGGTATTTCAGATGCAGACTAGCTAGGCTGGTTCACCAACTGATCGACGCTTCACAAATGGCTTTACAATTTTCTTTGGGGACAATCTTGTTTCCTGGAGCACAAAGAAGCAGACATCACTAGTGAAATCCACCATGGGGGGCAAATTTAAAGCTACTGTGACAATAACAACAAAAGGAATTTGGGCTCTACAATTATTATGAGGGCTAGGGTTTTATCTCATAAAAGAACCAATCTTGATGTGTGACAATATTGGTGCCACTTACCTTTGTCGCAACCCAGTTCTCCATAGGCATGTGGTTGTGGATTTCTTCTTTGTGTATGAGTGCGTCATCAATGGTTCTCTTCATGTGGTTCATGTCGCGGTGCATGACCAGCTTGCTGACATACTCACCAAATCCCTCGCTTTTCTTCAATTTAAGAGAAATCACTTCAAACTACCGCTTATCTCACGTTTGAAGCGTAAGGGAATGATAACACACTAGGGTCCAACCCATTATTAAATAGAATAAGCCTAACTATTATGTCTCTTGTAATAGCCTAGAGTTCACTTTGCAATATATATATATATATCCACAGTATGTACCCTAACACACATCATAATATACAATCTTATTCTCTAGTCTCTCGATACTATTAGAGACTATAATGGAGAGTATTAGTTCCACCACAAAAGAACCAAATCGGATCACGATGACTCTTGAAGTCCAAGACTAACATAGAGGAGAAACTCATTAGGAAATTTCCAGTGAGTGAGCTTGACTTCAGAAGAATAACCACTAGTTGCCAACCATCAATAGGTACGAGTAAGGTCATGGATAATTGAAAACTTAAGAATCAGAAGCATATGAGTAACTTTCCTGATTGGCATCATAAGTTGATTTCATGGTGATAAGTGGTGAAATAGTGCTATTTTAAGGTCTTTATTCACCTTCATTTTACTTGGTGCATAACTTATTTCACCACTTTATAGAGTACTTTTGTGATTATTAGTGAGCTTATACTTTTGATGTCTTCACCAGAGGTCGGCCGAGTACTTCAATGTTCGAACACTTCGGGAAGGATGCCAAGCCAACGGGAAGCATCGGGAGAATTTTGGTGCAAAGAGGAGCCCACTAGACTCGACCAACCCTAGGACCGACCTTGGGAGGGTTGGTCCGGCCTTGGGAGGGTCGGTCCGACCTTGTCCAAATCTTTTGTACCCTACTGGAATCGACCGACCTTAGGACTGACCCTAGGTGGGTCGGCCGAGCTTAAAAATTATCACGTGCTTCCTTCACCAGAGGTCCGACTGACCCACGGGACCAATCCTGGTAGGGTCGGTTGGATGGAAATTTTGCCCAGTTTTGTGTTTTGAAAAGCTGGATTTTGGGGCATCCTTTCTCATTTTTCATACCCCATGACTCCAACCTGAAAGAGAGGAGAGAGAGGCGACAAAGAAGGAGAAAAGAAGAGGCGAAAAGAATAGAAGAAGAGGAGGAAAAAGATATTGAAGAATCTACCTCCATTGAAGCTCTAGAGCTCCTCTAATGGCTAAATTTCTCTCTTCCCTTCTCTTTCTCCTTTCAGTGGTTGAGTAGTCCCATTTTGTATCCTAGGATGGGGTTTGACCCTAATATTGCACATTGAATGCTTGTGACCTAACTCATTGAATGCTCTTGTTTTATCTCATTCATTATCAATTAATGCTTTAATTTGATCAACTATGGCATTTATGGTGGTTTCATTCAACACTTGAGCTTGAGTTTGGAACTTGACCAAAATTAGGGATAAACCCCAACTTTTACACTGGCTATTATTTAAGAGCTTTTGCTTAATGCTACTTAGTGACTTAAACCTTCTTTAATTAAGAGGTTTAGCTAATTAGGTAAGAATTTATTTTCCCATGGTTTGGGGTTTCATGAATTAAGCTCTAATAGACAAGGAGAGAATGAGTTAAGGTTACGAGATTCTTTGGGTGATTTAGGTGATTCCCCACTATCCTAGGGTACTTTTCCTTCCATTCTAATCAACACTTAATTTACTGTTTTTATTATTTCCATCATTCTAACAACTAAGCTTGCCTCCGGCTAAACCCCCATTTACAGTTTTTGTTTGCACTTTACTAAAGTACTGAAGCTTGGGATTTAGAAACCAATTTCCTTGTGGATACGACACTTGTTATATTGCAACAAATTGGGTGCACTTACCCGTTTAGCTAGGTCTTCACTCCTTATGCTAGTAATTTTCCTAACACATGGTAAATTCCACATCGATCCTCTATTAAAAAACAACTTCTACTCAGCAAGATTCCAAAAACTCAATTGCATTTTAAAAAAATCTCAACAAGGATGGAATATTGGTAATAAGATGGGAAATCAATACGAAAAAAAGACATCATAAACTAGACTAAGATTCAACTTCGTATTTAAAGCATCTACCAAACCTGGATTAGCTAGAGGAGAAAATTGATGTTGTTGCTTTGTAATACATATATAGGTCGATGGCCTAGAAAGTCATCCATACTGACATGAAAATGAGAGTTGGTAAGTTATTGAAGGGTGGATTTAAATAGGAGGATTATATAGAGAGAAAGTTACAATTTCTTTACAATATAAATCGGGATATGAAATAAATGATGTGGATTCTCTTTACAATCTTCATCATGGCCTAACTAGAATCAGCTGGTGGTAACTCGTTAGCTGTTTGTTCTTTTTGTATAGCCGCTATTGGACTGGTTCGTTAAGAGTGATGCTGCGTTGAAGCCCGTTAAAAGGACATGATATAGTCCTATCTTATTATTAGGCCCAACTCTTCTTTTATGTAATTCTCATCCAGTTGTCTCTTGGGGTTGCATATATATATATATACACTTGTAATCTTCGGGTGACAGTCAGCCGACATGTTTATGAAATTAATTCAATAGTGTTTCTCTGCGTATTTTGTTCTATTCTATTCTATTCTAGTTCCCTGCTTTTGCATATACCTCAGTATGGTATCATATCAGAGCTTCATTAGCATTTTTTTTCTTTATTCTTCATTGTGGCGAGCACACAGTCCATCAGTCTCAGGCAGTGGAGCCGCATCAGGCAATCCAAGGAATCCAACAACAACTGCATCGACATGCTCCATACCATCTCTGATTTCTTTAGCTCACAACTTCCTTAAGCTCACAAGAGACAATTACCCAACCTGGAGGAAGCAGGTTGAGCCCTATCTAAGGGGATATGGCCTATTTCATGTCGTTGATGGTACATATAGGATGCCTCCCAAACAGGTAAATGGTGTTGATAATTCTGAGTATGAGTAGTGGCAGCAGATAGATCAAATGGTCATGTTGGTGATTACCTGCTCTTTGTCTCCTCAAGTTTTTGGACAGGTTGTGTAGGTGGTGAAACATCTGCCCAAATCTGGACCATCCTTGAGCAAACTTATGCATCCAAAATGAACTAGAGTTCAGCAACTTAAATTTCAACTTATGAACATGAAGAAAGAGGGATATGATCTTACCATATTTCTTTAACAAAGCTAGGAATCTAGCTACTCAAATTGCATCGCAGGATCACTAGTGAGTGACGAAGAGTTTAACAATTATATCCTTTATGGTCTGGACAGTGAATATCTCCTTTTTATCACATATGATGTGACGAGAGAGGAAACTATTACATCTTATCAACTTCTTGCTCAATTGTTGACCGCTGAAAATCATATCTTTCAGATTAATCGCATCAATACCACAAAAACAGGGAGTGATATCACTTTTAACAACATAGTTACAGCAGCAAAGCGAGATAATAACTACTCTACTAGGAGGCTGCATTTATAGTTTCTCCTCTCGTGGAAGAGGGGGTAATTTTAGAAGAGGAAGATCATATAATCAAACTCTTTTGACCGGACATAATGATACTAGGGAAACCTGTCAAGTGTGCTCTAAAAGAGAACATAATGCTCTCATTTGTTGGCATAGGTTTGATCACAGTTTTTAGTCATCCTCAAGAGGAATGAATGCTTATAACACTAGCCTTAATTCTCAGGCTGTTAGAGGCTGGTTTCCTGACACTGCAACAACTAATCACTTCACCAACAATTTGAACTCATACTCTACAGGTTATCAATCTTATCAAGGCCCCGAGACTATTGCTATTGGGGATGGTTCTACAATACCTATACATAATCATGGAATTGGTTCTCTTACTTACCCCCTGGCCAGGTTACTTTATCCCAACTTCTTCATGTCCCTCAACTAACTAAGAATCTATTTTATGTAGGAAGGTTTTACCATGACAATAATACTTACTTTGAGTTCTATCCTTCTTATGTTTTTATTAAGGACCTCAAAACTCGAAGTACTCTTCACAAAGGGGGTTTTAAATAAGCGCTATATCATCTCACTGAAGTTTATACTATCCATCACACAAACTGTGCTGCCTACTCTACTGCTGTTGTTTCAGCCAGAACCTGGCAGTGTCGTTTAGTTCATGCTCCTGAACGAATTATTACTTTTACCTTAAATAAGTATGGACTTTCTGTGGCCCCTAACTCTAAATGTAACACCCCTACCGCTAATACCGTCATTACTGTACAATACTTACCTTCGCAGCGGACATTACATACTCAACGGCGGGTGTACAATGCCGTTAGTCACCCACGTGACTAACAAGGCGAGTTACAATTCTACATACTCGGTCTGATGAATATGAACATACCGAGTACTCTATGCAATACATTACTTCCTATTGCACACTCAACCATAATATAATTACAACTCCAATACATTACTATACCGAGTATACTACAATCCTTGAATTACCGATACAGTTTAAGCTTCCAATTCGCAATACAATACAAGTACCAATCCCTACTATACAACTACCCACGCTTACGTAGCAGTCCCCGTCCTACTCTCTCGAACGGTGATCAGCTTCGGGTACCTGCACACTAAAAACGGTCCCCCTAGGGGGTCAGCTTACGCTGCGCATGAAATTCGCATATACCGCGTGCTAACCGCGGTACGTCGACTACTTTGGGTCGGATATACATGGAGTTCATTTTACATGCACACAACATACAATTACTATACGATGCATTCTACAATGCTTACATACCATACAAGGTACAATACCTACTAAGGAAGACAGTTCGATAATCGCTTGTTCGCATTAGTTACTTACTCATTACTCTTTCATTGCGTATCTCACTACTCTGTTCGTACTATGTTCGATATTCACTACTCTACTCATACTCACTCCTTACTTGTTACTCGTTACTTTACTCTTACATGCTCATCACTCCATGCTCATACCCTTACTCGTACACACTCCTTACTCCATACTCGTTACTATACTTGTACATACTCACTGCTCAATACTCTGTACTTACTCATACGTACTCATTACTCAATACTTACTCTTACGTACTCTATACTCAATACTCAGTACTTACTCATACATACTCAATACTCGGTACTCATTACATACTCATACTTACGCATACTCAATACTCATTACTTGGCCTCTGGGCGGAGTCATACACAAGACTCGCCACCGGGCCTACAATTCGAAGGCTATACACTTAGCTCCTCAAATATACAATTGTCCATTTCTACCGGACTACTCACATTCCCAACACTCCTCTCATGGAGTATCTTACAATCTTATGGATTAGCCTAGAAGTATCTCTCTTGATAACCTCCACTAGCTTAGGGAATTACTATCGTCTAGTATTCTCAGGTTTAAGGGTTTCCCCAACGTATCGAATACTCTCATGCTCGGGACATTACTTACATCAGTCGGGTCCTCTCATAGTGGGTCGACTAGTTGCTAAGGGGTTTGGAGATCCCTCATCCTTCTTTACTACTCTCATGGTTCATGTCTTGCACCAGGATTAATTCCTCTATTAGAGGTTACTTATATACTTCCACTACTTATTATTTGTGGATTATTCATTTCGGGTCTCCTACCGTTATCGGGAGGTTATTACTCTCGTACACTCTCTCACATTCTAGTGAGTTCATTAGGTTTGCGTTATCGTTTATTGATTCGATAGTTTAGTGCGTTGCTACGTTTCCATTAGTTCACACCGTGACTCTTACTACGAGTCACTACACAACAACTCATCAATGAGTCGTACTACGCACTAAATGAAGCCACACAATCAATCAAGAAGGTTAGCTCACACAACATACATCAAGACATACAATGAAGGCAATAAACCATTTTCATGCTTTAGTCTTGATTAGCCGGCATACAGCACACAAATCAACGTAACTCGGTTAGCATACGGGGCATGAGAAAATCATACCTTCCACCGGGGTTAGCTTTACCGTGTGTTTCCCTGTTCCTTGGTTCACACTTGGTCCACTGATAATGTTTCAAACATTGTTATTAATACTAGGTTCATACAATACCAAGTAATTACTACTCCCGTACTTACCCCGTTATCCCGGTATACTTAGTTTCACTCATGTCAAACTATGTCCTTACTCTCCCTTTCATTTCCTACACTTGTTTACACTTCTTAGGACCTTTAAACATCACTAAACAAGGCCTTAACAACTCCTAAAACCAATACCAATCAATCCCCCATGTTCTAGACACTTTAAAACACATTCTGGGCATTTTTGGGGGTGGTCCGGGACTTGGTCTGGACCCAAAGTCCCGGACCAATACTTCGGCGCACTCTCGGCTACATTTTCTACCTGGTCCTGGACTTGGTCCTGGACTTAAGTCCCGGACCAACTGCTGTATCAACTTTCGGGGCATTTTTAAGGGCGGTCCGGGACCTTATACAAGGGCTAGGTCCCGGACCCTGCTAAAACCTGCAACTAAGGTGATTTTTCAACCCCAAATCAACCCTTAATCCACCCCTAATCATTCCATAAACTTTCCACATGTTTCCTACATGTTTAAACACCTTAAAACACACCTTAAACCACCTCAAATCATTGGTCCAATCCTTGCTCAATTCTTGCTTAAGTTCTACATTCTCATTCTTGCATTTTTACACTTTGCACACTTGTGCATTCCTAACTTCCTCTTGGTGGGTTACTACCCTCTACCAACTTCACCAAATTGCTTATTGACCATTACAATTCCATCCTAAACAAATGCACTACCTATACCCAAGTCAAATATCCATCTTCAAGGTTACAAACACTAACTCTTTCTCTTGTTTTTCCAATGCTTTTTCACATGCTATTTGCTACAGATTTTGCATTCTTATATCCTCATATCACAACTACCATTCCATGGTTACTAAGTATCTCTACTAACAGCAATACATACCTTGGTTCTCCCATTCACCAAGTCATCCACAAATGTACATATTCCTACCAAAATTTTGCCATAGTTCACCTACAATTCTCACTTATCCACACATACCCATTATCACCAAAATCATTCCTATTCTAGCCATACCCATACAAGGGTCCTACCAGCAATACAAAGAAATCTTAATACATCAATACTCCATTAAACAACAATACTAATACTTATACACAATTTACTTGGCTTCAAGGCCTACAATTCACATACTTGCTCACAATTACTAAAACTTCCACAACTACAATACTAATACATTATTTTGGTTTCTTTAAATTGGTTTACCCATTACCATCATTCTAATGCATGATAATATAGCATTGAGAGAGCTCTTACCTTAAAGCTCTTATTTCCTTCAATCCCTTTTTCAATTCTCCTCTTCCTCTCTTTCTTGCACAAATCGGTTTTGTGGGGAATGGAGTTTCCAAACTCCATTCCCATCACCCAAAGCATACAAAACAAGTATAATCAATATACTAACCCTTAGATTTATACTAACTCATTGAGATGTTTTAAACAAATTTCTAGGGTTTACCTTTTGAAGCTTTTAGGAGGGGTTTTAGCCCTTGGTTCAAGAAGGTGAATCCACCACCATTGCAAGGTTGATATTGTGCTCAAAAGAGAGAGAGAAAATGGAGTGTTACAATGGGGCAAAAATCGGTTACCAAAGGAGATGAAGAAAACTTAAGGTTCTCATAGAGATTTTTACCTTAATGGAGAGAGGGGACTCCAAGCTACACATTGATGCTATTTTCTTCCCCAATGGGATATACCCACGAAAATGAACTTCCTCCTTTTTAGATTTTGAAAAGAGAGAAGTGTAGAGGAGAATGAGGGGAGTCCAAATATGTAATTTGTTTTTGATTTGGAGCTTACATGAGGATGGAGCATGAGGATGAAGAAGGGAAGCCATTGTTGTTGTTGGAGAAGCTCAAGAAATCGCCCCCAGCAAAGAGAGGAGGGGGAATCGTTGGTGAGGAAGAAAGGAGAAAGAGAAAAGAGAGAGTGAGGTGAGAGAGAGTGTGGGGTTACTTTTTGCTTTTCTTATTTGTCTTTTAGCATATTAGGAAGTGAAGAGGGTGTGTGAGAGAGGGGGGGCTGCGACCAACACACACACACACTCATTTTTTTTTTGCTTTTTATTTACAAAAGTGGACACACTAGTTTTATTTATTTACACTTACACCCCACAACTTCTCGTTTTTGACAGTTTTACTAACCGGAACCCGTTTTCCGGAATTTTCTCGTTTCTTTATTTTTATTGGTTATTAAGCTTCTGTTAATGCTTAATAATAGTTATTTAATAGTGTATAATTTTTACGGGTTCATTTGACCACTTAAAATCACGTTTTCGGGTTTTCTCGAAAAACGTGCGCTAAAGCTCTATTAGCGTTTTAATACATTATTTGGTTCCGTTTTCTTCGGGAATCATTCCCATATACTAATTAGGCATTAATAAGCCTCATGAATCCTTATAATACTCTAACCGAGGTCTTGCACCTCCTATGGTTATTTAACGCTTTTTAGCGTTTTCCGCTTTCTAAGCGTTTTCTCATTTCTTTTGGATTTATTTTCTTTACCAAAATTACTTAGGCACTGTTAGGCCCTTAAATACGATATAAAAATAATTTAATCACCATTTTTAAGTTTGGGGTATTTCACTAAAAGTGTTGGGGTTTGTTTTGGTTGTTGCCAGGGAAAACTTCATGCCCTACCCCTTGTCTCATTCTGTTAGGTCTACTCCTTTTGAACTTATCTATATGGATGTGTGGGGATCAACTCCTGTTACAGCTACTGATGGCTCTAAGTATTATCTTTCTATACTTGATAATTACACTAAGTATTTGTGGCTATTCCCTATATCTCTCAAGTCTACTGTTGGCTTTATTTTCACTACTTTCCATGCCCTTATTCAAAATCAGTTTGTATGTTCCATTAAGGTTGTTCAAACTGATAATGGCACAAAATTTCATCCCTTGAGATCATTTTTCAGAAGCAGGGAATTCAGCAACGGCTTACATGTCCGTACTCTCATGCTCAAAATGGAGCAATAGAAAACAAGCACAGATAAATAGTTGACAAAGGGTGGGTTATGCTTAGTCATGCTTGAAATACCCCTAAGGTTTATACACATGAATAAGGATTAATCATTAGATTATAAAGCCTAATGAGCACCAAATGATTAAGGAATTGTATAACCTCCAAATGTATTTATATAAACAATACATATAGTCCAAAAAGGTTATTAAACCTTACATAATATATTGGACTAAAGAAGGAGTAATTATAAGAAGAAATCAACTATGAAATTTGGTGTAACATGTACCATGTCATTACATGAATTAATAACACCAATATCATGAGTGAATCAAAGAACATACTTTCACTAGTCACAATGAATAGTAAAGTACACCAATCACTCAAAAACACAAATAAACACACTTTAGGACAAGGTAATCATGTTGCTCACAATCTAACACATGAAATAAGTCCTAATGTACAACATATAAGTTCATAACATTATAAGACACATTAATGTAATTAACCAAAATACCCTTGTAAATATCTCCTAGGGCCGGAAATTATAAGGGAACCTAGTGGCCAAGTGCCACTTGCACATTAGAAAGATATTTCCTTAAGGTACAAGTCATGCCTTGATGACTTATTACATTATTCACTTAATCAAAAGCAATTTCACTCACCCCCCTCTCTCTCATCGCCTAAAATTTCACTCATCTTCTTCCTTGAGTTTCTTCTTCCTTTGCTTGCTTTCTTCAAGAACACAACAATGGTGGATTAGACCCACCTTACCTTTCTTCTCAAATATTCTCCTTTTCTTCATCAACCACTCAAGAGCAACATAAACACAACACCTACATGAACTAAGGCCAATTTCTTACACACTTGGAGGCCAAAACTTTAGAAATAAAGCATGGGTGGAGCTTATCCAAGATCCATCAAGCTTAAGGTAATAAAAGGTGTTCTAAGATTTCATCATTTCCTTTGACTTACATATGGCCAAAACCTAGCCTTACTTACGCTCATTTCTTCATCTTTTCTCACACAAAGTGAAGCTACTCCTCTTGTTGGTCGAAAATCCAAGGAGAAACAACACCTCTAAAGGAGACTTCAAGGGTAAGTCATTGATTAGGGTTTTAATTACTTAAACTGCCTTCTATCCATATATCTATACAAGATCTAACATTTAATATATTTTTCTATAGTTGGCCAAATTTTTTTTGGTAAAAATCTCACTTGGATCTCCAAGGTAAAATCTTACTTCTTAATGCATATTTTGGTGCTTTAAGCCTTAGGCTTTCTTTTAATCTTGTTTAAGAGTCTAAAGACCATAACTTTACTCTATCTTCTTCTTATATGTACGGCCAAAATTTGGGATTTATAAACCTTGTGTTGGTGGCCAAAGATCAAAGGAGAAACAAGTGGAAAAACTACTCTAAGGAAAGGGTAAGTGTAGCTCTAAGACCCTAGATCTCTAATATTTCATTTAAGCTTAATATTGATGCAAGAATCCAAATCATTCCCTTATATGTTAATAGGGTCTAAAAGTTCAAGAGAAAAACCTAGCTTGGAGCATAAAAGGGTAAGTTCTACCTTAAGGCTCATTTTGATGTTTAAAGTGTTTATGGTTGGGAAATTGATTGAAGCCGTGAATGAACTAGATAAAATGGTCTAATATGACATAAGTTAGCACATAAAATCATACTAACATAATGGGTTATGTTTATCAAGAACTTAAGGACTTATATGACACTTTAACATAAGTTTAAGTTGTTTTATGTAATTTATAAACTATGGGAAGTGTGGAAATTAATATGACCGAAATCAATGTTGTATTATGCATATTTTATGCTTATTGGAAGTTTATTTTATGGATTTTATTATGGCCAAATGTTTAAGCTAGGTTTATAAGCATTTTGGTGTTTTAAGGTTTCTAAGAGTTAAGGACTTTATGGTATTATGTTAGGTGTATAAATATGCTATTAAAGGGATGTTTAGTTGATTAAAAACACTTCAAAAAGTTGGGGGGGGGGGACACCTACGAATTTAGGAAGTGTTTGGATAAAGTTTGGAGAGAAAAGTGGATTTAAAGGTGGTTAGGAGTTAATTGGATGACTTAGCAATCATACGGCTAAAAGGATGTGTGGGGAATTGTCAATATACTAAATTTGAGTGGTAAAAATTAATATATCCAAAAGTTAGGTGTTAATTTGGGTTAGAAATGAAATACAAGTTTAAGTAAGATTTGATAGTAAATTGTAAAGTTTCAGAAATTTATGGGCCCAAACTGCAATTTCTGGAAAATTAGGTGTATGTAGTGTATTATGGTCAAACCTAGATGTAGTTAGAGTTTTGACCAAATTAGAGAAAAAAGAGATTGAAATTGGACTTAGAAAGAGTTTATGATGAGTTTGGAAAGTT
Source organism: Limonium bicolor (assembly GCA_023374045.1). NCBI lineage: Eukaryota > Viridiplantae > Streptophyta > Magnoliopsida > Caryophyllales > Plumbaginaceae > Limonium > Limonium bicolor. Next base: position 75,222,190 of record CM041777.1, on the reverse strand, counting down.
TATGGGTTTAATTGTAAATTCTGGAAAATATGGAGTAAGGCAGTATAAATTGATCAAACCTAGTTGGACTTAGGGTTTTGACCAAGTGAGAGAAAGAAATGTTAGAAATGTGACTTAAGGAAAGATTAGATGTGAATTGTAAGTTTATGAAAAGATGTGGGGTCAATTTGTAAATATGGGAAAGATTAGTGTGAAAATCATATTAGACCACTACGGGTCAGTTCGGAAATTAGAAAGAGTTTGGTTTAGAACTTTGAATAAAATTAAGTGAGAAGTTAGAATTATAAGATATGTGAAATTGGGATGAGATTGTAAGATTGGAAAACATTTTATGGTAAAAGTGTAATATTGTATAAGTATGGGGTTGCTAACAGAGAAATTGTTAGGATAAACTATATACATAAAAAGAATAGATAAAATAATAACTAAACCTACAACTCTACTACGGGTAGCAAAATAAAACCCGGTCGGAGTATAGTGTAAATATATTACGACCGAGAGTATCGTACCCAAGGGACTTATAGAAAATTAGTCCTAATCCGGTAATAACCTATTCTAAGACAAGGGGGGAAATTGAAATATTTTCTAATCCTAATCAAAACTAACTAAACTAAGTGGTATTTACAAGGAGATTATTCTTTATTCAGGGCTTTAAACCATCTAAGTATCAACATGAACTCGAAACATAAACACAAGCCTTCGAATTAACCAACAATTGAATGTGCCGGGTGTCATGCCGGATACCAGATGCACGGCATATTCAAAGACTTTGAATATGCCGGACATTGGCCACCCGGCAGTGAATCCGGCATAGTCAATATGTGTATTCTTATTCCAGTTTCCGAGAAGAAAACAGAAGACTCACTACCTATTAACAATTCGAGCATATATCATGCCACGAAATGAACAAAGTAATGGGAAAGATGGGTTAATTCTCACTCTTACTACTAACTCTTAATTCTTAAGAAGAGAGTAGGAAGATCATTAAGAGAGTCTAACCTATTCTACTTGGGATTCATCTTCCACAAGTAAAATTTGCATGAAGAGAATAAGAGATCAACCAATTCTCCTTCAATAAGAACCTTACTCTTAATAAACTTGAAGTTATATTAAGAAGAACACATTGTTTTACAAAGAGAATTTCATTCCCTAACCAAAGAACAAACAAGGAATTCCTACTCCACCATCCACTCAAATCGAGAGAGAGAATACACAGGAGATAAGAAGATTGGATGTAGCCTTAACCCGCCATGGATTCTTCTCCTCGCGTGGAAAGTTGCATAGAACCTCCTTGGACACCAACACCTTGGAATGAGGCGAAAATGGAGTAATGAATGGAGTGTAATATGATGTTGAAGTGTGTTCATTGATGTAGACTCTCGGCCTATTTATAGGGCTTCAATATGTCTCTTACCGGGCGTCGTGTCGGATCGCCAGTAGCCGGCACACGTGATAAATGCGCCCAACTGTTAACGGTCGAAACCGTCAATTCCGCACGAAACAGTGCATATGCGGGTAGAAGATACCCGGCATCACACCCGGCATCGGTTGGAAAACACGTGGAACACATGTGCTGTCGTATGGTCAACCGAAGCGACTTTACACTTATGCCGGATAGCTTTTACCCGGCATCGCATCCGGCAATGCCTCTTTTCTGTTCTGTGTTCATGCCGTGTAGGATCCACCCGCATTGCGTCCGGCTTCAATTGAACTTTTGCCTAGAAAATCATTCCTTGCACAAACTCATAAAAACATAAGTCTGTACAAATAATATACTTTAACACATAATATAACATAAATAACATATTTAACCTTATTTAGATAATTATAATACTAAATCTAGCACAAATATGATAAGTCTGCGGCTTATCAAGGCCCTACACTTACCTTTTGCTAGTCCTCGAGCAAAACAAGATTAGAAAGGAGTAATTACTTATGCACAAAACAGATAAACTTTAGAATGACAATTAGATAAATATTTCTAACTGCCTGACTCTAATTCACGAGTATCACTTAATCTACCTTATCTATCCAAACATACTAAAGGGTATAAAATAAAGAATTTCAAAACCGATCAAAAACTTTTGGGTTATTTTACATAAGGGATTTGTAATCTCTCCTTTTTCCAGTTTCCATCATTCAGCTCTATTTTTCAAGAGTTTCTGAATGTGGCCAAGACACTCATCGATGGTTTTTATTGCTCAGCCCTATTTTGCAAGGGTTTCTGAATCAATCATGATTTTTTGCATTGAAGAACGGGGAATTTAGGACAAAAATAAAAGGAAAAACTCTCGTTTCTTACTTTTATTCTGAGGCACTTTATGCAACCTCAAGGAATATATTGCTTTTCCTTTGGAAGAAGATTTTTTTCTTTTTTTTGCTTTTTCTTCTTCTTCTTTCTTTTGCACAAAAACCCTTTTTAAGAATTTTCACCCAAAAGATTTTTCACAATTTGAAAAGAAAAGAAAGGAAACAAGTACCCAGAAGTACAATAAGGAAGGAATTAGGAGAAAGATCATGTACTCATGTTAATAAAAAGAATCAAAAAGTTAAAAACAGAAATCTATAAGTCATTAGAAAGCTTACCTCTTGAGAGAACAAGCATTTATTCATTCCGAATCTTACCTTAATCAAAAACATGCAAAAAGTTTAGTAAAACATCGATAAAACTCACAACTTATGCATATTATAAATAAAACTTTATTATTTTTAAGGGGGTCCCTGCCCTACACTTGGCAGGAACACTGTCCCCAGTGTTCAAAAGAAACAATAAAAATGAATTTTTTTTTTTAAGAAACTTGAAATAACTATAATGAAAGCAATTAAAGAATAATAACATAAAATTAAAAGAGAAAAATTAAATGATACGAAGGGCTCCCCTGTTTGATAGTGAAGGCGTGAGGAGGAACCACCCTACACTTAGCCTTTTAGGCTATTTGGCATTATCTGAGATCCTAGGAAGGATAGTGACCGAATTCGCATGCTCCCGTGGATTGGTTTGCGTTTGGGATGGGAGTTGACCTTGCTGTCTTGGTTGCGTCAGAAGTTGCTGTAATTGCAACTGCAACGATTTGTGCTCCTTACGAATGGTCGAGATCTCATTGTGAGTGTCCTGTGTCTTGTTCATCAGGGCTGACATCATGTCACGAAGTTCAGCCATTTCAGCCTCTGATGATGATGCAGGATGGGATGGTCTGAATTGCCTTGGACCACCCTGGTAGTCGGCTTGACTCTGAAAGTGTTGAGGGGGTTGGTTCCCCTGGTGCCATGGCTGCCGATACCCTTGGTTACTCACATAATTGACTTCCTGACATTCTGAAAGTCTGGCATGTCAGGGCTCGAAGTGTGTGGTCGTGCACTAACCACGTTCGCCTGTTGAGGAAGTTTGTTCATTGCTATTTGCTCTACCACCTTTTGTAGAGCTCTAACCTTCGTGGAAGTTTGAGCATTGCTCTCCAACAACTGCTCATGACTTTGCATCAATTTGTCAAATTTAGCGTCGCCCTCTCCCACTTGATATAAACCAGCGGTATTACCCCTGGTTCCACCGGTGGCCCAATCCCTAATCTCTTCGCAAAGAGATTCAACCCCACTAAGGAATTGATCTCCAGGCTTCTTTAATATATCTGCACCAAGGGAGGATAAGATCATCGTCTTGCAATGATTGATCAATCCTTTGTAAAACAACTGAGATAGTTGTTCCTTGGTGAGGCCATGGTGTGGACATGTGTGCAGCAACCCCTTAAATCTGTCCCAAGTCTCACAGATGTTCTCCGAGCTGGGTTGTCTAAAGTTGTATATCTCGGCGATCATCTCCAGGGTGCGACTTGGAGGCATGAACTTATCATAAAACTTGGTTGCCATGTCCTCCCATGTGGTGATGGTACTGGGGGTTAGACTGTGGTACCACTTGCTGGCATTCCCTGTAAGGCTATGGGGGAAGAGGGAAAGTCTGGCATATTGGAGGACATTGTTTGTGGAGGTTAGGCTGTTTGTATGCTGCAAGAATTTGGTGACATGGAGCAAAGCATCGTCTGGATTCGTACCATCGAACATTCCTAACTCCTTGATGCACCGGATCTGATGATATGGCTTGAGTTTTTGCCATTCATCATATTCGTTTTGTGCGAGGAGTGGGAGGTCGATTGCTGGCTTTTGGCCTTGGTTAGAAGGTCGGTTTATGTTACGGACGGTAGGTGCTGCCATTGGTGTAGGATCTGCTTCTTGTAGGGTTCGTTGTTGCCTTAAAGTTTGAAGCAGGGTTCTCTCTATCTCCGGATCAAGGTAGGCTAAATTTTCAGGAGTACTCGTTGACCGAAGAAGCATTCACTTGATAACTTCAGGAGGAGCAAGACATAACGTTATAATACTTTGTATTAATAAAAGAAATAATATAATGACGTAATTAGACTTACGAAAATACAAGAAGAAATAAATTTTTGGTTATGTCGGACAGAGTGTCGGGCGACCCTTATCCGGCAGTGGACTTCCTCCACTACTGCCGGGTTTATACAAACCGGCATGTTGCCCGGCGTGACCAAAAATCGAACATAACTTAATTAAAAGACATGAAATGTAAAAGATAATCAAAATGTAAGAGTACATAAGAGATTTTAAGAGATCATTCCTAACTGTCCCTACTATTAACGACAGAAAATATTGAGAGAATTTGAACATGCCGGGTGATATGCCGGATGCATCCTATCCGGCATAGGACTTCCTCCGAAATGTCGGGTATAAGAAACCCGGCACGACATACGGCAAGTTCGAACTCAAAATTTAAATTAAAGAATCCTAGTATAGGGACTATTAGGAGGGAGAAATAACGAAAGGTAGTAGCAAGAATGAATTGAATTGTTAAAAACTTAGTACTATAGGATTCATAAAAATAACTTGAAAGTGCCGGACAGTATGCCGGGTAGAAACTATCCGGCATCGGACTTCCTCCGATTATGCCGGGTTTCAGTTGTCCGGCATTGCGCACGGCACCTTCGATTCTGCATATACTAATGGCGAAATAAATCAAAGAATAAAAGAATAAAAAATAAAGAATAAAGAATAGGGCGTTTTACCGAATTTAGGACTTGGACTAATTCCAAGTCCCCGGCAACGGCGCCAATTTGCTAACAGAGAAATTGTTAGGATAAACTATATACATAAAAAGAATAGATAAAATAATAACTAAACCTACAACTCTACTACGGGTAGCAAAATAAAACCCGATCGGAGTATAGTGTAAATATATTACGACCGAGAGTATCGTACCTAAGGGACTTATAGAAAATTAGTCCTAATCCGGTAATAACCTATTCTAAGACAAGGGGGAAATTGAAATATTTTCTAATCCTAATCAAAACTAACTAAACTAAGTGGTATTTACAAGGAGATTATTCTTTATTCAGGGCTTTAAACCATCTAAGTATCAACATGAACTTGAAACATAAACACAAGCCTTTGAATTAACCAACAATTGAATGCGCCGGGTGTCATGCCGGATACCAGATGCACGGCATATTTAAAGACTTTGAATATGCCGGACATTGGCCACCCGGCAGTGAATCCGGCATAGTCAATATGCGTATTCTTATTCCAGTTTCCGAGAAGAAAACAGAAGACTCACTGCCTATTAACAATTTGAGCATATATCATGCCACGAAATGAACAAAGTAATGGGAAAGATGGGTTAATTCTCACTCTTACTACTAACTCTTAATTCTTAAGAAGAGAGTAGGAAGATCATTAAGAGAGTCTAACCTATTCTACTTGGGATTCATCTTCCACAAGTAAAATTTGCATGAAGAGAATAAGAGATCAACCAATTCTCCTTCAATAAGAACCTTACTCTTAATAAACTTAAAGTTATATTAAGAAGAACACATTGTTTTACAAAGAGAATTTCATTCCCTTAACCAAAGAACAAACAAGGAATTCCTACTCCACCATCCACTCAAATCGAGAGAGAGAATACACAGGAGATAAGAAGATTGGATGTAGCCTTAACCCGCCATGGATTCTTCTCCTCACGTGGAAAGTTGCATAGAACCTCCTTGGACACCAACACCTTGGAATGAGGCGAAAATGGAGTAATGAATGGAGTGTAATATGATGTTGAAGTGTGTCCATTGATGTAGACTCTCGGCCTATTTATAGGGCTTCAATATGTCTCTTGTCGGGCGTCGTGCCGGATCGCCAGTAGCCGGCACACGTGATAAATGCGCCCAACTGTTAACGGTCGAAACCGTCAATTCCGCATGAAACAGTGCATATGCCGGGTAGAAGATACCCGGCATCACACCCGGCATCGGTTGGAAAACACGTGGAACACATGTGTTGTCGTATGGTCAACCGAAGCGACTTTACACTTATGCCGGATAGCTTTTACCCGGCATCGCATCCGGCAATGCCTCTTTTCTGTTCTGTGTTCATGCCGTGCAGGATCCACCCAGCATTGCGTCCGGCTTCAATTGAACTTTTGCCTAGAAAATCATTCCTTGCACAGAAAACTCATAAAAACATAAGTCTGTACAAATAATATACTTTAACACATAATATAACATAAAAACATATATTTAACCTTATTTAGATCATTATAATACTAAATCTAGCACAGAAAATATGATAAGTCTGCGGCTTATCAGGGGTATGGTTGAGAATCACATGGATTAAGAGTAAGTTTGGCATAAGGTTAAGAATCATATTATATGACATTAAGCATAAGGTTTTAATGTAAGTGTATAAAGGTTAGTAGAAACCTTAAGGAGTTTATAGTTCACATGAAATAATGATTATTTGGGATGTTGTGGAATCATACACTAAGGTGGGAATTATATAAATTAAGAGTGAAGGTTGGTATATGATTAATGATCATGAGATGTTACATTAAGGGACGTAACTTAAGGTTATTATATAAAGGTTGGTGCAAATTAAGGAACTTTATAATTCGCATAAAATAATAGATCAAATATGTGAAGTTATACACTAAGTTGTAGAATTATGCAACTATGTTAGTTACTAACTTCATTAGAGTATTTAATATCTAATCTCGTACTTGAATACTTTACGTAAAACCCGACTAACGAGGAATAACATACACCAGGGTCAAGTACGAGGGATTTACGTCTATAAGAGATACCAGAATTGGTTGACGGTTTATAGCGTATTAATACTTAGCTTCATATTCCACAACAAAGGAATTAGGGTACGGACGCGGGATTTGTATGCTAGCCACTCTCGTTGGTGTACGGTTTGTTATTTTGTGATCCGATTGTTCCTGAGAATTTCCTTGGGTTCGGATATGTGTGTATTGCTTGACAAGATGATATGTGTGATTAAATTATTGTTATGTTTATGTGATTTATTTGCCCGAATAGCTTGCATAATTGATTGTGCGCATTATTATCGAACCGAGGCGAATACCGAGTATAACTTGAATTAAGGTATGAGGTGTGATAAGATATTATCACCTATGGTAGGATAATGACATACATTATATTATCCTAAGTTTACCTAAGAAGAATACCTTAGGTAGAGTAGTAACGGTGATACGGTTCTGACGTGGAAACGTATCCGAATATGGAAATACACTATATGACTTCTAGTTATACATTAAAGACCTTAAAGGCATATGCATTCGAGAAGTTAATCACTGTACAACCTAAGATTAAATCTTAGACATTTAGATTGAGAGAACTTAATCGCACAGTGAGAGCTCGAGTATGGTGTGTAATGTTTAGTATGGTTAGAAATCCAGGGTGACTGGTTGGACATTGTGATCACGAGAGGCTGACTGAAAATAGGTCTACTCAAGGAAATTCCAAGGATCGAAATGTTCCTTGGTCGAAGGCACTACCGAAGGTGCACGGGCATCGGCCCAAGATAATAAATCCTACAATTAAAAATTATGGATTTCCAACAATCGAAAGTTTTGTTGGACGGAGGCACTACCGCAGGTGTAAAGGCAGCGGCCCAAGTTAATACGAATTATAATACAAGTACATTGTTAGGAATAAATCGTCTTCTAACATGTCAACTTGTTGAGTGGTAAGAGTTTAAGATAAACATGTAGAGTAGTAAGCTATCAGCCGAACTTAATTCGAGAGAACAATTACTTTCATAACAGCTCGGGGAACAAACAAAAGGCCTTGAAGGCCGAGTAGCGAGAAACGTTTAAATTAACTCTCATACATGTTATATTGAGCTAATTATTGGATTGACTGTATGAATGAGAATATATGGATTATGTGATTTATATGTTGAGTATTTTCTTAAAATAGCAAGTTATGTTTATTGTGCTTATATACATGAAAATGGAAATGTATGTAAATGGAATTGCATGTTAACTCAACCAAATAACGCAAGGGGTCTGAGGGTGCATGAGGGTTGCATGATGACATACTCAGCAGGGGCTGATTCCATACAAAATACAATTGTTTACAGGTACATAGCTGTTGACGGACATCGAAGTGTGGGATCGGGTAGTTAGCTGTAAACTGTCGCTTTTAATTGTACTTTCGGATTATGTTTTTGGATATACGGTTGATGTATATGGAAGTGATATAGTTAAGATTGTTCACGTCTTTTGGTTAAGGTTGTATGTTAAGTTAAACGATCTCTAGGTCATCACAGCGTTTTGGATTGTGTACGTATTGGAAGCCTTGTTACTCACATGGGTGAGTAATGGCGGTAGCACCTATGTTAGTGGATTGTTTACGTTTATTTTCACTACATTATTCTGTTTAAAATTTTAACAGATTATGCTAAGTACGTGGTTAAGACCGGATTACTAAGTAGGGGTGTTACAATGCTTCTATGCCATTGAAATTTTAGGACAAAGCTTTTAAAACTGCAATTTATTTGATAAATCGAACACCTACCCCTCTTTTGGACAATCAGTCCCCTTATGAGATGTTGTTCTCCAAACAACCAGACTACACCTTTCTTAAGGTTTTTGGCCGTGCTATATGGCCTAATCTTCGTCCTACAACATGTATAAGCTATCTTTTCATTCTCAACTCTGTGTTTTTGTTGGGTACAACCCTGATAAAAAAGGTTATCTATGTTATGGCCTAACTACCACCAAGCTGTATAAATCTAGGGATGTTGTCTGTGATGAGAACTTATTTCCTTTTGCTAAAACCTCTCTCTTCTTCCACCAATATACCCTCCTCACCCTCCTTGCCTCTCCTAATTCTAATTTTTCATTTGTTACACCATACTGCTACACCTTCTAACTCAACTCCTTTCAGCCTTAATACCTCAAACCACACCTTCTATTTCTCCCAACCCCACACCTTCATCATCTCTCACTAATCACTCGAATCAATCACCACAAAGTTCCATTTCTCCATATTCTACTTCTTCCGTATCTGCTTCACTCCCTCATCACACACTACAAAGTTCTCCTCCTCAAACACCATAAATTTCTCCTTCCTCCCTTCCGAATCAACCAACTCAAAATTGTCCCTCCTCCCTGCCACATCAATCAACCCCTCATCCAATGATCACTAGAGCCAAGGCTAACATTTCCAAACCTCTAATCCGTATAGATGGTACCATCATTTGGCCTCACTATCACACCACCTCCACAATTGATATACTCATTGAACCTTTCTTCAAAGAGGCACTTAACTATCCCTGCCGGTAGCAAGCTATGCACACAGAATTTCAAGCCCTTACCTCCACTCACACATGGGATCTTGTTCCACCCCCCACTCGTGCCAATATTCTTGGTACTAAATGGATTATAAAGATCAAATATAAGGCTAATGGCCAGATTGAAAATAGGAAGGCTAGGTTGGTTGCTCAAGGGCAAACTCAATCCTATGGACTTGATTATTCTGACACCTTCAGTCCAGTTATAAAACCTACTACAATTCGTGTTGTTCTATCTATTGCTACTAGCTACATTGGAGTTTCAGACAGATTGATATTCAAAACACCTTCTTACATGGAGATATTAAATAGGACATTTATATGCGCCAGTCACAGGGTTTTATAGACCAAACTCATCATACTTATGTGTGCAAGCTTAAGCACTCTCTTTATGGCCTCAAACAAGCGCCACGAGCCTGGTTTTCCAAACTCTATGATGTTCAGTATCTATGGGCTTTCAACCAACTATGGAGGATGCCTCTCTTTTCATCTACTTCTAGCACTATCAACTTCTCTATGTTCTGGTTTATGTGGATGATTTTATAATCATTGTTTCATCCTCTCATTTCATTGATAGTTTTGTGCAATATCTTTCAGAATACTTTCAAGTTCGAGACTTGGGTAATTTAGCCTATTTTATGGGGGTAGAAGTGGAGCACACAGACAAGGGGACCTATTTGAGTCAAACAAAATATATCTCTGCCCTTATTCAACATCTGAATCTTCATAACAGTCGACCCACACCCATTCCTCTGGCTGCTAACTCTGTTCTTCCCCTGACACAGTGCTCCCCGTTTGCAAACCCTACCCTATTTCGAAGTATTATGGGATCTTTCCAATATCTTTCACTCACCCGCCCAGACATTGCATACTCAATAAATAAATTATGTCAAAACATGCATAACCCAACAGATCTACATTGAAAAGCTCTGAAATGAGTCATAAGATACTTACCGGGCACTACAAATCTGTGGTTGTTTTTCTCCTCCACTTCTTCGATTACTCTCACCGTGTACATCGACTCTGACTGGCTCCGGTTTCTGAGGACCGCAAGTCTACATCTGTTTACTGCATCTTCCTCGGTGATAATCTCGTTTCTTGGTCGTCTAAGAAGCAGCCGGTGGTGGCGCGTTCTACTACGGAGGCGGAATTTCACGCCGTGACGAACGGGGCGTGCGAACTATTGTGGATTCAGCACCTCCTCCGTGAACTTCGCATCTCTCTCTCTGCCTCACCGCTCATATGATGTGACAATGTTTCTGTAACTTATTTTGCTCAAAACCTTGTTCTTCACTCACGAATGAAACATGTAGCCCTAGATTTCTTGTTTGTCAGAGAAAAAGTACAATAAGGAACACTTCGATCCAGCTTCTTCTCCAGTAGAGACCAACGGGCTGACATGCTCACTAAGGCCACTTCCGCTTCTGATTTTTTTAAGAAACTACTCCATACTGGGTTTAGTACAGTATGGACCGGGGGGGATAAAATGACATGATATGTGCTGGTCTTATTTGTAAGCCCAACTCTTCTTTTATGTAACTCTAGTCCAATTGTCTCTTAGGGGGTCATATATATACACTTGTAATCTTCTGGTGAGAGCCACCCGACATGTTATAAATCAATACAATAGTGTTTCTCTGCCTATTCTAGTCTATTCTAATTAGGGGTGTCCATTCGGTTAATTTGGGTAACCGAAAATTGAATAACAAAAGAAAAAAAAATTGGTTTTCGGTTATTTTGTTTATAACCGAATTAACCGAAATTCAATTCTGAATTAAGCGAAACCGAATTAACTTAAAACCAATTTTTTTTCTACTTACTAACTGAAAACCAAATTAGTTGCGGTTAACCGTAATAAATTTAGTTAACGGAACTTTTTTTAAAGAAAACTTATAATTTTCACTAATATTTATATATTTACATTTAATTTTAAAAAATATTTTTGTTATCCGACCAATCAAAATATTCTATTCAATAACCAAAATGAAACAAAATAAAATTTAGTTAACGAAAAACTAAAATTTAAAAAAATGATTATGAAAAACGGTTTAAAAAACAAAAAAAAATTCAATTTTCTAGCTACACCCGAATGAACAACCCTCATTCTAATGGGTCAGTCTTGGCTACATGTGAATGTAGCCAACTGGCTACATCTCGCGTCGTTTTTTTAAAAAAAAAAAACACTCCCGGTCGGCGCCTTTTGTTTTTTTGTTTTGTATTTTTTCTTTTTTATCATACAAATTTTAAATTGTTGTAATTTTTAATATAAGTCCAAAATGAAAAAAATATATATCATTGTTCATTTAAATTCAAGCTCTCTAAAATAAGACCAGTCATGGATATATTTTAACAACTTAAAAAAAATATTTTTACATGTATGGAACACAGAACGTAAAAGAAAACTTGTACAGATTGTCATTCAAACCTGTACAAATGTTCACTAAAACATGTACATCCTCATATAAAAACATGTATATCCTCGCATTAAAAGCATATAGATAGTCATATAAACCTGTTCGAATCATTAAATGTGTACATCCTTAAATTAAAACCTATACAGGAAGAACACTTGTACAGATGGTCATACGAACATGTACATATGGCCATACAAACATGTACAGATGGCCATACAAACATGTACAAATGTTCATTACAGAACATGTATATTCTCATATTTGAACATGTACATCGTCACATTAAAACATGTACATTCTCACATTAAAATGTACATACATCCTCACATTAAAATCATGGTATACATGTAAAAATAATTTTTTTAAAAAAGTTGTCAAAACATATTCATGACTGGTCTTATTTTAAAGAGCTCGAATTTAGATGAACAATGATATAATTTTTTTTTCATTTTGGACTTATATATTAAAAGTTATAAAAATTTAAAATTGGTGTGATAAAGAAAAAAAAAAGAAAAACAGAGTGCACGCACACGCGTCACACAACACTCCTCCCTCCCTTTTTTTTAGAAAGCAAATTAATAATGTCATATGTAGTCATCTTGGCTACAGTTAGATGTAGGCAAGAATTTGGCCATTCTAATTCCTGCTTCTACATATACCTCAGTAAGCCTACACACAGAATTTGGCCATTCTAATTCATGCTTCTACATTTACTAAGGATGTTTGGACCAAGTTGGTTCCTCCACTCAACCGCTTGTGATGTCTAAAGGAAAACTAAGATGTTCCCTGAATCCTCACTCAGCACCAGACACAGTGATATGTTCAAAAAAAAAAAGGAAAACCCATGGTCTTAGTCCACTGATGATCAACTCTCCTGCCCTTTTGGATGAGTTGGAGGAGACTGAGTACTATGAGGCAATCCAGTCTAGGGCAGACCCTGAGCTTGATCAGGGCTGCCAGCCCAAATGAGTTGCTTATTCCTCAACTGCGGGGGTTGGGTCGCCCCAGTGCAGTAGATTGGATATCTTTCCTTATCAAGGAGCATAAACCCATCTAGTCTTTCTGATGGAGACCCATAAGTCTGACGTGGATATGGATGAAATAGCTAGAAGATGGAGGAATTATAATGGTTGTGCTGTTAGTAGTATTGGGAAAAGTGGGGGTTTTTCTCTCTTATGGTCTAAGGAATGCTCCATCACTGTCAACCACTCTCATATTGCAGCTGAAGTCCAACTTCTAGGTATGGAAAAGTTTTTGTTTACTGGTTTTTATGGTTGGGCCAATTGGCAGCTAAAACACCTCTCTTGGGATCTGATTAGATTTCTTTATTCTAATATTTCTTTACCCTGGATTATTGGAGGATATTTTAATCAGATTCTTCATGAGTATGAAAAAAAAGGAGGGAGGAGGAGAGGTGATGAGCAAATGGACCCTTTTAGAGAGGTTGTGTTGTAGTGTGAGTTAGTGGATTTAGGTTTTGTGGGTTTCCCTTTTACCTACACAAACTACCAAATTGAACCCTACACCTCCTTTAGCAGGCTTGACAGAGTTTTTACCTCTCAGTCTGTCATTAATTTGTTTCCTGCCATTTCGGTTCATCACCTCCTAAGAGAGTGTTCTGATCATAGCCTTATCCTCCTTAAACTCTTAGGAAGTCACAAAAACCCTAGGAGAATTTTTAGATTTGAGAATGTTTGGGCTCTGGACAAAAGATGCAAATCTATAGTGGAATCCATCTGGGGAGATTCAGGTGAAGATCTTATGAGTAATATTTCTAGATGCAAAATCAAACTCTTGGATTGGAATGGGTGGTCTTTCTCGAAAATCAAACAGAAGCTTAGTCTCAAAAGAAAGGAATTAGAGAGAATCTCCTTAAGCTTCCAAAATGCCTGGGCCATTGCCAATAGAAACAGACTTCTCCTTGAAATTGAGTTGCTTTTACTTAAGGAAGAAACTAAGTGGAAGCAGAGATCTAGGGACAGGTGGATCAAAGAGGGGGACAAAAACACTGGGTTTTTTCATAGTAGGGCTTCTATGAATTTTAGAAGATGAAATTTTCTGCCTTCAGGATAAAAATGGCATCATGAAGTATGATTGGGATGATCTTAATTCGATAGCAGCTTCTTTTTTTGATGATCTGTTTCAAGAAGCTCCTGTTAGGAACTTGGATAGATTATTACCAGAGGTTTCTAGTATTCTGCCTCAAGAGTTCATTGATGACCTTCATAAACCTTACTCCAAGGAGGAGATAGTGACTGCTTCCAAGCAATTAGGCACAAATAAAGCTCCGGACCCTGATGGTTTTAATGGTGTATTTTTTAAAACCTTCTGGTCTGATGTTGGTAGGCAAGTCATTAAGACTGTGTTGCTTATTCTTGAAGGAAATCCTCTTCCCCCAAATCTTAATGACTATTACATTGCCCTTATCCCTAAAGAGAGAGGTGCTACTTCCCTCACAAATTTCAGACCCATTGCTTTATGTAACTTTACCTACAAAATTGCCACAAAAGTACTAGCAAACCGGATTCAACACATCCTTCCCCAAATTATATCCCAAAACCAATCAGGATTTGTCAAAGGGAGACTGCTTATTGATAATGTTATCCTAGCGGGGGAGCTTCACCACAAAATAGAGATATCTTTAGCCAAAAAGAAAGGGTTATTCTCCTACAAAATAGACCTAAGTAAAGCCTATGACAGGCTTAGTTGGAACTTCCTAGACAAAATCGTTGAGGCTATGGGGTTCCCTGATGCGTGGAGAATTCCTGTTATGAAATGTGTTACCTCGGTGAAAGGGTCAGTGATTGTGAATGGTGCTCCTGGTAAGAATTTCTGTCAGAAAAGAGGAATTAGACAAGGAGATCCAATCTCCCCTTTTCTTTTCATCATTGCCCAAGAAGCTCTGTCCAGATCCTTAAACAATGCCATGAACAATTGCCAAAGCTATGAAGGAATTCATCTTGCTCCTAATGCCCCCCCCCCCATATCTCACCTTGTCTTTGCAGATGATATTATCTTTTATGGGAAAGCTAACTCCTCAAAATCCAGTCCCTGTCCAATCCTAAATGCCTTTCTTGAAGCCTCGGGACACCAAATCAATCAGAACAAATCTGAAATAGTCTTTAGCAAAAAGATCCCTCAAGCCCTGAAAGAAAGTCTTGCCAGAATTCTAAATGTGCACCAGGTGAACCATTTCTCTAAGTACCTTGGTCTTCCTATCAAAGTGGGTAGAAACAAAAAGCAAACTTTTAGCTTCCTTCTTGATTCCCTTCACAAGAAAATCCATGGGTGGAATAGGCCTGTTTCCCATGCTGCCAGATCCACTCTTATTATGAGTGTTCTTCAAGCTATCCCTACTTTCACCATGTCTCTTTTAAAACTCCCTGGTGGGATTATTGACAAAATCAACTCTATATGTGCCCAATTCTGGTGTGCGGGGTCTGAAAAGAAAAAAGGTATGCACTGGAAAAAATGGAAGACAGTGTGCTCTGATTTTGATCAAGGAGGACTAGTTTTTAGACAGATAGAAGCTTTTAACCAAGCTCTGTTAGCTAAACAAGTTTGGCTAATTCTTACTAATGACCATAGCTTAGTTAGTAAATCCATGAAAGCTTTGTATTTCCCTCATACAAGTATTCTTCAAGCCTCCAAAGGGAAAAAAGACAGCCCAATCTGGTCCTCGTTGATGTCAGCAATTGACCCTATTAAGAAGGGATCCTTGAGAACCATTGGTAATGGTAAAAGCACCCCAATCTGGGACCTTCCATGGCTGGCAAAAAATCATCCCATCAACCCTATCAAAAAACTCACTGTGAACCCAAATATTGCCTGCGTCAGCCACCTGATGAACCAGGATAGTCTTACCTGGAACAATCAATTGATTGTGGATAATTTTCTCCCAATAGATCAGCAAGCTATCTTCAACACCAAGTTCCATGCTGAGAATAATGATGGGTGGACACAAAATCGGGTACCTACTCAGTCAAATCAGGATACTCCCAAAATCCACCCTGCAATGTAGAGTCTGCTTCTGAACCTTCTACCCATTTCTCAACCCTAAAAAAGAAGTTAGATTCTTCCCTTATCCCCCCGAGAGCTTACTTGTATATCTGGAAGTTCCTTAACAAAATCTCTCCCTGTTTAGCAAATATTTCGAGAAGATTAGGTGGTAGTGCTGCCTGTTTTCTGTGTGGTTTACCTGACACTGATAACCATAGTATCTTCAAGTGTTGGGCTTCTAAAGATGCTTGGAATGGTCTATTACTCATTGATGAGCTTCCCAACAACAAGGATAATGCCATCCAAGACTGGATCATTTCAGAATCTGTAGGATGGGGAAATCAAAGAACAACAGCTAAGATTGTCAACAGAATGTAGGCGATCTATGATGCTAGGAACAAAGTGAAACATAATATGGAGCTTGCTATTTTGGAATGCATTAACTGTAATCTGGCTTACACTGAAGATTACCAAAAAGATGATCTGAACAAGATTCAGATGGGTTATGAAGAGCACAACTTCAGTATCAAACAGGATGAAATTATGTTTTCTACTTACTGTAATAGAAGTATGGGATATAATCTTATTTGTAGTGGTATATTTATTTTGCATTCGGGTGATTTGGAGTTAGTGTTTAACAGGAAATCAAGGAGCGATGCTTCGAACTTTCTGTTGGAGATGGACACTATTCGATATGGACTGCAGCAAGCGGTGCTTAGAAGATATCACAAGATTGTGGTGATAACCAACTGTAATGAAACAATGAAGAAGATGGATGCTATCTTGCGTGTAAGATATGAAGCCCGACTTGTATCCCACTTTTGAGTCGATTCTATGTAGTAGGTTGGAGATTAGACTATGTATGTGTAATGATACTCTTTCAAACTTTCCAGCGGTTGTTGCTTGGTAAATGTTGTAATCGATTTTTTGATTGGAAGCAGTGGGATAAATCCACTGCTCAAGTAAACTTATCCAATCTGCAAAACTGGAAACTGAGGTGCTTAGGCACCATCCTTTTGTAGGCAGAGAGGGGCGGTTCTTGGTAGTCCCTCCTAATGCGATAGGTGGTCTTCCTCCTAATGCGATAGGTTATGTAATATGGCAAGTTAAGATCAAAAAAAAAAAAACGAAATCATCAATCTTTTAAAAAAAAACAGTCTGGTTCAGTTTTCCGATGACAATGAACTTTACTTGCATTTCCAATAATTCTTGTAATTCTACCCGTAGTTACAGCGGCGTTGTGTTTCTTCTACCTATTCTTAATTTTTTTCATTACTGTATCACAGCTGGGCAATCACAAGTGTTATCCGTCTCAATTGTACGGTCAAGCCCTAGAAAGATGGGTAAATTGCAGCTGTAAAACTCACATGGAGCTATCAATAACCTGGGAACTCCTCACTTTAACAGCTCTAAAGTCTACGAAAACAGCTGCAACGCTAGTGGTTAGAGTTTCAAAGAGATATTAAAAATTTACATCGAGGAGACGACAAGACAAATCTGCTTTCTTCCTTCTGGACAAGAAGGATGGAGAAGAACCGGAAGTTAACCGAAAACGGAATCTGAAAAAGACAACCTTAACTTCACCAAATCGAAGGTGACTTCAATTGAACTTAATTAAATAAAAAAAAGCAATCAATCTCCAAGAGAAATCACATACATTCGAACATTATGCTACAGAAATATACTAAATTCCCAATGTTCGCACTGCATTGAGATCATGCAAGGTTCACATGGAAATCCGTTTTCTTCAATCAATACGCAGTAAGAACTGCAGGATCTTCAGTAGTAGCAAGAGAAGGAGACATGGAATTACGCGATTCATCATACTCCTCACCAAGTGGGGACTGCTCAACCCTTATCTCCTCAATCATCTTCGCTACTTCAACCATACTCGGCCTCTTCTCCGGCTGACCCACTACACAAGCCATCGCCACGTGTAACATGGCCACCAGCTCCTCCTCAATATTCTTATATCTAAGTAACTCCTCATCAAACACTTCAGCCGTCCACTCATCCCTAACCACTGACCTCACCCACTTGGGCAAATCCACCGCCGCCGTCCCGTCTTCCCCTCCATCCTCCTCATCAATCCTTGCACTCACACCACTAGAGACGGTGGTGGGGGTAGCGAGAGCGGCAACCACCAGTAGCAGGTGAGAGGAATTGCGATGGGGATTTCCCGGTGAGAACCTCGAGCAATAACACACCAAAGCTGTACACGTCGGATTGTTGTGACAGCCTCTTCGTTTCAACTTGCTCAGGCGCTCTGTACCCGCCCAACCGAGCAATGGCGTGAACCGGGTTCAGTAGTAAAGCTAACCCGAAATCGGAGATGCAAGCGGTCCCGTTCTTGTCGAGAAGAATGTTAGTCGATTTCACATTCCCGTGGGAATCTTCGACGCATTATACAGTATGAATCCGTGCTAATCCCCTCGCTGCTCCTAAAACCAAACTGATCCGAGTTGTCCAGTCTAACGGAATCCTTCCTGGCCCTCTGTTACCTGCAAATCACACACACACAATAATCCAATCCATTACATTACTCATCGCCCCAGAACACAACAAATTAACAACATTACAAAATTAAACATCATAGTAAAGAGACTGACCATGAAGCAGAGCATACAAACTTCCATTAGAAAGATAATCATAAACCAGTAACTCTCCTCTCTCGCATAATAATACGCTCTCAATTTCACAATATTCGGATGCTTCAACCTCCCAATCACATCCATGTACTGCTCAAATTCCCTCCTCGCACAAGGATTTGCATCTTTTCATCTTTTCACAGCAACAGTCGACCCATCATCCAGCACCGCACGATAAACCGTTCTAAGCTCCCTTTCCCAGCATCTCTGCCGACGCACGGAGCAGATCTTCAAGTTCAAATTGCTTCTTCCTGTCAAAAAAGACCAGCCTGCTCTTATCCGTCCCTGTCGTGCTGTCACTACTCACATCCCCGTTTCCATTCGCGTATACTTTATTGTTTTGTCGCTTGCGTTACTGCTCCCACTCTTTCTTCCTTTTCCGGCAGCTTCTCTGTCGTCTTCGTGTAAGTTGAAACATTCCCGTCGCGTCTGAAGCAGCAGTATGATAAAAAGCGAACCCACCACTACGACGATCAGGACCGAGTTCATTGATATCAACGCCACGATCGCTCCATGGCTGAGACCGTTTTTGTGGGTACTGGTTGATTTCGGTTTAGGAGCGGTGTCATTTGACGGCGCCGGCATTGAGCTTGGATTTGACGGTACAGTCTGAGCGGAAGAGGGGGAATCAGTACCGAATGAGCAGCTCGGTAACGGACTCGAGCCACAGAATCCTTGATTCCCAAGAAAGCTATCCATCCCGAATCGTCTCAGCAACCTATTCGGCACTCTCCGAAAAGCTCATTGTTGGAGACATTGAGTCACTTAAACGGGAGACGGAATCAGCAAGGGCGTCAGGGATCCGACCTGAAATCGCGTTGTTCTGGACACGGAACGTGAGTAGGCGAGTGAGATTACCGAGCTGGAGTGGGATCGGGCCATCGAGGTTGTTATCGGAGAGGTCGAGACGGAGTAAACGATGGAGGGAGGAGATTTCATCGGGAATGTGACCGGAGAAGTCGTTGTGTGAGAGGTAGACGAGTTTAAGGTTGGTGCAAGTGGTGAGTACTGGGGATAAAGTGCCGTTGAGTCGGTTGCCGTGGAGGTCGAGAACTCGGAGATGGTCGAGAGTGGAGAGAGCTGAGATAGGTCCTCGGAGATTGAGGTTTGGGAGTGTGAGAGATGAGAGACGCGGTTGTTGAGACAAGTGACGCCTAGCCATGAGGCAGCGCAAGCGGGTTCGGTGGTGGTGATGGAAGTAGTGGTGGTGGTTGTCCAGTTGGTGAGGAGGTTGCCGTGTGGGTCGGCTTGGGTGCGGAAGAGGAGGAGAGAAGTGGTGTCGTTTTGAGAAGTGGAGAGTGAGAGGGAGAAGAGAAGGAAAAGGAAAGGTAGGAGGAGATGTAGATGATGATGATGAGTGGCGGATGAATCCATTGAGGAGAGGAGCAATGCCAGGCAGGCGGGGCGGGAAGAGAAGAGGTGAAGAGGAAGAGTGGAGTGTTCTTTTCAAAAAAAGGAAATATATATCAACCGGGGAAGATGCTGTTCAGTTATCTTTCATTTTGGGCAGATGATCTCTTAGGAGAGTTTGGATCTTGCAGTGAAAGTTAACCGTGTGCAGGCGTGACATTATGTCCTAGTAAGACGCAGGGAGGAATTTATACCGTCCATTGCAAATGAGAAGAGAGCAATCAGTCCTACAAGTCTAAGTTAGTCTTTCATTCTTGAGGAGTCAATAAGTAGGGATGACCTGCGATTCAACTGCAACATTTGGCTCTGCAATCGTTCAGTTATCTCTCAGTTCTTCCTACAATAACTCTTCTATTCGTGTAAAACGTTACTAGGGGAGCTTATTGTTACTTCATCGCATCATCCTCTTTTGGCTGACGTTAATGTTATCTAGATAAGTTAGTACCTACTCTGTAACTTGTTTATAATAAATCAACTACAGTATTAGTTCTTTTTTTCAGTTCATCTAGCAAATGACCTTGCGACTACCTACTGTAACTTAGATCAAATTCCAATGCACTATATTTTCAGCATTTAAGTCCCACAGATTACATCATTGATTATTTTACTTCAAAGTCATTCATAAAATAAGCAGAGCAAACACTGCGATTCTAATCTATGATCCTCTTCTACTACTGCTTTCTGTGAATAGTCAATTGGTCTGTACCTTAGATAATTCGTTAATAACTACCTTGTTTGAATTTGATTCATGCACAGATATTGTAAGATATCGTAACTTTATCTCATGAGCCATTGTAAAAATGTTTCAAGATTGTTCAATTGGTGTCATTAAAATTTAAAAATGTCTTGTTTACAGCCTATTGTAAGTAAAGAGTAATATTCTGGACAAAATTTCATCTGAAATGAAAAGGACCCAAGAAGATTGGAATATTACAACACTGACAAAGAACAGGGAGTACGAAGCTCATGATACTTGCAATAGTAGCTAGCTAGCACCGTTAAACAAGAGGGAAGGGCCTGCCTGAACTCTGAGGTAGCCTTTAAATTATTGATTTCTTTCCTCCTAAATGCTGATTGCACAACTAAAAGGAGGTTCGTCCACTCCAGGGGCTCGCCCACACTTTATTGCCGAATAAAAACAAGTACCCACCCAAGCCAAGCAGCCCAAATCTTTCTCTTTTGGCAAAAGGAGGTCGAATCTCATCATAATTTGAATTTTACTATGGTATTAAAGAGGATGAAAAGGGAGGTGAATATTTCAATTAGGTCTAAAGCTAAGATGTGCTTCCTCCTCAATGATAAGTTTGTTGAGTGTGTCCCTCCCTCTATAAGTGCGGCAGCAATACGACTGCTAATAATAATAACCATAATTGAAGTTTGGCAATGCAAATGCTGATGTTTTGCCGTGTTTGAATGGGATATATAATCACATGTATGGTCGAGTCAATTAAAAGAGGATAAATATTGGCGTTGAAATTACCCTACCCTCACTCTAGTATTCATGTACTACAATTTTTGTTGTAAATGAAACATGCAATATGTAGCTACTAGCTGCAGCAGAAGGAAAGAAACAAACAACAACAAAAGAAGGCACCCATTGTGATGTGATATGAGTCAACTGAGGAGACTACTACGACTACGTACCATGTTGAAAAGTGAAAACTGTTGCCTGACCATACAAATTAAAGATGAACAGTCACGAACAAAAGATGGCTGGCGATTGAGAAGTTTTCTTTTTCCATCCGTATATATATTATATATTCTTTAAATAAGTTTGAGATTTTTTTGGAGCCCTATTCATTCAATTTCATCTCATGTTTTTCCCATTCATTTATTTACCTTTTTTTTTCTGTGGGAGACACCCAAAGAGAAGAAAGCCAAAGAGCAAACAAAAGGAGGAATGTGGGGACGGAAGGCGTATACTGGCTCAACTGTAAAGCATGTATGAGCATGGTTTTTTAAGATAGAGAATAAAGAAGCGAAAGCACTGAAGAAATGATAAGCGAGAGAGAGACAGTCAGAAAGAAACAATTGAAGAAACATGTGTGGGTGTGGCCCTGTGACTCTAAGAGGACCGTGAAAATGAACACTTTGTAGTAATACAGTATTACTACAATGGTGGTGGCCTTGTTTGTCCCTGTTGGCTTTTGGTAGTAGAGCTGGTGATCAGTGTGTCGATGGCTCCTTCATTTTTGGGGTTCACCGGCATACACTGCCATGGTCCCGCCCCCTCCCTACCTTTACTGGTTGGATTTAACTCTCAAAGATACGCGTGTGGCCTAACAAAATAATTATACACTATTCAGGCAATGTCATAATTAGCCACCGCCAAAGCTTTCTCTTTTTATTTCTTCCATCAACCAACCCCATGTGTGACTACTGTAACTCACTCTAACCAATTTTAATTAAAAAAATACTCCCTCCGTCCTGAATTGACCGTCCTGTTTACTATTTAGATATGTCGTTTGACTTCAATTTTTAACATATAAGATAAATTAATTTTGAATATTTAAGTTTTGCATATGAATCCTTACATGATAAATATATGTTATAAAATTAGTTTTAAAATTATTTTATCTTAATACTTATATTGAAGTGGAAAAATATGCATAAAATAACAGGACGGTCAATGGACGGAGGGGTATCAACACAGGTCGGAAGTCAAAATCTTAAGAACATGATACCTCTGTTAAACCTCTTAGGCTTAGGTGCACCCCGAGTTGGAGTATACAAACTACAAAATCCTCCCAGTATGGATACTTATCAGCCAAGTTGTAAATTCTATCCAAGAAATTTAATCAACCCGCCCAGTGGTGACCCAGAAGCTAACTTATGGGTTTAAAATTTTTGTCAAAAGTAACATATATAAATATAAAATGGTGATCATAAATTTATAAAATTACAACCGACATTAAGAACATGTTTCTATTACTAAATTATTATCAACTTTCAGTATTTTATCAAGTTTATGTTATAAAACTATACTTTAAAAAAAATATTTTTTATTATCAGTAAAGCTAATGGGGTCGGGACCCGGACGGACCCCCTTCGGTCCGCCCTGAACCCGCCATAAACATCTGATTACTTCCCCTTTCCTTTTCGTTTCAAGGATTTAGTAAAAGTATAGCCCTGTTTCCCGTTCGTACTTAAAAAGTCTGCAGGAAGACAAAGGAATCAGAAATGAATGTGCTTAGCGTACGATATTACTACTTTTGGCCTAGACAAGTGTAAAGTAAGCAGATACAGTAACCTAAACAATACCAAAGGACAAAAGGCAATGAGTCCATGACTTCTCTCTCTATATGAGTTCGCTTGTTTTTTACCATCTTTGTCCTTTGATTCAGATAAAGTGAGCAATTGTCCATTCCATTACCGTCACAAAAGGTACGCAAATGTCGATATGGCTACAACAAAATGTACTATAACGCTATGTTTTTACATATAAAAGTGTCTGAATGGGGCCTCAAACTCCTCAGCATAAATAAAAGTTAAAGTACGAGCTCTCATTTGGATTAGTATTGAAAACGAAGCGATTTTATATATGGTAATAAACACATAACACCCTAACCCTAGTTATTATACTAGTTAAGGAGGAAGTATAGGTGTATTCTACCATGTTTTGGACTAAGATAGGTGTAGGTCCGTATGACCCATATCGTTTTCCCTACAAGGTCCAGACCAGAGTCCCTGAACGAACGCTCATCTTTTGGGCTAAGATGGGAAATCTCACAAATGCATGCATTTGCCTCTAAATTTCACCTAAACTCTGATATGCATTGCAGGGTAGAATCAAGCAGTAAGCAAACTGCAGTAACATTATTTTCCGGCTCCATGCACGCCGGAGGTGACATTACCATAAAAATGGCACCACTATCACATCGGGTTGGTACTTTCTACTCCACAATTTAAGAGAAGAGAAAGAAAAGGGGAAAAAGGATGACCTCAAAAGAAGAGAAGGGTAAAATATGAGTAGTAGTAGTAGTAGTAGTTTGGAAAAAAGTAACCAAGTTGCATTCTACCAGGTCCCACAGAATGAGAGGACATTACACCTACTAGAAAAAGTTCTCATGATTCTGGTTAAAGTCTAGAGCGATTCATCTTACAAAAGAAACTATCCCTCCCCCCAGTCTAATAAAGAGAAAAAAGCTTTTGTCCCCTTCCACTTTCTGTGATTGAAGGCGGGATTGACGTTCAATTTTATCGACAAGGACGAATTATGCTTGAGATTGTACCGACAAATGTTTCTCAAATTTAACTAACCACTTTCTGGCTTATTTTTCTTCTTCTAACCCAAAATTTTTAAAAAAAAAAAAGACAAAGAAGCTTGCAAGGGACCAAAGTCGGGCTAATTTGGTTCATTATAGTGTCCATGCAAAATACTGTACCGCCAAAAAAGAGAAATGAGAAAAGAATTCTACTAGAATTGAAGTCTTTCACAAGGTGTGGCCAAAGGAGGCAGAAGCAAGCAAGTCCACGATTAGCTGTCAGTGGCGAGCACTGGTGCTGGAAATTACTACTGTGCTTGTCACCTTCTGGATCATTCCAAGTGGTGGAAATGTACAAAATACTATATTAGTTTGACGTTACCAGATAAATACTAGTATTGGTTTAGCACGACTGTTGATGTTATTTGCCAAGAAGGACAAATTATTGACCTAAAAGACAACTCAAATGGGAAAATAAGCGACTTTTGCGATACCGACACATAAAACAGGATATAGTCACTATTAGCATTCTTGTCACTACTCTTACACAAAAAAAAAAACTGTAACTAAGCATACCAAAATTTATAATCGCTCGGGTATCCTGACCACTTGACGATTGAAGAGATTAACCATACTATATCCCAGCGCAACCATGAGAGTGTTCCATCATATCATAAGTCTCTTGACAGAGATGCACATGGAATCAACTCCTTATCAGAGACCACCTGAGAGAAATGAAAAACCATCAGTACGTAATCATGGTTGGGTGGAGCGTTAATATGATCAATGGTTTAGACTTGTTTTCTCTTAGCCAAAAAAAATAATCAATTGATCCATGCATGGCTACAAAGAAAGAAAAAAATCCTCTTAAATCATAGTATCATGTAAACTAATAAGCAATTCACAATCCAGTAAGTCCTTCAAAGAGTGGAAAAACAAAGAAAAGAAAAAGCTCCCCCATCAGCTCACCGTTGTGTAGCCAGCTTAAATATCATCCTCTGTGGATGATATTAGAATTCTGCCATTAATGAACAACAACTGCAGGTTAGAAGCATGCAATTCCACCATCCGACCCACAAAGTAATCGATTGCACAGCATTCCCACTATTCTGCTTATAGTCTACTTCAGCTTTCCCAAATTTAAGCAATCATGGAAAACATACATTAGCGGCTACTGATACCAGTGACAGGCTTGAAGAGCCTAGAGTGATAGATTCAGAGAATAATTATAAGCAAGTGTCAGATTTGATAGCGCAACAATTCTGCATGCAAGGTTGCCATTACCCTGACTGCTCCTCCATTTGCAATTGCAAAAAACTATGTTTTTGCAAATGTCCACAACTGTCCACGTATTAATTTGAAGTTAAAGCCTCGTAAGAACGGTTTGGTTGAGCACATTCCATACACGGGATACAACTCCACGGGACAGAGATTGATAAGCTTCTTTTGCAGCTGATCTCCGTGCTTCAAGAGCATTTGTATCACTAAAGAGTTCCACAAGAGTATCAATTAGCTCCACTCTTCCTGAAACCTGCAATTAAATTAAACAAAAAATAAAGATGAGGCCAACCCACAGAACTTTAAAAGCGTGATAAAGGTTTTAAAGGGGTTCAAAACAGACTGAACAGTAAATTATCTGCACAAATTAGAACTATGAAGAGTTGAAAAATGAAAAAAAATATGTAATCACAAGAGAACAAACACCTTTTTGGTTTCATTAGGCTTGTCTTATAATTATCTGTCTTTGCTTGAAGTTTTAAGTTGGAGATGTTCTACCCAAACAGATCTTCATGTTATGTTTTTGTCAACCTATTATGTATGTTGGTTGCCTACAACCCTACCCCACACGCCTATTTGACATCCATCTATCTCACTAAATCTGAATATCCACTTCACATAACTCGCCACAGGTTTATCTCTATGAATTTCATACCTTACAAGAAAATGCAATTGCTCATCAATTTGTCCCGTTGTGGATTAGAAGGTAACATCTTGAAACCAGATGAATACAGAAAGGAGCCCATCTTTGACATACCTGCTGAATTGCTAAAGGATCAATTTGCTGCATTGTGGACACCATATGCGAGAAGTGCCCGATATGAGGACCTGAAATACATATATATATATATATACCAGCAATATTAATAAAGCTCCACGTACTCTGGAAAAAGGTTATCCTCAGACTAATTTCATTAATAAGTATATTCCAAGCTCTGAGGCAGCAAACATTGAGTCTAGCACTAGCTCCAGAATACTATATTACTTGTAGAGGCCCCTTTTCCACTCCTAAAAAATATGGACTTCATACAATAGTGTAAACTTTGAGGTGTAAACGACTTTGTTATTTATGGCCTAAAGCACACAAACTTCCAAAATGGAATTGGGAGCTCATGCCATTTCCCTGCGATCCTTTTATTATGATGAACAAGAACACCTAAAACATTTGAAAGAGCTTCTTACCAGTCAAAACAGCACAACCAGCTGCAGCAGCTTCTGAAACATTATGACCTGCCAAACCAGGCAGGAAGGAACCACCTACTACCGCAACTGGTGTTATCTTGTATAAGTATCTTAATTCACCTATTATAAGTTAACAGGAGATAGAATCATAATAGGGAATAGAAAAGAATTCCCTGTTGATTGATCCGGTAAATAATTAAAACAGCAACACAATCAAATCTTTAAGATCCTTTGACAGTGGATAAGTCGTATTCAGTATTAAAGTGGGGAAGAAAGAATCATCTTACCCAAACCTGTATACTGACTACATTACTACACCTATTCTTAAATAAACTCCATCACCGGTTAACTCTAACAGTGGAAAGGGAGCATGAAGTTATGGACATACCTAAGGTATCCACCAAGTATATATTGTTGTCAGGTGTAAGCTTGTCTCCATGAGATCTAATAGCAAAATCCATTCCGCTAATTCTTAGCGCCTGCAGAGTGGGGAGAACATGAAGTATATAACAAGAAAGAAGACTAATCTCATTCTACCATACAAACGAATTTATTAGAGTCACAAATGTATAAATCATACTGTGGCAATTTCTTGGGCAAGCTGTGGATGACGAGGCACAAGAATTGTAAGAATGTCAGGAAAACCTTTTATAAGCACTTCATGAGCTCCAAGCATAACTACAAACAAATGTGGCATAGGTCTAGAAATGTTAATTGTAGAGGTTAAACTACAATCTCAAAACAGTAGAGCTCTGAAGTAAGTGATAAAAGGTGAACTAGGACATTACAACTTTGGTGACAATTTAATTGATACAGCTACCACATAGAAACCCCAAAAAACAGGAACAAACCTTTTTCTTCACCTTTGTGAATGGAAGAAGCAAGCCAAACTTTCCTATGAGAAATCTGCTTCTCAATATCCTTGATGCTATCCTCAACAGTGCTTACAGAATCACATTGTTGTAGAGCTGGGAACAAAACAAGCAAGATTATCTAATTTGGAAAATTCTGGATCATCTCTATTCAGCGTGATTTCGTGAAGATGAACCCAGCAGATGCAAATTAAACAATTTCTTTCTCTGATTTCAATAATTTAGGGTTTAAGAAGATTCATTGTTGTAGAGCTGGGAAACAAAACAAGAAAAATTATCTAATTTAGGACTTTCTGGATCGTCACTATTCAGCTTTTACTCTGACTTCGTAAAGATGAACCCAGCAGATGCAAATCAAACAATCTCTTTCTCTGATTCAAATAATTTAAGAGTTAAGAAATTACTATTGACACAATATATTCTTCCCTGAGATACCAACTTTCAAGAAAGTCTGAATCATAGTTAAATCAAAGTAACATGGTTGCATGGGCTTACAGTATTTCAAGTCTGCGGAACAACTTATATTCAAAGGCGGAGCTTGTAAAAGCTGAAAATGTAGCGCTTCTTTTGCACTCTACAATATCAGAAGAGCGAGATGAGAAACAAAATGGATGCACATAAAAACAATTATGCACATGGATACAAGGCCAAATTAGAGGAAGACGTTTACATACCAATGGGATAATTAGTGTAAAGTTGGACAGCATCAATGATATAAGCGGAAAAACAAGGGCACCAACCAGCGTCGAAGAGATTTAGTAGAGATACGAGCATTTATCAATGCCAGCATAATCTGTTGGTTATAAGCATCAACGTTGAAAATGAAAAAATGGCACTGTTGACTATACGGGATCTATTATGCACTACAATTGTTTACTTACACCATGTTTTGAAGCCGTCATTATATAAGATTTGGCCACAATTCACTCTCTATTAGAACAATAGCATTTGGCTTCCAATAATCAAGGAATGCATCCACAACAGCTGGAACGTCCAGTGGAGAAAACTAACCAAGGCAAACAAAGTTTTACATACAGATAAAGAAAAAATATGACGCATACAACAACCAAACATTATTCTTGTCAATAATTATGGGTCCATCAGTTGATTCTAATACAGAGTTTACTATTATTTCTCTTACCAGTCCATACATTAAGTCCGCTTTTTCTTTCCTTGTAATGCTAGTTTCAACAGAATGATTATCTTGAAAAAATAATCAAAGCACAAAAAGAAGAGAGCATTTGAAATCCCTAGGAAACATGAATATACACGAGTGCTTGATGTTAACCTGGTACATGACATGTTTTGGAAGCTGGTTTTTCAAGGCCTCACTGCATTCAAGTTCAAAATACACCCAAAGTTACATTTTCTTAAAAGCATCACTGTTCGTCCAACCAATGATACTCATTTAAAACAACATAGACCAATCTTTTACTAAGCCTAGACAGCTAGACTTTGAGATCACAAGAACAGCTGCATAAATAGCTCTATCCAGTGAATGTTGAGGATAGTCCCCCCTAACTTTAAGCCTTGACATTTGCGGTATGTTTGGACATCTCATTTCACAGGAGATCTCATTTTTTCCCGTACTCGATATTTGCTCACTCCATACCTCGATTATGGCTTGTTTAGAAGAATAACCAAGTCATAGCAATGCAACCCAACACAATTTCTCACTGGGATGTTGCGGAGACAGACAGTTGCTGTCATATCTCAAGAAGTAAGACAGTCCTGAACTTTCTAGATTAATTAAAGCTCAACAAAACCATGTCCGAATGAGAAACGAAAGTTATCGAAACAGTAGATACCACAAGGCTGAAAACGAGATCCCTCCAGTCATACTTGAAGAAACTTCTGTACTTATTTCTACTTACAACGCAGATAAAGCGGTTGTTGTCATCAGAATGCTTAGATCAGGCCTTCTTGCATGCAGCGTTTAATAACTTTAATCGCAGCCATGCCTTCTCTGTTTTGTTCAATCGCAACAAACAGAAAAAACAACCGTGAGAGCAGAGAACTAGCAAAACATACGTTATGAAAAATCTAGCATATACTTGGTAATCATCACAATGTTTCTATACCCACAGGCTTAATAATCAAAAGCAAAACCAGAGAAAATCAATAGCATTCAAACAGTAGGCGGAACCTGAGAAGGAAAATAAGACGTATAACCTAGAGATACAGCGTGGAAACAGATAAGGAAGCCAGGGGGTCGAGGTAGGGATGGGCGTCCAAGGCGTCCGGCCACCGGGTGGAGTGTTCGAGGCCCCGGTATCTTCGCCATCGTAGATGAACGTGCAGCAACGGAGAAACAGCGGACGTTAGAGCTCTGTAGAGCCTGTAAACGATCATTCCCTCTCCCTCACCGTCATTTTCGCCGTCGTCTTCATTTCTTTCTACTTTTGCCGGCGAGAGTCAGAGCAGAGAGAATACCAAACAGAATCAGTTGGTAGTCCACTGGGCTGTTCTAGATAATGAACTTGTGGGCCCCAAAAAAATCGTCAGGGGTTTTGTGACGGAAGATGTACTGGGACGGATTAATCCTAGACATCCCTTATCTAATCTCGGCCATTAACTTTCTTTTTTTTTAAGAGTACAGCCATTGACTTATAACTGGTGTAAAATAGCAAACGTGGATTACTTATTTTGAAAGTTGTATTATAGTAGGAAAATGATATGAATCCAGTATTCTATTTTATTAGTTAAAAAGCTATATTAACATCTAGTGTCCTAATTTTTTTAAAAAAAATCTAGTGTTCTAACAGTTAAGGTGAGTTTTTATAATTTTTTTTTTTACAAATCATTAACAAAATAATTTTTATATATAAAATATAAAATTAGTCAGAACACTAGTCATACTACATACAGACTATAATATAAATATATATATAGATTATATACTAATATTTTTAATTTATTAAATTAGTTTTTTTCTTTTTTTTTTTGAAGTTAATTTGTAAGTTTTCATATGTACGCGAAAAATTGAGTATAAATCAATTCAAATATAAATAATTTAATCAAACTGAATTAACTTAAAAGAAGTTAGATTAATATGAAAAATACTAAATCAAATAATTTGCAACAATGTCTATAAAATGTAATTTTAGCAAAAAATGGAAAAAAAAATGTAAAGAAACAAAATGTAACTTACGACCTGGACATCCAATTGCATCAGCTAACGACCTTAGACCCTGAAACCATCACTACAAACCTTAAAATAAGCACCTTAAAATAAACTTTTGACGTTTTAACTCTCTTATGATGGTTTTTAGGTGAGTGATGTAGGGTAATCTTTTTTTAAAACTCATTATATACTTATAATGTCCCCACTGACTTGACAAATTTGTAGGGTTTGTGGTTTGAGTTTAGGGTTGTTAGACCTACACCCTTCACTAAATCCCTAAAATAAGTCTTCAATGTTTTAACTCTCCCATGGTGGTTTTAGGGTGTAAGGAAAGGTAGTCTTTTTGTAAATCGTTCTATACTCTAATGTCGTTACTGACTCGACAAATATTTGGGTTTGGGGTTTGTGGTTTAGGGTTTAGAATCTAACGACCTAAAACCCTCCACTACAAACCCTAAAATAAACCTTCAACGTTTTAACTCTTATAAGAAGGTTTTAGGGTGTGTGGTGTAGGATAGTATTTTATTAACTTGTTCTTTACTTTAAGGTTTATGTTTAGCAAAAATCTTTTCCCTTATGAATTAGAAACATTACATCACCTTCTATAATCGTTTTCATTACTATTATAAAAAAGATGACACTAAATGTTATATATCTTTTACTTGAACGTTCTCATCGAATCATTGTGTGTAAGAATATTTCTTAACATTTGGCGTTTTGAAACAATAAACTGAGTTGTTGAAGTCGATTACGTATTCATTAACCTTGATTTTTACGTATCCACGATCATTATAAATGTTTCCACTGATGATTAAAAACATGTACACACTCTTCTATAATGTTCCATCACTATTTTAAAAGAAATGACACTAACTATATATATCTTGTCTCTTGGCCGTTTTTTATTGAATCATAATGTATAAGAATATTTTCTTAGCATTTACGAATTTATAGAGCTTGACTGATTGATCAACCTGAAGGCTACAAACATTTGGAAACAACACACTGAGTTGTAGGAGTCGATTTTACGTATTATTAACCTTGATTTTTACGTATTCACGATAATTCATAAACATATCCACTGATGATAAGGAACATGTACATATCCTTCTATATGATCTTTCATCACTATTTTAAAAAGAGAGACACTAGTTGTTATATTATATTTTTTCTTTGGTCATTCTTATTGAATCATAATGTATAAGAATATTTTATTAGCATTTATCAATTTACAGAGATTGACTAATTGATAAACGTAAATGCTATAAACATTAAAAACCAATACTCTAAGTTGTTGAATTTGTTTTATTTGTTAACCTTGGTTTTTACGTATCTCAATATCTATAAATGTTCTAGTGATGATAGAAAATATGACACTAAACTGTTATGTATCTTTTCTTTGACTCATTCTTATCTAATCATCGTGTATAAGATTATTTTCTTATACAGTTATCAATTTACAAATTTTGGTTGTTGATAAAGCCTGATGGCTATAAATGTGTAGAATGATAAACTGAGTTGTGGATTCAACTTTGCATATTCAATAACTTTGGTTTTATGTATCCATGATAGTTTATAAACGTTTCCACTCATTATTAGAAACAGTACTGAAATACCCCAAACCTTGATATGAAGTTTAAATATTAAACTATGGTATTTAAAGGCTAAAAAGTGCCTTAGAAACAATGGTGAACAATTTTAAACCATAGTAAAAAACAATAAAATACCATAAACACAGTTGAGCAAAAACATGCTCTAAGCTTGGAGTGAACTTGGTTAGGACCCAAAGAGCCTACCAAGACTTAATAATATTCAATTATGATTTGACAAGGCTAATTAAGTCCTTAGGAAACTTGGTAGACAATTAAAACCAAACAAAACACAAGAAACACCTAAAGTCAATTTAAGCAAATACTTGCTCTAGAACTTGGTGTAACCTGTATAAGACCTAAGGTCATTCCTAGACCTTATTAACATGATAATAATGAACATTTTAAATCAATTACTAAAGAAAACCAAGCTTGAAAACAAATTAAAACACAAAATGTGCTTTAAGGAGTCTTAAAGCACATTTTTGAAAAATTGTCTTGGAAATGGATTTTGAGTGGCTAAATGCCATCATTACTCTTTAATCAACATGTGTACTACTTAGTATCACATTAGGAAGTCTAAATCAATGGGAAATCAAAAATTTCACAATTATGTGCCTTAATTTGTGAATAGTGCTCAAATAGTACTAGTTTAAGTTATAAGTCAATATAAGTCCATTAAATGGTCAACAAAGACCAAAAACCAGTCAATGTACAAGAGGGGGCCGATTTTGTAAGTGGTGAGTCATCACCCTTGTTAGTTTATTAAAGGAAGGATAAATGATAAAGTAAAGTACTATTTGCTTTTTAACATAAATATCTTAACCAAAGGCTTACCTCTCACCTCCTCTCTTCATTTCCTCCATTCACCACCGTATTCATCTTCTTCCTCCCCTCTCAAAACCGTTCTCCTACTGTAGCACCATATTCTCCATCTTCTTTTGCATGTAACTCATGGCTCCATGCTCCAAATTCAATTTCAAGACTACCATTCTTCTAGTTGGAGCAAGCTCTTCATTTCCCTCTTTTCAAATCTTCAAGACCTCCATTTTGGTGCCATGAAGAATCTCCATTGAAGGAGCTTGAGCTCATATTTTCATGCCTTGTCATTCTCCTTTGCTTCAAGGTAAAAAATCAAAGAAAATCCATGCTTCCTTCATTTTCATATATGGCTGAAAATTCACCTCTTAATGGTGCATTTTCTTGCTCTTCATTTAGCTTGAATTGATCTTCAATGGACTAGGAGGAGTCCTCTCTTGCTACTTATTAAAGTTCTCTTTCAAATTCCAAAGGTAAACATCAATTTAAGTGTTTTAAGACACATATGTAAATCTAGGGTTTAATTATGAGTTTAAGTATTAAACTTAATGCTCATTACCCTTATATGTTTATTGGTTAGAAGATTGACAAGTGATAAAAGCTCCTTGCCGATTTTCAATCAAGAAAGAACAAGAGAAAACAAGTGAGAAAGCTTGAAAAACAAAGAGGTAAATGATCTCTCTTAATGTAGTTTTATGTACTAGGAAATTGAGCTATATTTGCTTAATAATTAACCTAAAGAGCCGATGGGAAATGAGTTAGAAAACTATCCACAAGGTGGACTAAAAAGACATGGGAGCATTGTTGTGTGTATTTGTAGGTTGAAGGCATTTAGATGTGGAAATTTAGTGTTTAAGTTTAATGCAATTTAAGGGCCTATGAGCCATGTTATTTAAGGGCCTAAGTGCCAAGCAATTTAAGTCTATGCACTATATTGTGATGTAGTGTTGTCTAAAGGTTTAGTGTGTGTAAAGAACATCTCTTGTGAAGATGGATATCTTTGGTGGTTAAAGGATGAAAGACAATATGTTTGTGTGTAAGGAATGTGTATTAAGAGATTTAGTGTTCTTGGATTGTATAATGGTGGAAAACTATGTGTTTTGGTGTAAGGTGATACAAGAGAAGCTATGGCAAAATTTAGTTGATAAACAAAGGAGTTTATGTATTCTAATGAGATTTGGTGACCTAGATTGTACTAGGAATTGTTAAGTGTAAAGATGGTGAAAGAAGGCGGACTATGGTGTTCTTAAGTGTTAAGATGCCTTGGGCATGGTCTTGGAGGATTTAGAGATCAAATAGGTGTTTTAAACACACCAAGGTTATGATATGTGAAGTGTTAAGTCTTGTTCAAGTTTTGGTAAACAATGGAAGTGTAATGCCTTGTGAAGGTTTAATTAGGAACTTGTGGGAAAGACTTGAGGAGTGTGTGTAAAGGGGATGAGTGTGATGCAAAATGATGCTTTAGGAGTGGTTATCTTGTGGTGGAAGAACACTTTGGTTAGTGGAAGTTTTAAGCAAAAATTACAAGTTACAAGTGTAAGTAAAATGTTCTAAGTGTTAAGGATTTAGTAAAAGTTTGAGTAAAAGTTTAAGGAGTTTTGGGGATGATTAGAGAGGGTTTTAGTGTGCCAAAAAGATGTTAAAACATGTGGGAAAACATGTGTAATGCATAGGAAAAGATTGGGGTGAATTTGGAGTTCAAAATGAGGAGAAAAGCACTTTGAAAAATGGGGTCTGTTCTGGACCGCCCCTGTGGGGAGGTCCAGTGGAATTATGCAGCCGTAGGAGCTTCTGATGTGGACCGCCCCTGGGACCTCCCCAGTGGGGCGGTCCAGACCAGAGAGAAAGAATTTTTTTAAGGCTTCTAATGATGGGGGATTGAATGGTAATGGTTTTAGATGATGTTTAGGCCTTGTTTGGTGACATGTAAAGGCCTTAAAATGTGTAAACAAGTGTTAGGTTTGATGTGAGAGTTGTGAACTTAAGATCACAAGAGTAAAATTAAGTATAACAGGATGATGGGGTTAACTATGGGCGCATTAGACGTTAAGCGATCATGTTACCCCAATGTTAATGAAAGTAATTGTGATGTTACCAGTTGTACGGGATTTGTTCGAGGAACCTAGGAGGACACAATATAGTGGACCGTGGTGACAGGTATGGTTTTCTTGCAACCTGTGTTCTACCGGATTACACCGGCTTGTATGCCAATATGTTTTCTGAATGTTGCCACCTTTTAAGATAAAAACATGTAATGAGTTTACAGTTGTTTAATTATGTGGCGTGCGTAGTTCCGATACCGTTTAGCTTTAAATATGTGCTAAACTTAACTAACCGACTCTAGGATTACACAATAAATCTGTATTCGGACTTAACGACCCAAACCATGGGAATGTTCTAACCACGGCTATGCGTGAGTTAGTTATGTGTTTTTGTGTGTGTTAGTATGATCGCTACCCTTGTGTGTGACTAACTAGACCTAACCACCTATTTGTGAATTAATGTACTAAGTCCAATAATGAGACTTCTAACAAGTGCTAACCGGGGAGTGAGGAGTCCGGTCGTTTCGGCCACGCGTGTGAGTATGGGGGTCGTTGTCATATCAAGTTCGATCCTCTCCGTATGTTATGGTTGTTTTCCATTTTGGTTCTCAACCTTCCCTTTAGCTTAACCAAGGCTATTACTGACTCACGTCGGGCCCAGGGGCATACTATGTTTGTTCGGTGTGCTTGGATTACTATATCCGACGCACCTTGGGATTAAGTTATCCGTTCATTTAACAGGACGGTAACGAGTTATGTAACGAGCTTATCATGAGTTTGACAGCATTCTCTAGGCTCTACAAGTGAACTAACTATGTTTGGGTCGGTTCCTAGAGAGAACTGTTCCCGTTATGTTATGTGATATTGTTGTACTGCAATTCTTATTGTGATGTTATGTTATACATACGTTGGAACGTGAAATGAGTTGTTATGTGGAGTATGTGGATCATGGATATGATGCCAGGTTATTATAAGACGTTTTGGAGTATAACCCGACTAGTGGGTAAGTGTCGTCAATTAAGGAGATAGCTCCAATAGAGGACAAACCCTCTAGGGTTAAAGTACACCATGAGTGATTTAACGAGTATAGATGTGTTGACTATTTGGTAGAGCCCATTGTTGTGGTTATGTAATGTGTTATGTGTTGTAGTTTACAAGCATGATTTAAATATAATAAACCGCATGCTTAGACGACAATTAGTTGTGCGTGGCCCGGTAGTATGCGGGCTGCACGATTACCATACCAGCATTGTGCTGAGCCCCCTGGGGGGCCACCCTTCTTTCATTTCCTATTTTCAGGTACAAGGAGCTGGAAGCCGTTCGAGAGTAGGACGGGGTAGTTGTTGTACATGGGTAGCCATTTAAATTGAGTACGTTTGTAGGTGTAGTAAGACCGAAATTGTTATCGGCATTAGTTTGTAAGTACTCGGTACAGTGGGAATGTATATGTATAGTAGTTGTTGGAATGGAATGAGAATGTAATGTGTAGTTGCTCGGGAATCTGGTCCATCAGACCGATACAATGTATATGTATTAGCCTTGTTAGCCACGTGGGTGGCTAACGGCGTGTAACACCATTGAGTTGAGTAATGTGATGAGTTAAGTTTTCCGCTGCAATGTGTTGTTAAGTGTATGGTTGTAGTTGGGGTGTTACATGTACACAACCTTCTATAATCGTTTTCATCACTACTATAGAAAATATAACGCTAATTGTTTGTTGTATATATATGTATATATATATTCTTGTCGTTCATATTGTATCATTGTGTATAAGAATATTTTTATTAGCATTGTTTCAGTTTGTAAACCTTGATTGATTGATAAACCAGAAGACTATAAATGTTTGAAACGATAAATTGAGTTGTTGAAGTCGTATTCACATAAAACTTTGGTTTTTATGTATGCACTATATAACTTATAACTTTAAGGCACATATTTTTATGTTCAATATTTTTTAAAAACATTATACATCATTTTTTTATTTAGAAAAAAAACCATTTACTTGTGTTTTTTATATCAGCATTTTTTTTACATTTTGAATTATTATTGCTTCACTACATATATGTATGTATACACCAAAAATATTATAAAATTTAAAAATTATTACAATAGAGAAATGGTCTCGTGCTTTCGATTAGGGGAGGCAATTTTTACCCAACCCGATAACCCGACCCAAACCCAACCCGTAAATAGTGGGTATGGGTTAATATTATTGACCCATTTAATTTTTGGGTTGGATATGGGTTACCTATTAAATATATGGGTTGGGTATGGGTTAAGGGTCCTAACTCGAATTCAACCCGATCCATTTACTTAATTTAGTTTAAAATAAATATACATATATTTTACTTGGATATGTATTAATTCTATAACCATTAGTATAATAGCAAACAAAAATACTATCACTTCTTTAGGCCCACATAAATAATTATTATATAAATCCAAATACATTCTCTAGGCCATCTATATCCACCATTTACTTTTGTTTGAAAACCTAAATACTATGTCAATCATTAGTCGCACAAACTTCACCATTCACACTATTTCATCTGCGCAAATAATGGCTATGAGTTAAAATTATTGACTCATTTAATAAAATATTGACATTTGGAAATACAACACACAATGATTCGAAATAAATGACCGTCATGTGCACGCTTTTATGGACGACTCATCTTTTTGCAGAAAAACAAGAGTATTTGTATTTAAATTAGTTAAACGGGTCGTATTTGGATTCAATGATTTTATATGGGTTGGATATTGGTTGAAAGTTTGTAACCCGATTATATTTGGGTCAGGTATGGGTCAATACAATTTTAGTTGAGTTGGGTATGGGTGAGCTTCAACCTAACCCATCAACCCGAATTGCCACCCCTACTTTTGATGATAGTAAAAGGTGGGATCATACGAAAACTAATTTGATAGAATGCATGAATGGGGTGTTGAAGATGGTTTGTTTGCTTCTGGTAACGACGATTATGGAGAGCACTTTGTACAAGTTAATTGATTACTTCTGGGATAATCTAGAAACCTACATTGCTCAAAGGAACAGGGGCTCATTTTTCATGAGGCATTTATCTAATAAAGTTGTGAGAACCAAACTCTTGCCAACTACCACTGTGTAGTTGTTATTGATGCTAAGCATCTGGTATATGAGGTGGTTGACAATGAAGATACCAACCTACAATGAGTCAAAGGAAAATTGTAGTTAAAATCAACTCAAGGGCGTGCGAATGTAGTGAGTAGTAGGCACTCAAGTATCCATGTTCATATGTAATGGTTGTGTGTTCCAGCACAACACCTGATTGAAGGAACTATGTTCCTAGCGTTTACAAATCGGATACAATGATATAGGCATACTCGGAGAACAAGTGTGTTCCACTCGGCCACAAAGGAAAGTGGCTTGTACATGCTAGCTTGATTGTGGTTCTAAATCCAACCATGATGCGCAATTGTAGAGGCCGCTCTACATTCTCTAGTATACAAAACAAAATAGGCGAGGCTTATCAACATGAGAGTAAACTGTGTGGTTTATGTTGGCAACGATGTCATGTGACGACCAATTGTCCTAATGCACGTTATAATCATAATTAACTGAGACTAGATGAAGTATTTCAATTTTAACGAAATAGACAATAAGGAGTCTCAACACACGCTTACATTAGGACAGACACAGGTACTCGCCTACACACACACACACACACACACACACACACACACACACACACACACACAACACACACACACACACACACACACACACACCACACACACAACACACACACACACACACACACACACACACACACACACACACACACACACACACACACACACACACACACACACACACCTTCTGGGAATATCCTGGATAAATCCCTCTCATGGGAATTGAAAGGACAAAGTCCCATTGACTGGAACTTCTGTCATTTCTCATTCTCGTGAATGGAATATCCTGGATAAATCCCTCTCATTGGGAATTGAAAGGACAAAGTCCCCATTGACTGGAATTTCCCTAGTCATTTTCTCATTCTCGTGAATGGAATATCCTGGATAAATCCCTCTCATTGGGAATTGAAAGGACAAAGTCCCCATTGACTGGATTTTTCCCTTCTAGTCATTTTTCATCGTGAATGTAAAATTTCACAACAATGGTGCAACAATAATGCAGTGTGGAATCTGATTTTTATCTATGGGAAAATTCATTCTTCACACATGATGTTTACGAAATTACACATCCCATCCTTGAGGTTTTATAACTTACTTTTCCCACCTATGTGGTTTCTTCTATTTTACATCTGACAAGTTGTTGTGTATTCTTTTCGTTTAATTTAGAAGATGCTTAAACATTGTCCGAAGTTGATGAAACTATACATGGATGATGCTAGAGTGTTATATTTTACACATGTCAATTCTAAAGTTTTTTAAGCTCATATGAACCTGTGGGACCCAATAAAAACACATTCAGAGTACGTTTTTTGTGTCAAAATCCACAAAAAAGCTTACTCTGAACGTGTTTTCATTGAGCCCCACAGGTCACAAGTGAACTTTAAAACTTTAGATTTGACATAAGACCAAAATACAACACTTAAGCATCACACATGTAAAGTTTCATCAATTTCAGACAACGTTTAAGTATCTCCTATATTGAAGGAAAATTAGAAAAAAACCAACTTCCCCATAAAATTATGAAAGTTGGCGGGTGTAAAATGGGAGAAACCACATAGGTGGAGAAAGTAATTTTTGAAACCTCGTGAGTCGGGTCACTCAAGTGCGTAATTTCATCAAATGTCATGGGTGAGGGATGTAATTTTCCCTTTATTTATTCATACAAGTTAGAAAGTCATGCATCTTATAGTATCAGTTTTAAGAAACCACAACACTCATAGCACCTATATACATTTATAAACCTACAAGCTAGAAATTGTCATGATGCTTGGTGCCTATTTGCTTCCATTAGTGCCCCAGACATGACAATGTTTTTCAAAAAATGTATTGTTAAGGAAATTTTCCTTCTATATGGACTTTGATCTCCCAATGCATCGTGAAACTACGATCAGTGGATAAATATTCACCTAGCGTCTGGATAGATAAGAAAGTGGAGGAGAAAGATGAAGACCACGACCAAGAGCATCCTTCAAATAATGGCGAATTCATATGATAACTCTTCAAAGAAACTCTCTAGGTGTATGTATAAACTGACAAATATGACCCCGTTATATGCAATCTCGGGTATAGTAATAGGAGCAAATTGAAAACCATAGATGATGTCACAGTATAGATGTACATCATCAAAGGGATAACACATAAGCATCTAAGCATGTAGAAGGATCGACAGACAAATATATTAAGATGAGCATCAATTAAACACCTTCAATACAATGAATCATTAACCCATTTACACTCGCTGAGATATTGAGAATTTCTAACAAGTTTAACTACAATACCAAATATAACAAGGAATGAAGTTCCTAGATTATGAACATAGTTAAACATATGATGAGGTTGAGTAACAAGTGAATCAATTAACTTGTCATATAAGCCTTAATTTATTAGATCATCAGTGTGAACTAAGATATAGATATAAAAATGACACTATGAACCAACGAGTGGTGTATGAACAGCCTTTATGAAAGCCATGGGACACCAAGAAATTTCCAGTTTTGTAGACCATACATGAGGAGCTTGTTTCAACTCATAAGGAGCAAGTCACAATAAAAGAACACGAAAGGGAGAAAAAGGATGAAAAACCCTATCATGCTCCTCCAAATATGCCTCTTTCAAGCTTAACTCAATAAAACATTTTTACATACAGTTGAAAAGGTGACTAATCAAGGGATAAATCAAGAGAGAGAAATGAATCATAGTCTACTTCATAGTAAGGTTGAAAGTGCCAAAGTAGCTGACATTTCCCTCCTAATTAGAGACGTAGAAACCATATGAGTTGTATACATGTTAATAAAACCATTAGACTTGTGTGTAATCATGTAAACTCACTTAAAACCATTAATGTTTGCTTAACATGGAGATGGGACCAAAAATCTCAAATTTCATCCTACACAAAAAGCTAAAACTCAATACCCATGGCTAACTACTATTGAAGAATCTAGCATATGTAGAAAAAATTGTAATGTTTCATGACGGGAAGAGGATAAAAATGGGAAGATTGATAGGTGAATACAAGGATATGAGGTTTAAGAAGAATATCAATATGTGTACACGTGATCATAGGAAGAGTAGGCATATCGTAGGGACAAAGATAAAAAGGTCATGGAGGAAGAGCATAGGTGGTGGGAATATAAAATAGGGGTGGCAGGGGATCAATGTAGGTTGTAAATAATAGGGTGGTAGAATTAGGGGTATGATCGCTTTCACATACGAAGAAAAGTAATTGATAGGTAGCAGTCGAGGAGGATGGTGAGTGTGTGAAACAATGGTAATGTAAGGAAAATAAGATGTATAGTTACAATAGTTACTTATCTCCTGAAGTATGATAAGTCAAACCCAAAAGTCACAACAAAATAAGGAGTGAAAAGATAGTGAGATTACAAAGGCGACATACTCATCTATTTACATCGAAGTCCATAACTAGGGTTAGTTTTCCCCTTCTTCATCTGGAGAGTAGAGGGTTTGATTTTTTCTCACCCAATATCTTCGTTCCTCCTCGATAGTACTTTCAAGCAAAAATGAAAATTTCCTCCCCTCGATACGAGCGACAACACAAACGAGACTTTCTCCTTCCCTGATTGACAAGTAGAAAGTTTGGACTACACTTTTATTAGGTACCTTGTCAACATTCTTAGATCATTGATTCATTTATGTTTTATCATTTCTCAAAGTTTTCCACATCTACATAATGCACACACGATGTTTGACAACTTGTGAACTAGAGTTTGCACTCTTTGAAAGCTTGTTATGTCTCCATAGTTGCCTAAGTTGATTTTGTATGCTTTGTCAATCAAAGTGGATTATGGTTGTTGATTTAGTGAGTTTCATTGATGTGCCTCTCAAATCTATATTTTGTGGTGTTTTTATCCCAAAGGCAGTTTGTTGGGTACTAGTTTAATCAAATAGCACAAGTAAAACTTCTTTCATGGAGACTCAAAACCAACAATATTAATATATAGCATCAATAGCAAGTTTATAGGTTCTATGGTCAGGTTGTTGTAGTGGTGAATGTGCTCTCTTTTGGAAAAAGACCTTGATGTTTAGTTGACCATGATTTATCCTGTTGCACGTTCGCTTTAGTTTGAGCTACTAAAGATATGAGTGGGGGGGGGGGGGGTAAAAGACACTGATCATGAATGTTATGAAATCTCCTTAGACGATAATCCTAAATTCCATGAGTTGTTGTTGGTGATTTAAACTAGATTTTATGGCCTTGAGAATACAAAGAGGTGGGGTGAGGTGTGATTCAGTTATGCATCCGTTCAAAGATGTGATTACTAGGATAGATCTAGATAGGATTCGCTTGTGATCAGCTATTTAACACCTGTTAACCGGTAGGTGCTATAGTAATACACATGAAAAAAGATAAATTGTAAGAGATGTTATCAAAGATATTGGTCCACAAATGACATAATGACATAGGGTTCTATGGCTATCCTTTCACTTTCACAGATGATCATAAAACACTTACCAACTAAAAGCATACTTGACATGGTCTTTTTGTCTTCATGAGCTTTTTACAAGAGATTAATTCAACATATTACTTGAAAAACGTCTGACCATTGCCTTACTTGTTTGGATACATGAAGAAAATACTATACCTTACAATATATTTTAGGTTAAAAAATACATGGATCAACCATCCCAAATGTGAAACCATTATTAAGGGCGTGTAGGACTACAATAGATATTCTATATTAGCAAGATTTTATTTTGATGCTTCTCTTATTACTGAAGAAAAATACAATTTATTTTAAGAGAATTTCTACGCTCATTCAAGGTATAAAAATGAATCCTACACCTTTCACTTGGATTTTCTCCAAAGCGTGGGCACCTAAAAAGAAATGTGACCCTAACAAATTGAAATCTTGTTCCTAACATAAGTTAATATGTATGCGGAGACCTAGGTGGCTAAAGAAGACAAAAACAAAGTTTATTTTATTTAATAACATCAACCATAATGATATATAATGGAAGTGGTTTAGTAAACAATTGGGATAGCAAGTGCATTGATGGAATGGGCTTAATTTTATATCCATCCTGTACTCTGCGCATTCATTTCTACAACGCTCATAGTAACTCCCACTTATTGGAATCATTTGAAGGTAGATTGTAATATGTTATGATCTGGGAACTTGATTCAGCTTACTGTATGGAGGACTCTAGAGGCAACTCAACACATAAACCTCAACAAAGCTCCTAAATGTGATGACTTTATTGGGGCATTTTTCTGACGGTTTATGATTCTTCTAGGAACAACCTTTCCATCATCATACTCACTTTCGACACACTTAGGGTGCGTTCACTTCGTACATAGGAAAACAAATGGAATCAGGAAAGGGAAATACGGAGGAAAGGAAAGGAATTCCCCAAATCAAGAAGTTTGTTTGTTTCTGGTTCAGAAACGGAATACAATTCCTAATGATTCCCTTCTTGTTGTTTAATTTTGATATATATTGAATTAAATCTTACATAGTATGTATTAAATAATGTATATAATATATATTTACATAAATAATATATGTTAATATTATTAAAATAATATAATTTATATAGAATATATATTCATAATTATATAAATTATATTTAAACTATAAAAAT
Source organism: Limonium bicolor (assembly GCA_023374045.1). Classification (NCBI taxonomy): domain Eukaryota; kingdom Viridiplantae; phylum Streptophyta; class Magnoliopsida; order Caryophyllales; family Plumbaginaceae; genus Limonium; species Limonium bicolor. The sequence goes on along the minus strand of CM041777.1, from coordinate 75,178,188 downwards.
ATATATTTACACAAATTAATATAATGCATGTATAATTATATAAATTAATATATAGTATATATATATAATATATTAATATTACTTAAATTATAAATGATATATATTAACATGTATAAATTATAATAATATATATAAATAGTTATTTAATATTAATTACATACATTATATAATATAATATTAAATATAATATATTTAGTATTTTTTATATTATAAATGAAATATATATATCTATTATTATTTATATAATTATATATAATATATTTTCATATTTATATAAAATATATAGTATTCATATAAATATATATTTAAATTATAAATGATATATTTTAATATTTATAAATATACATTAATATATATTAATATTTTAAATAATAATATATAATAAGAATTACATATATTAGAAATAACATATATTAATATTTGTCCAAATTAAGCGCGAATAGATGAAAGATGAAACAAAGGGAATACCATTCCCCACAATGTTGGGGGGAATCGCTGTAGAGGGATATGGGGGGAATCCTGAAGGTACGCCCCTTACTGTCAAAACAGGGTGTTAGGGTTATAGAGAATGAAGAACTTTGGATCAATTTTCGTACGCAATTTTATTTACATAATATCTTATAGGCACTTGTCAAACGCGAATTCGAACATGGCTCTTACGCCATGTTGTAGTGTGGCGATGAGTATTTTTGTTTTTTGTCACTTATTTTGTCAACAAGATGCATTATGGATATGTTTTGGTAAATTTTAAATTTTTTTATTTTTTGTATATACATATTTTTTAAGATTAATTGTGAATCTTAAGTTTAAGAAAAGTGAATCAAAGGTTGTTAAAAAGTGAATTGAAGTTGTTAAAAAGTGAATCGAAGGTTGTTACAAAGTGAATCAAAGAGTTGCATAAAAGTAAATAAGAGGTTTTTAAAAAGTGAATCTCATAAATAAGATTGTTTAACTAAAGTGATTCTGATTGTTTGACTAGCGTGAATTAGAGGTTTTAGAAATGTGAATAAGTGAATCAGAGTAATAAGAAAAGTGAATCTCATAAGCGTAGAATGTTTAACTAAAGTGATTAAGAAGTTTAAGAAATGTGAATCAAAGGTTTTTTAAAGTGAATCATGCGTTTCAGAAAAGTGAATCAAAAGTTTAAGAAAAGTGATTCTTATAAATAAAGATTGTTTAACTAAAGTAAATAAGAGGTTTAAGAAAAGTGAATCAGATGTTTAAGAAAAATGAATCAAATGGTTTTTAAAGATGAATCGAAGGTTTAAGAAAAGTGAATATTTTGTTTAATACTAGTAAAAGTTAATCCTACCACAAACTTATGCGAGAATAATATGAACCTTTCATTTATTGAAAGTGAACCCTAAACCCTGCCTGCACTACAAACCATACAAATGTCTTTGACGTTTTTAACTTTTGTAGGGTGCTTTTTAGAGTGTTTGAGATAAGATTCATTTTCTTAATGAATAAGGTTCATTTTATTGTTAAAGAAGATTCATTTTGTTAATGAATAAGATTCACTTTAATAATACGTAATATATACTCGTTATATAAATATAAAATTTTAAATTTATCAAAACATTTTTATGATGCATATTATTTTAAAGAGCACGGAAAATGATGAACAATGATATAATTTATTTTATTTTTGCACTTATATTTTGTGAGTTATAACATTTTGAAAAAGTATATTTATTTCTCTCCCCTACTCACCTATTCCTCCCCTATACGTGAGTTCCCTGTTATTCCCTCTTTTGTTTCTTCTCTTAATTTAGTTAGACCAATATATATTAACATGTGGCACGAAGTCATACGAGAAGGTGGCTCCTTCTCCATGTTCTCCCCATGTCAAATGGGTAGCGATGCCCAAAACTGAGTGACATATCCATGAAATATTTTAAGAGGGTGAGAGGAGATTTTTTTTAACATTATCAATATTTGAGAGGATATCAATACTTGTGACATTTTGTTATAAATAAATAGTTTAACTATTTTCATAGAAACAATAACATAATAACTTTACTTGAAAAAAAGTAATCTGATATCTAGAATTGTAATAATAATATAATAGCTTATATTTGATAGTAATAAATAAATAAATGAGTTATTACTTATTAGTAACAATAATTATACAATTAAATGATAATACATGTACACTTAAAGTAACAAATACAAATGTGATCGTTTCTCTTTATCAGTAATTAGATCTTTTTGTTTTATAATTTATATTTTGTGACCTTATTTATTTTCTATTATAGGTGAAACTTTTTTTTACAACTTTTTTCTATTTTGATATTTGTCACCGTCATACTTGAGAGACTGCCTTGTTTTGATAACGTGGTAAAAATGAATGAATTATATCTTTTGAAAATTATTATGGTATATTGATCGGTTAATAATCTAGAATATTTATGAAAAAATTATGGAGATAATTGAAAAGAAATACCTAAGGTTCGAGTGAATTTTACGAGATATCTCTGAGGTTTCCACAATTGTAATGCCCAACCTTAATCCGGAATTTTTTGCGCGGAAGCGAGACCCCAAGGGGCTCTTACGGATTAGGTCATAAGACCAATTAGGCATCACCGGCGTTGGGTCAAAAGACCCAACCAGCCTATTACTCAGTGCAGATGGAACAACCATCCACTTAGCCACAAGCAAGCGTCAAGAGTGGACTTAAACCTCCCAACGACAAGTTCCTTCACTGGCTCACATTCCCGTGGCCCTAATGCCTCGATCGAATGCTAGGCCGCAGCTCAGACTGAGTCAACTCCGTCCCTCTCCCTGCAGCCCGAGTACATGTGCGTCCCTTAGCGGCCGCACTCGTCCTCGGCACCGTCGGGCCTCCAACAGCCCAACAGCCAAAGATCCCAACTAGTACGAGTCAGTAAGGTGTGCTAACGCGGACCACGTCGCACCCTGTCTCCGCCCTGTTCCAGGACTCAACACTTGCCGAACCGTCAGACGGCTCTGATGTGCAATGCCCCTTGCACCTTTCGTGGCAGGAGTCATACAATCAGGATGACCCTTAGTTGCCTCGTGCCAATGGTCACACTAGCACTCGCAACCTAAGGGCGGCATTGATCACAAAGTGCTCACTACCTCTTGGAGTCGATACCAAGCCATCCTGGGAACATGCATGCTCACAGGCTTGCCCAGTCCCTTTCAGGCCCGGGCAGGTGCCTTCCACGGCACCCGCTAACTGACCTAAGGGTCAGCACCGAGCACAACATGCTCAGACTATTGGAGTCGCTACCAAGCCACCCTAGCAGCGTGCATGCTCAAGGCACATCCGGTCCTCATTAGGCCCGGACAGATGCCCTCCACAGCATCCGCAAACACGACCCTCACTTGAGTCACAAGCTGACGCAACTCAGCTCGACCCTAACATCCTCTAGTTGCTTCGTGCCCGTGGTGACACTGGCACTTGCAACCTAAGGGCAGCACTAAGCACAATGTGCTCGTGCTATTGGAGTCACTACCAAGCCACCCTGGCAGTGTGCATACCCGAAGGCATACCCGGTCCTTACTAGGCCCGGACGGGTGTCCTCCACAACACCCGTTAACTCAGCCCTCGCTCGAGTCACAAGCTGGCGCAACTCAGCTCGGCCAAGACCAACGCATCGTGCCCTTCAACTGATGCCCATCCCTCGGACCTTCGTCCTCAGGGGTCTCAAGGACCGTGGAACTTAAGGGGCTAGGTCAAAGCGACAATCAAGTATGGGGCTGACAAGCAATCCCAACACAAGTCTTAACGGGCACCAACCAAAGGGCAAACTGGTATGGAGCTACTTGTAACCAAGCAGCTCGCCAAAAGGGGCATGACAAACCTCCCCCACCGAAGCTCTTGCCGTCCCCGGCAAGATACAACGATGAGTCTTAGCTCAGCTAAGAAGATTTTATCATGCTCCAACAGTTTCCCTACTTTGAAGGTATAACAACCCATAGACAATGTCTTTGACCACCACACATAGGCAACTGCCTTGAACCGTTAACCGGCACATTCCCTAAAGCTCAAATATTTTTGAGTTCTTCCACGTTCTACTTGAATGGGTCATCGGTCTATAGAGCGCCACACCATTGGTGGTGTTTTGTGTCTTTTCTTTGCGACACATTGCTACTTAGTGCCCTGTTGCTCAAACTGTTGCGACGTCCTGAGTCCTTCCATTCACATCGCAACGACACCAAGTGAACAACCAACACGTTGCTGCGACATCCTGAGTCCTTCCATTCGTGGTGCGGCAACATTTCGATGATACTGTGCAGTAACGGGTTCCCCATGTCTCCTCGATGTCAATGCCCTTAATCCTTCAATTCGCATTGACACTTACTGCACTGCTTGTCATCGGCGACATCAGCCCAGATAAGCTGAGTCTTAGCTGGTTGTGCCTACTCCTGTGTGGAATTTGCACAAGTGACAACGGCATTGACAGGTCAACGTTTGCACGCCAGATGGGTCGTTTCCTCTTAGGCTATGCCCGAGAAACAACCACCTCAAAGGAACCAAGTAGTTTCAGTGCTAAGCACCTAACCACGAGACGAAGGGCAATGTCGAAGCCATAAGAAGGAACTTCCCCACCGGTCCTGGGACGCAAGTGCGTCTCCTGCTATATTCAAGTACTGTTTGAAAATTCCCTAGGTTCCACCTTAGTGAAGCCCTGGGCCGAAGCCACACTGCACCTAAAACTCTGGGACCTTCCACAGGCATGGGGCCCTGAAGAGGACCACACCACTTCCTGCTAAACTGCGCGATATAGTCACTATCGCGGCACCGCAAGACACTTGCAAGTGCACCCAACACTTGGTAGCACGAAGCCACATCGGGTCTCAAGTCCCATTTTGAGCCAAAGGTAGTTTGGGCTTAGATCACATCGCTAATTCTGCTCTAGGTCACCATGGCTAGCGAAGCTTTCTCATAGAACCACATGACTAAGCGAATTCGATTTCACAGTACAAGCAGTCCGGCTAGAAAGATGGGCCAATCAGCCCCATTTTCAACTTGATACGGCAACAACATCCCTAACACTTGATTCTGGTGAGGCCATCTTAAGCTCAAGCGGTCAAAGTCTACGAAGCCTAGTCGTGGACTTATGACAACCCTTGAATCAAGTTTCGACACAGCATCCGCTTTCAACACAAAGGAGAAAGGGCAAGGTTGTTATGGGAGCACCCCTAATGTACCTCCTTATCAGGAGCACAGGTTGTCCACCCTTAATTGGAACGAATCTTCCAATTTACGAGGAGTTCCAAGAGTTTCCTGGGACCCGTGGGATTTACCCTTCCGCACCTCAGATCTCGTATCAATTTTTTTATAAATTTAAAAAATAAACAAAATACAAAAATAATAATTAAAGATCATATAAATTTGAAATCAATTTTAAAAAATGAATATAATGAAATAAACGAAAATAAAAAGATAAATAAATAAATAAAAATGACTAAATAATAAAAATTAAATTATTAGTAAATATAAATTGTTAAAATGTTACTTGATGACTTAAAATCGTAAAAAAGTTATCACAATAAATGAAGAATATTAAAAGTAACAATTATATAGTACATAGAAAACTCATACTTAAAATTGAAAAATAAAGTATAAAACCCATAAAATATATGATCATTTTTCTTGGGATTGTTGATATCAAATATATATTTTTCAATAAATTTTTATAATTTATAAAATTATATAATAATTTTATATATTTAATGTAATTGATATAATTTTTTTTATTTTGAGTAACTTATATAATAGTTTTTAAATTATATAACAATATATGTGTTTCAAATAAATTATTTTTTTATTGTTTAATCATTTTTATTTATTTTTGAAATTTTATGATTTTAATTCTTTTTGTTTTTATAATTTTTAATCATTTTAAAAAATGAATTCAAAATTTATGTGATCTTTAATTATTTTTTTAGTATTTTGTTTATTTTTAATATTTTAAAAAGTTAACTATGAGTCCAGATATAAAGGTAAATAGGGATACAAATATAATATATCAAAATTTAAACTAAGAGACATCACATAATAAAATTAAAACTTCAGTAATAAAAATAAATGTGAGAGTATCTCCTAGAAAAGTAAAACCTTAATAGTAGTATATATGGTAAAATTCGCTCAAAGTAGGACTCAGGAGGCGAGAGCTCTCTCTTCTTCAATAACGGCACGAAGCTCGACTCGTTTTGCCCTTTACCGAATCCTCCGTCAGCGAATCTCTTCAGCAAAAAGAGCTTAGCGCTAACATTTTCGGTAGTCACTCTCGACGCGATCCCTCTGCCTTCTATCTCATCTTGTTCGCTAGTTTTTGCTCTTTCTCTTCTTCTCCCTGTGAGATAGGTGGGTGCGAGGCTCAAAGAACTTGAGTTCTCTGTCTGAGAGGAAGCAAGAGCTTTCCTGTCTTTCTTTTTTTTTTTTTTCTAATCATCAGAATCTAATTGTTTAATTTTGGTTCTGCTAGCCTCGCTTGTATGGTGCTGTTGGTTCTCATTGTGTTATTTGTCTCTGTAACTTACCCGGAACTGCTATCACGGAAATTCAAAGTTGATTTTGCATGCAACCAGTATTAGTGTGTACAAGTACAACTAGTAGATGATATCTGATTCTATTTTTATTTTTTCTCATAATTATATATCTGATTCTAATGCCATGTTTACTCAAAGCAGATTACTATTGTATTTTTGTCTTCACTTCACCTATTTAGCAGAACTAAAAGAACAGAAAAAAACTGAAAAATCTCCAATTCCCAAAACGTCTCTTTCTGCAGTTAAAACTCCTCTTTTCTGTCTTGCTGCTGCTGGCGACAGCGATAACGAAGCTCCAGCTACAGGTGACATATTTCTGACTAAGCTTTTGGTTCTCTTAGGGCCTTTTCTTTATTCTATGTAAAGTCTCATGACAGATGATTTATTGAGACTAATTTGATGATGCTAAAATCTGTTTGGTTGTTTAAATGATCATGAAAGCTCAGCCTTTTCTTTCACACTCACTGTGACAATAGCTATTTGATTAATTTGTAGGCAACTATGTAGTGCGTCTTACGTGATCTGCTGTATAGTAAACTGGTATCAACAGTGTTGGCATTAAACCCAAGTGTTTGCCCTCAATATAAGCTAGAACCTTCAGTTTTACTGTGAATATGATTGTACATGTGATATTTTTGCTTGTCTTGTGATAAATGTAGAGCTGCTTTCTGCACATCACACATCACACGCCTCTAGGCTCATTGTATCAATACTCATCTCACATCTACCAAATTAGAATCTATGCTTCATGTCAGTGTCGAGTGAAGTGAAGTGAGGAATTTCATTATGCTATAACTTATATGCTGTTTTGTTTAGCTTATTTTGTTCTCTTGGTCCATGTTTATATATAGAAATTATTTCCTTAGTTTGATCTCGTGTAATTTTGTAATCACATATATATATATATATATATATATAATAACACATTAACTCATTATATAGAGCTTTTTGCGTTTTGTGGTTTTACAAGTGTTAATTAGGAACTTTGATTCTGCAAGTATGAGCACAAGTACAATTTTTGGAGTCCATTTGGAGATCTCAGATTTCATGGTCTCAGGAGACTTTACTAGAGAATCGTATGCCTTTGCAGCTTCTGGTTTCTCCAAGTTGTTCCCTTTTCCCTATCCAAGCAGTTCATTTCATTATCGACAATGGCGAGTGGTGCAACAAAGAATTTGAAAAGGCCTTGTAGAGAGAGTTTGAAATGTTTGGCTGCATCAACTAGTCCAGAGAGCTCAGACAATTCTTCTGACTGCCTTACCTATAGAGATGCAGGGGTAGATATTGATGCTGGATCTGAACTAGTAAAAGAATTGCCAAAATGGCTCCCGGTATAGGTGGATTTGGAGGATTATTTCCTTTTGGTAGGTGTATCTTAAATTAACGTATTAAAATGTTTCATGGAATTTTTATGATTTTCACATCTATTTTTTTCGTTTAGCTACCATCCTTTTATATATACTTTTAAACACATTGATTAAACGTAGTTCTTCCTTGCTATATCATGCTCTTGCAGGGGATTCATATCTTGTTGCTGGAACTGATGGTGTGGGAACAAAGTTGAAGCTTGCTTTTGATACCGGGATTCATGAAACCATTGGGATCGATCTGGTAAAAAAGTTGAATAAGGCCCACTTTTCCATGTGCATAATTGACTCTATTGTCTGATTTTTTTGGTAAACTTGCCAGGTTGCTATGAGTGTCAATGATATAATTACCTCAGGTGCAAAGCCCCTATTTTTCCTCGATTATTTTGCCACAAGTCGACTTGATGTTGATCTAGCTGAGAGGGTGAGGTTCGCTGCAAATTATGACACCTTTGCTTTTGTCATGAATGAAGTGGATGCTTGATAATATATTCTGTGCAATCCATCTTTTCAGGTGATACGAGGTATTGTCAATGGTTGCCAGCAGTCTGATTGTATACTCTTGGGTGGTGAGGTATTACCATTGTCCCTGATTTGCTTCTGTTTTTTATACTAAACTCTCACATTGTGATTTGATATGATCCACTTGCTATATTTGCAACTATAGTACACATGAAATTCTAACTCGTTCAGATCCTTGCTGATTTGGATAGAATTGATATATATATATTTTTTTGCCTTGATACAAATTCTTCCCCGAGTTAACTTTTTCAAGTTATGATTGTTCAGACAGCAGAGATGCCTGGATTCTATGCAGATAAAGAGTATGACCTTAGTGGTTTTGCTGTTGGATCTGTCAAGAAGGATATGGTAATTGACGGGAAGAATATTGAGCCAGGAGATGTCTTAATAGGCCTTCCCTCTAGTGGGGTCCATTCCAATGGGTTTTCACTTGTGAGAAAGTAGGTTTTTTTCTAAGTGACTAAAAAAACTTCCTAGCTAAAAACCTATCAGACAAGAAGGCCGTTTCTGTTTCTAATGTCTCTCCCATTTTATTCATGGATTTAAATTTGTTTGGTTCAATTTGTTGACAGGGTTTGTCACAAAGCAACCTCAGCTTAAGGGATAAGCTTCCTGGTGAAACAATGTCATTAGGCGAAGCTCTGATGGCCCCTACGGTTATATATGTTAAGCAGGTGTCTTTTCCTTACTCTGTTAAGCTGATTTCACCGAGTGAATTGCAATCTAGGTGTCTGAAATTGGTTGGAGCTTATCTATGCTTCTTTTTTAGGTACTGGATTTTGTCAACAAGGGAGGTGTGAAAGGGATTGCCCACATAACAGGTGGGGGTTTCACTGATAACATTCCAAGAGTATTTCCGAAAGGCCTAGGGGCTGTCATCAACACCGATTCATGGCCTGTCCTTCCTGTCTTCAAATGGATACAAGAGGTAGTCTTTCTCTCCTATAGTTGAGTATAGAGATTTGATTTGTTTCTATCAAATTATCAAGTAGATTTTTACGTATCTGTGACCTAATTTGATTTTCTGAAAGTGCTTAATTTCACACAATTGAAGAGCTCTTACTAGTTAGACATAAGCAGAGAAATGATGTGTTAGTTGAATGTATTAAATGAAGTTGTAGACTGTAGCTAGTGCTATGTCATTTGTACCTTGGTAAATGAAGTTGTAGAATTTGGTCATTGCTATGTTCTTGCTACTGCTTCGTTCAACTATTCTCATGGGAAATTTTATGAAATGCTGGCGGTAGCATTGCACTTCTCTTATCTAAAAATAGAAGCTGTTTTAGAGATTAATTTGGAATATGTTGCTTTCGAGTCAACAATGCTTTGTTACTAGAAGAGACTCAACTGTAACTAAAAATAAAAGTGCTATTGTCTTACAGACTGGGAAGATTAAAGATGCTGAGATGAGACGGACATTTAACATGGGCATAGGAATGGTGCTGGTGGTGAACCCAAAGGCGGCTGACAGAATCCTCTGTACGTCTAGTGGAGTTCATAGAATAGGCCAAGTTGTGAGTGGCGATGGAGTTTGCTACCAGTGAACTGGTGCCCTGAGTTAATGACTCTTGGTTGCCAGATAGGCTTAGTTGTGAGTGGAGACGGAGTAACTTGAGTATTTTTGTACAATGCACCAGTTTTTTGCCTGACCTAACTTATGCAAACATTATGATAACACTAATGCTTAACCCTTAAAAAAGATCGAGAACATCAAGGCATCTGTAAGTGCCCCTGCAAAGAACCTCCCATGAGTATGCTTTCTGGAAAGTTATACTATGTCTACCTTGTAAAGTGGCCTACTTGTACTCTGTCTGCCTTGTATAGTGGCCTACCCAAAGAATAGAACTTATTTTTTAAAAAATGGTAGTTTCCTATGTGTATACTAGCTCCTACCTGGTTAATCTCGTTCAAGTAAGAAGGGTCATGGTCGACGCTGATGGCCGTGCTCTTAGATCTCCACAGTGTAAGGGCTGAATTATAATGACTCACCTATAGTGCGTAGTGGTTCCGTCCTATGTGATATGTATGAGTTGTGACGTCCACTTCAATATTCATATGTGTAACATATATATATGTGCGATGTTTATCTTGTTGGTCCGTGTCTATGTGTATACTAGATGATTTGATGTATTGAGGACAGGATATGCCAGTGTTGTTTGAGATTTGAGAGAAGTTTCATATAAGTTCTTGTAAAAGTTTAACAAATAAGTACTATGATTTTAGTTACCAGACGAGCTTCAATCCACTCTCATGAAAGTCTCACTCTCAAAACAGCACTAGAGTTTTTATAATCACAAAAGATTATCCAATTCGTATGTCAATTCTTAAAGTGTCATTCCAGTCGTTAACTAATAAAAAACATTAACTACCTTGATTATTATAAATAAAACTTTAGATGTTCTTAATATATTATTAAACGTTGAAAATGTTACAATACACTTAAAGTTCACTCAATTATTATAAATAAAATTTAAAATATAATCAAATCATTCCAAGTTTCTCAAACCCATCACCAGATCTTAAAAAATACTTTAAAATAAAATCTTGGTATGAACTTCACAATGATCATTCAGATCACAAACTTTAATCCATGTATTACCAAAAACCAATGAATATAAGTTATGGTTGCATTACTTTGTGACTTCGCTAATATGTGAGCTAAATAATTATTTTTTTCAAGAAATATTTCTAATGAAAAAAAAACTAAATCCATGTGATATAAGGTGGTTGCATATAATGTATCATGTATGATAGAGAATTTTAGCTATTACACAGCGAGTTAATTCCGTTTAATAAACTAAAATTTAACTTTAGCCTATTTATTATCTATTAAAGATGTTTTAAAGTAAAAATTAGAGACACAAACATATCTCAATTCCTTAATTTTTAATTTTCTTACTTGATTTTCTAATAACATAAGCATGTTAATTATTCCTATTTTTTATTAATATAATTTTAATTTATATTAATACATCAATCTAAGTTATTCATGTCATTGTATTGATGACTTTATATTTTATAATTTTGATCTGTGAAATTACTAGTTATGTATCTAATAATGTCATGTTCATTGTACATGTCAATTTAGTATGTTTTCACTGATCAAAATATAACACTTCATATCATGTAAGTCATCAATTACAACGTTTGCATATTTGTTGAACTTAGTTGCTATTCAACTACTAGTAATTTCATTGATGCCATATCATATGCATATAACATATTATAAGATCATTAAATTTAATATTTTCAAATTTAACACATATCATGTCATGGTCATGAATATTGTACTTTTTGACATAATATATCGGTCAACTTAACCACTTGGTCAATGTGATGATTTCAATCTAGTTTGACATGGTCATTGTTACAAGTCAATGTTCATTATATCCAATATTTATTTATCAACCCATACTAATCATATTATCACTTATACTTATATTTCCAAATCCACAATTCTCTCCACATCAAGCTCATATGATTTATCAATCATATTATATTTTTTTCCACCTTATATTATAAATTCATATCATGTGAATTATAAGGTTTCCATAATGCATTTATTCATTATTTATGTGGAGTACACATTTATCTATTTGTGTTTTTTTATCCACAAACCTCTTATTAATAATTCATCTTACTATTATACAAGTATTTTATACATTATCGCATTCCTTATATTATAAGGTTTCTATCCATATTTTATACTCCCCAATTTCCCAATTTAATCTCATCATTTTATGTGATTGTTTTACAAGGTATATTTATACCATGGAAATTCCTTTATAATATACTCTCTTATACTTTAGTGTAGTGACATATCATATCATTCTAAACTTTATAATATAATCAGCCTATAGCTTTATTAATTCCATACTTACCCATAACCTTCTCGGTATTTATAATCTTTCTCCCTTAACTTTTGGTTATTTACAAAATCAACCCAAACATTACATTTGTTACATTACTAACCTTAGTTGATTTATAACCAAACAGCCATATAATATACATATATATATATATAATATATAATATATATATATATATATATATATATATATATATATATATATATATATATAAACAACACCCTACTGTTTTTCATATTTATTCTTTCACCCACAACTTCTTTTAATTACATATTACCCTCTTTATTTTAAAACTTACAATTTAATACCAAAACTTTATATTATACATATTAACTATTTAATTCCAAAAACTCCCAAAATAATTTTCTAAATTCTCGAACAGCCCTAGGTGTTCCATATTATTTTTCATCCCAAATTTTCGGTTATTTGCATTATAACCCCATAAGTTTTATAATTGTCACATTTTAATACTTAAACTATATATTATAATCCTTAGTTTATTAATTACTAAAATCAATCCAAAATTCATCAATTTTATGTACAGACCCACATACTGGTCATATTAACCTCATTCCAGCCCATAACTTTCGAAAATTACATAAACACCCCAAGTAGTTTTATATTTTTCATTTTTAACTTAATACTTTATTTAAGTTACCAAATCAATTACTTTTTTTTCCAACTTGGTCAAACATCATATATGGTCAAGGTTGACCACCCAAACACTCCTTTGACCAGCATTTATCAGTAATTATGAAAATACCCCTCTTTACTCTCTAGTTTTACATTTAAGTGTTTAAACTTTATAAAAATTATCTTTTATGTTTTTAAAATTCCTAAACAGCCCCCATTCAGTTTTATTTATTATTTAGCACCCCAAACTTTATTTATTTACGGTTTGACCCCCATGGTAAGCCTTTGATCATTTTAACACTTATAAAGTTTATAAATCTCATTATAACTTTATCTTTAATTTATGTAACATCTAAATTCATCAAGATTCATATAAAATGTTCCTAGATGATTATGTTCACTAAAATTACACTTTAGCACCAGAAACATGTTTAATTCATTTAACCACCCAAAAACTTAATAATATAATATTTAAAGCTTTAAATAACTATAATAAAATGGCCTAAACACATGGCCTTCAACATAACATGAACTTAACCATAAAATGACATTAAAATTTCCATAAACTCTAGGTTATACATGGCTTGCTACAGATTTTTCATTTAACTTATAAAAATCATTTTTCTTTCATTTTTAACTTATAAACTTGACTTTAATAAGTTATTAGCACCTAGGTTCACCAACTAAACATGTAACCATAATTTTCTACACATTTTTATGGTTCAAACAGTACACATACACTTGTACATTTGTGGCCCTATTTATTTTACAACATTAATAACCTTAATGTATATAAATAAGGTTTTAAGCATCATTACCTTGTTAGAATCACAAGGCAGACCACACAGCCACTCCCATGCTCCACGGCACTAATTTACACAGCCTTAAGTTAGGTTTGTTTTATAACATTTAGAGTAACACTATTATAATCCTTAAGACCTTAAATGAGTGTTTTACCTTCTTAAAGATGGTTTTCTCTTTGGGATGATGTCCCTACTGCCTCCACACACCATGGGTGGTTCCAAGACCCATTCGGTCAGTATAATAATATTGAACAAAAGTTTAGTTAATAACTTTGACAAGGTATGTAGTTTAAGGAGTTTTTAAGCAAGATTAAAGAAGGATTTTACCGTGGAATTTTGGAGGGTTTCAGGTGGTATTTTCGACCACCTACAGAAGGTAATAACAGCCTTAGTTTATGTGGGAAAAATCAAGAGAAAATAAGGGCTTGAACAGCCATGGAGATTCTTGATTTTACCTTCCTTTGGAGCCCTTTTTAGGTGAATTTTGGAGCAGCTCTTTGGCTCTTGAAGAGGGCTGGAAACACTCTTCAAATGTGTGTCAAGAGTTTAGAAAAAAGAGGCAAGTAACAGCTTATTTTCGGATTTAACATTGAAGAGAGGTAAAAGGGTGTTTTAAGGCATTTTTCCTTACCTTAAGGTTCTCAAGAGGTTCCCCCAACACTTGGGTTGATCTTGGATGTGGCTTGGGTCCTCCAAGTCATTACTGGTGCCTTAGATGGAGTGGGAAGAGTTAAATTCAGACATGTACATAAATAAAGGAAGAAGGGTGTCTTAAAGCACATTTTTCTTACCTTGACTTACCAATCTGATTCCCTTGAGTTTCAGCTCTTCAATGGCCCATACGCACTCTTAGAAAACAGTTAGAATTATAGAGGAAGAGTGAGTGATGATTTTGATGCAATAAATTGAAGTTTGAAGGTGAAATAAGCCTTAAAACCCCATTAAAGCTTAAGGTATGAAAATGGAAGAGGAAGGTGGTGGAGAGATGGGTTGGTGACGGCTGAGAGAGGAAGAAGAGAGTGAGAGTATGGGAAAGGAATGAGGCATCAGCTGATTGGGGTATTAGAATAGAAAAAAAAAACTTTCCTAGGTGGGTTTAGGTGTGTAAGAGCTAATTTGTCTTTAGTTGGTTTCTTTAGTATTGAATTTGTCTTCTCAGGTGTAATATCTGATTTTTATGTCACCTTGCTAGTACATACAGCCGTACACAATGAAGAGGAATGGGAGGATTTTCTCTTTTTGTGTGTGTAAGAGAAGATGATGTGGAATTGTCTTATGTGAGGTGAGTTGTCTTTTAGTGTTTCTTTTGCTTTATCTAATGTCTAATGTTTTCTTTTGTGTCTCCTTTCTGTATATACAGCCGAGTGTACAAGGATGAGTTGGGAGACTTTCCAACTTGTGAGAAGAGATGAGAGGAAGAAGTGTAGAAAGTTACTTTTGCTTTATTCCTCTTTGGTACATTCTTGTCTCCTTTTGGTATTTGTCTCTTGCTTTGTGATTTCTCTTTTCTTACATGTGAAGCCGGCAATACATGTGTGTGGGGGTAAATTTGAGTTTTCCTAGACTTAATATTAAGACATTAAGTTGTACACTTGTGACTTTATTTATGTGTTAGGTGGTAACATGTGTTATTTTTGTTTTAGTGTGTATATAAGTGGTTGTTGTGTTTAATAATTTGTTTAACTATATAAAATGTTTTATATAGGCTAATGGGTAATAATTATGATATTTAGTACATGCACTAATGTGTTACATGTAGCATTGATTTTAGGAGTTGATTTCTCCTTAATAATGTTCTCTCTTTGATTAGAGATTTAATGTATAGTTTGGTGTCCATTTTGGACTATATGTTTATACACTAATGTTTATATATAATGAGTACTACTCATTAGATGAATATTTGGTAATTATAACCTTCATTTGATTTAATTCCTTATTAATTAAGGTAATTAATGTTTGGGGTATTTCACGGAGAGATAGGAATCTAGAGCTCTCTACATCTCTACTCTCATTATCATCATTCATATAGACAGCTTGATCTTTCTCTTTCTTATTTCCATAATGGAAACTACCAGAAATAAAACTACACAGAGCAGAAACATCCAGAAAATATAATCCTAAGACTTGTTTCCCAATCCTTTGGGAAATGTTTCTATCAGAATCCTGCAACACACAAGAATTTTCAGAGAAACCAATCTTAACACCCAGTTTTTCTATAAGTCTAGCCACAAAAATTAAATTGAATTTGAAAGAGGGTACATACATTATATTTTCCAAGCATGCTATTTTATCAACAATCAGACAATCAGTACTATGCACCATCTCTATGTGTCCATCAGGTAAAGTGATTACTTTACTTCGATTTAGGTGTTTATAATCAGATAATAATAGCTTGTTCCCACTTATACGCTCTGTTGCACCAGAGTCTAAGATCCACGCATTTTGAAGATTCTTAAATACAGTTGTTTATTAAGCGTCAAGCATGGGGAGAAATTGAAAACCAGTTTGGAGTTACTTGAAAAATCGCCAAAATTGGCTTGCCTACTCCCTTGATTTCTTTGTTGTTGGAGGTAGTTCACCAACTCGCTGAGTTGGTCTGCGCTGAAGCCCCTAATAGGTGATTCCGCAACTTCCTCATTTTTGGATGTGCTAGCTCTTTTCTCTTCGTCAACAACAACACAAGCTTTTATTTCTCCGTTCTTTCTTCCTTCATCTCCTGGGAATCCCACAAGCCACCAACAATCACTCTTGTAATGGCCGATTTTTCCACAATTTGCATTTTTGGGATTCTTTCCTATTGGGAGCACTGAGTCTGTTTCTGAATTTCTTTGTCGTACTTCTAGGGTTTCCCTGGCTATAACCTTGTTTCTGTTTATTTGGAGCGAATTGGTTGTTTCCCTTTATGGGTAGGGCTACGGATTGATCTTGCTCTTCTTTAGACTCGAAACTTGTTCTTTGCTCCTCTTCTTGTATTACGAGAGTGAAGGCTTCTTCAAGGCTAAGAGTTTCCTTTATGGCTAATATCTAGCCTCGAAGGTGAATGTACGTCTTGTTTAGCCCCATTAGGAAATGAATTAATTCTTCTTGTTCTCTGAAGTTTCTCTGGATCTCTTCGAACTTGCACGCACCATAGCAAGAGCAGGACTCAGTTGGGAGGGCAAGATGATACTCCGCCCAAATCTCCCGAAGCTTCATAAAATAGTCTGTCATTGTGTCCTCGCCTTGTTTGAGCCCCGCAATCTGGATCTTGATATTATGCAGCGTCGTTAAGTTCTTTTTCTCAAACCGGCAACACAGCCAATTCCATATTTCTCTAGGGTTGTTGTTGTAGACTATGCTTCTTCCTATGTTTGGAGCAAGTGAGGAGATGATCCATGACGATACTAAGGAATTAATTTGCTCCCAGACAGCTACTCTGTGGGATTTTTACTGTCAGAACATTTTATACTCCCGTCAATGAATCCCAATTTTATTTGGCCTTGAGGGCTCTTACATGCTATATTTCCATGACAGGAATCCCTCACCGGTAAATTTTGATACCAATGCTTGGTCAGGCTGCTCTGTAGGGTGGACATAAATGGGATCGGAGACGTCAATCGTTGTCGACGTAGTTGTTGACAATTCTGAGTTCTTGCCGAGGTTCTTCTTCGGCGATGTTGAATCATTTTCACTCATCTTTCTCCGCTCTAGTTGTAGAACGATCTGCGCTCTGATACCATCTCAAATCTAAAATGTAACCTTTCTTTATTGATCGATGCTTCCTTTAGGAAGAAAACTGAGAGCCAGTATCGTGCTCAAAGTACAGGAACTAAGTCATATATTTTCTGTATAGAAAGGAAAAGGATGAGTAGGGTTAATAAGACGGGGGAGCCGGTTCAATAGAACCGGTCTATTAGAAAAGAAGTAAAAATTACATCACTGTCCTAACTAATTACATACTAGAAATATTACATCAGTATACCTAGATGTACAAAACTAGAAAGAACAAAATAATGTAACGTAAATATATTCTAATAGGGGAGATTTCCTACAAAAGTTGAAGGCACAGACCAAAGACTAGACAAGATATCTGTTCACACAAATAGGTACAAGTGATAAATGATGATTCATAAATCAGATACATTAAACCAATTACTGGTATCGGTCATTGAGCTTTCGAAACCTGGAGAGAACAAGATCAGAGCTGCAAGGAGCAAAACCAGATGATATACAGAGGTGGGAGGGGTTATGAGCGGAGGAACGATAGAGCTGGTAATGGGTCTGCTCGTCGTGATGTTCACTAGTGTGCAAAAACAACAAGAGAGAGGTCAGAGATGCTAATAGTCCTCAAAACGGGGTTGGAGGTTTCAAAATCGAATGTGGTAGTCGTCGATTTTATACCATGATCAAATAGTCAGAGGAGATCAAACCTAGGCAAAACAATGATGCGAGGGAGACCATACTCATGCCCACGTCTAGCGTGAGATAAAGAAGCTGAGTGGGCTAAGACTGATATTTTTGCTTTGTTTCGGTTGAAAAGAATCAAACGAGGAAGGAGAGGATATCAGAGAGCAACATACGGGGAAAAGTGTTGGGGTTTTTTCTGGGTGAATGGTACCGGTCGATGAAGAGGAGCTTTGTTCTTTGTTCGCAAGTTGAGTAGCGAAATTACCGTCTGTGGAGAGTGCAAAGCTATTATGTATTTTGTTTATGAACTCGGTTGCAAAATTACACAAAGTAAAAAGAATGATCGGAGAAGAAGTAGTGAGGAGAAAGAGTGAGTAAGCTTTGTGGGATTGAGAACGACTATCAACCTTGTTTTTATCTCTTGTTTGTTTTCAGGTAGGATTCATCAAGTTGTGGATGAATATATCAAGCCCCTGTGGCTTGGTCGGTAGAGGAGTGGTATATAGGAACTAAAGGTCATAGGTTCGAAATCTACCCACTACTGTAACTATCAAAAACAAAAAGTTGCGTATGAATGCTCACATGGATAGTAGTACGATGAATGGGAGATCATTGATGGAGAAAACAGAAGATTAATACAGAAACCTAAGTTTGTTTCTTTTGTTGAGAATGAATTTTGGGCCACCAAAAATCGGCTGCATCTGTTTTTGTTTTCAAATCAGAAGAATGCGGAAGATGATAATGTGAGAGAGCGGCGGTGGATGAAGCCGATGGAAGAAGATGAAGGTATCGGCCCCTGTTTTACAGTAGGGTTTCTTGATGTTCTATAATGAGAAACTAGGGTTTTATTTTAATGTTGGGTCGGGTTTGACCCGTGGTCAAAAAAGATTCTGGAATGGGCTTCAGACTAAAGCTGGGCCTTGTTTGGTCAATAAGGGTGTGAACAGACCTCTAGTCTCGTCCAGGTATACGCTAACCGGCTAGGCTACGAAAGAACTTAGTATATAACTGTAAGAAGTAAAATGTAAGCTATAACGCAAGCTGAACGGAAAATAAGAAAAACCCACGTTCTCATCCAAATTCAAACACGAGACCAATAGATTTCTATATGAATGCACTAACCAGTTATGCTAACGACGCAATTCGATATGCAAACGTGAAAAATAATACAAGAGGTCTAATTCGAACTGAATAATTTTTTACAAACGTTGTCGTTTTAAAAGGAAATATATAGTTAAACGAAAGAGTTTAAATAAAATGAATTGCTTCTTTCTTGAGAGTCATGAAATTAAGGGATGTAAATAAAAAAAATAAAAGGTAATAAAGTATTAAATAAATGAAATAAAATAATAATAAGCACATGAAATAATGAAATAGTACTAATACAGTGGAAATAAAAATACAAGTGAATGCCATAAACAGGGACATTGAATTAGATATGTACAAGTGATGAAATAAACATACAACAAAATAAAACGAAATGAGAGGTTGATGATCGAATTAGCGACAAAAACACAATATATTAATATAAATAATAATAGTGAAAAGACACATAAAATGATAGAGACGATACTGTAGAATAATAAAAATAAAAGTAAATGCTAGAATACAAAAGGTAACAATATACAAGATAAAATAAATAAGTAACAAAATAAAGGAAGACTGAATAGGTAAGCAAATAAGCAATGAAAATAGAATATGATAGAATAAAATGGTAAATTAATAAAACAAAAGGACAGATTTAAAATTGGATTGTCGTTGGAAATTCATTTTTGAAAAGTTGTGTTTTTCTAAAAAAATTGGAAATTGGTTTGAGAATTTGTCAACAAATGATGGTTTCGTTTTGGCACGCACGGTAGTACATTTAACAAAAGATAGGAGACGACACCTATTATTTTATTTATTATTTGAGAATTAGCTTTATGAGGTGAGAATTTTTGGTGTCTACAACTATTTATAACATTTATCAAATTGTTTGAGTCGAGAAAAGTGTTGATAATGTTTTTTATATTATTAACTAATAGTAGAGTCATAAAAAAGGTAAAAGTGACATGTAGTATATCTATGCTTTTTATTGTAGTTTTTCTTCAATAAAATATAGACAATGGGTTGAGTTGGATTTTAGTTAGAATTTTCAACTCATACCCAACCGAAGATAATACTGGGTAACCATTACCTGACATAAAAATTAAACTGATAAAATTTTTAAACCCAAATATATAATTTGTGGGTCGGTTTTGAGTCGGATATGCCTCGAAATCACCCACAATCTACAAGTTAAAGTGGTATTTTTTTTTAATTTTCCTCCTTCTCTGGCGCTTAAGGCCCCATTCGTTATCAAGCTTTATGAGCTTTATATAAAGCTATCTACAAATGTCAACTTACTATTTTCCAACTTAAAAAAAACTAGATCCCATATAAACTCTAATTTCCTCCTTCTTGGCGCTTAAGGCCCCATTAGTTAACTATTATCACTGTACTTAACCAGAGGCAACTTTACTATTAACGATGCGTTCCAGCCAACACACCCTAAGGATGTGTCGCTGCCTGCGTGAAACAAAACAAATGTAACATTTATTATAAAGCTCACCCTAGTCAAACCAAAGCAGATGTGACATGTGGAGTATAGGGCCTGATTTATTAAATAATGCAATTGTAAAGTGACATATGTAATAGTTACTTTTTGTATAAAGCTCCCCACAAATTAATAAGGTGGTGAGCGAACAACATCTAAGGGCCCGTTTGCCAGGGGCTTCCAAACCCAGCTATCGGCTTGTTCACTAGTCACATTTAGGGGACTAATGTATTTCATTTATATTTGATAAGCCATGTGTCAGTTTATAATTGGTTAAATCTTTAACCATGTATTGAAAAAACACATATATGTCAACCTTGGATAGGTTAACATGAGTTAGCTCTATGCTAACCCAACTAATGCTGCTTTTGATCACCGGCAACGAACACACTCTAGGGGCCGTTCGCTAATAGCTTTTCATATATTAATCTCATTCACAACCATGTGTCAGTTGTGGATTGGTTAATATCTTGACTCAATAGTGTAAAATATATATGTGTTGAGGTAGATTAATTATAACGACGAAAGCTGTGAAAATATAAAGATGAAGTATATATATATTTTTAGCAAACCAAAGCTGAAGTATATTAGACTTTGACATGTGTGTTGAGTGCAGCTTTTGTTCCATTAGGGCATCCACAATGGGATAGAGTTTCTTAACGTATTCCTAGGTGCCATGTAATTAAAGTATATTTTTTTAATTGTCTAAGCAACCCTATCCATTTGTTCATCCCTACAATAAGATAGTTTCTTAATCTTCTCACTTCTCCTACTATTTTTTATTTCTTCTCACACTATTTCTTTTTACTTTACTGGTATATCTTTTCACTCAAACAACCTACTATTATTTTACCTATTAATTAATATTTCCAGTCGACGCTATAATACGATCAATCAAATCAAATTCCGTACATGCCTTATTTAAGCGAGGATGAAAGAGAAACATAATGAATTCCACAACACTACATACTTTTTTTGGGAAAATTACATGCCCCACCCATGACGTTTGGCCAAATTACACACTTCACCCACATGGTTTAAAAAATTTACTTTCCTCACCCATGTGGTTCCCTCGTTTTACATCCAACAAGTTTTCTATTTTTTATTCAATTCAAAAGATGCTTAAACGTTGTCCGAAATGGTTGAAACTTTACATTGATGATGCTAAAGTGATATATTTTGATCTTATGTCAAATCTGAAGTTTTTTAAGGTTAAATGTGACCCGTGAGACCCAATGAAACATGTGACATGTTCATCGGGTCCCACATGTCACATTTATGGTTAAAAAACTTTAGATTTCTCACTGAACCAAAATATAACACTTTAGCATCGTCTATATAAAATTTCATCAATTTCGGACAACACTTAAGCATCTTTTAAATTAACCAAAAATTAGAAAAAATGCTGAATATAAAAGGGAAAACACATGGGTGGAAAAAATAATTTTTAAAAACATATGAGTGGAGTGTGTAATTCTGACAAACATCTTGGATTGGCATGTAATTTTTTTTCTAAGTGAACAATTTTGGGACCATAAATGCCCTTAAAAACTGCCATATGAAAGAAGTAGATTAAAGTTGATTAACCTTACCGCCCCTAAAACTCGGGCATAAGCCCCCGAAATAGAAAACCCTGAAGGTGGAAAAAAAGAAAGAGAAATCTCCCGTTTTCTGGCGCCATATCCCTTTTCCAATTTGTTTGCTCATCAAATCGCTCATCTTGCTATTTCGCCCCTTCAATTTTCTCTCTCCCATTCCCTCACTTACTGGGTCACTTCGCTCGCTGTTAATTTATCATTGTTGTTCACAGAAGAGTGAAGTCCGAAATTGGAGTTGAACAAAAGAAAGAGAATGGGAGAGGAGAAGGAAATCTCAATTCATGTGGACCTTCCTTTGACGGTTCAGTCAGAATCAGTCATCAATCTGATGCCACCCCCTCACATCAAACCCACTACATACGAGCACCGACATTTACTCAACGGCTGCGGCGGTGGAGGGGGCCGAGGAAGTGGTGAGGTCCGATTGGAGGAGATCGTTCTTAAGCAAGAATCTTATTGTTCTCCTCTTCAACCGCCACCGGGATTTACAGCTCCGCCCTTTCCATCTTCTTCATTTTGCACCGTTTCTCCGAAGCGGCGACGTGGGAGGCCCCTTGGCTCTCGCAACCGGCCGAAAGTTCCTCCTACTGGTAAGCAATTTTAGTGAGCGGCCCCTTTTTTTCACGAACTCTCCGTTTTTCTCCTTGTTTTCCCGAATTTTATAAATGTTTTTTTGTTTCCCGCCCTCCAGTGATTTTACCCGCGCGCAGGTTTTACTGACTGTATCTTACCTATCAGTTTCCGACAATTTACCTGTTCAATCTTCACTCTTGAATGGGTGGTTATCAACAGGAAATCGAAAATCAGAACACCTTCGTTTCGCATATTTTGATTCTCTTCTTTTCAACTCGTATACGGGAGCTGATATCTTTTCGGACTGTACAAATTTAGGCCAATTGTTTGGGAGAATCGATGGAGATGGCTTCACGCCCTATTTGGTTACTATACAGACTGGTCAGGTAATAGAAAAGTCAGCTCTCCGGTGGCAGTCTCTGGCTGCACTCAGAGTCAGAGTGTCACCCTTCATGTTCTTACAAATACGTATAGTGTGTTCGTTGGCTTCTTCAGTGGAAGTTTGTACTGCTAGTATTGAGTTATGACAGTTACTTTCACAATCCACGTATCGCAGGATGTTTTAACCGCATTATCATCATTTCATTTCGGTGGAGCTCAAGGGGTCTGTGTTCGTATCTGCTACTGGGACTGTATCCAGCGTAACCATGAGGACTTATGGGATTATGTCCAGCACATCTGAGGTACTTACGCAAAATCTGAGAACTACCACGCAATTCAAATTACCCAGTTCTACTTAAGACCCACCCTAAAGATAAGCCTCATCCTTGATTTATATATTGGGAGTGAAATGTCAATTCTGCTGATCTTCTGTTCAGTTCGGAGCTATGTCAAGGCTTGTATGAAACCTCTTTTACGATTTGTAGTAGTTTCCTCTTTTAATGGTCATGAAAGTGAGTGATGAAACCGAAGAGTTGGATTATGTTCAAAGAGTTACTGATTAGTTTTAGTTTATGAATGAACTGAAATTAATTTCTGCTCTGTTTATGACTACACTACTCCGAAGACAGTTTGTGCTTGATACTTTGAAGCAATGAATGGACGTGTGCTATGACTATGCTTTTATTATTGAAGATTGGTTGAACAACTCTCCTTTATAGCATTGACATTAGAACAGGTGCATCAGCTTTACGTATTTGATCTTCTAAAATGAAATTTATGGTTGGTTATTACCTAAAGACCTAAAAGCCCCACTGGGGTATGAAAGAACACAATGCCATTACTCTGATTGTCCATCAACATTTGTTGTTTTTCGATGTCAGTTTGATAGTACATGCCAAGTGCTAGTATACCCAAAAGCAGCAAATTTATCCACATTGCCCAATTGTGCACTGCACTTATTTTCTTCCCTACTTTATTCTGAGCATCATTTCTTTTTTCGTCTTTTTTTGCGCAGGGCCTGTTTGAGATAATATCATTGACAGGCTTCTTTGTGACCAATGACCCTACAAGACTTCTTGACGGTAGTGGACTAACCATTGCAATATCTGATTTTTGTGGTCGCGTGAGAGGCGGTGCTGTGTCTGGGCCTATAGTTGCTGCTAGTCCAATCCAAGTAAGCACAAAAATAATACAGCGCAGTACACTCCTATCGAATTCTTTCACTTGGCATACCACTGCGGATCTGTCACATGATAATGTGTTGTTCAATCTATATGCTTTACTCTTCGTTTAACTTGATAGATGAATAATGACTTCTGAACTTCGTTTCATTAAAAAATCATAAAGGTGGTATTGGGCAGTTTCACTCCCAAGTCTCCCAGCAAGCCTCAAAAGAGGAAGTATACCAAGCGGATACCAACTCCGACCGGGACCATGGGCCGTCCCAGCGGTGGCTTCGTCAGTCTCCTCCAATCTCAGCATACGTGGGCGGGAAGTACTACAGTTGGCGCTGAGATGAAGTCAGGGTCACCAGTCGGTCCATTAGATGAAATCAGTTGTGATGATGCTGCAATCAAGACCGCGAGGAACATTCAAAACTTGAACCTGGAACCTTCTGGTGATGAACATGGAGAAGGAAAAGGTTCAGGCTCAGATCTGAGTCAATATTCCTCGCCAGCAGATGGGCAGACGTTTATATCATCTAGCCTGGAGGAGTTGTTCGGTGTATGATTTTGGTCTATTGTCAACAACGGCTAGGATAGGCGGTCCTTTTTGATCCGTAGGGATAGGGGTTTCTTTTGGTTTGGGAATTTGTTTGGTTTGCTTGCTTTAGTGGTAGACAGTAAGAAAAAAATGATAATTATAGTAACGGCCTCTTATAGTTATGTGAATAGTAGAAAGTAGGGTTGAAGGGATGGGTTTTTTTCTGCTCCTAGCATCATATTGTTGTTGGTACCAAGGTACTAACATCTACTTCATAGTTCCCATGAAACAAAATTTATCTTTTGTGTCGCCTCTAGGGTTAGTAGCCCATGTTAGGTTAACTCCATTTATTTGTGTTATCAGCTTTTAAAAATTCAATTCAATTCCATTATCGTTTCATTTAAATCGTTTAACTACCATTCAATTCGGTTTTTAGAAATTTGATTTCATTATCTTCTGTTTAGATCGGTTAATCTTTATTCGGTACAATTTTCTGGATTAATCGTATAACTAGATTTTTTTTTGGGTGTAATATCAATCAATTTAACAATGACTAAATTAGAAATGTACCCATTTGATAAAAAAAAACTAAGTATATATCCCTTGTCTTCTTTATTTAACATGTTATCCTCATGATAGTGAAAAAACAAAAACAAAACCTTAAGGTGGTTAGAACATTGTAGTATCAAAAATGGGAACAACAACAATCGAATGCTCACATGCACACAACAACTGTAATCGAATGCTAGTAGTTGATGCCGAGGAAGATTTAAAACAACATGCGGATGATACCTGCAACAACCAATTGTTTGATGACCCTGCAAGATTTGAAGACCAGAGAGACTAATTAAATCAAGGAAGATATGGAGCATAGAGGAGACAAGGAGTTTAGAGACTAGAGAGTGCCCTACTACAATGCTGCTATCTGCCGCTGTTGGTGGATGATTTTGCGAGTTTCTGCGTACTGCGACTAATGAGAATGAGAGATTACTGGTTAGGTATTACTGATTAGTTTATTTATTTTAGACTTTTAGGTATTAAAGTAGATTGAAAGGTGTTCGCATTGAGTTACTATATATAAAATTGAGTATGTAATTTTATATATATTAATTATCTTGTATATATATATATATTCTTTTCTTATATATGTTCGGTTAACCATGGTTAACTGACCTAAAAAGTAGTATACTGTTACCGAAATTGAAACTGACTGGACTTTTACATAGTTCACTTAATCATACTGCAAGAACCGGTACGGTTAACCTGAAAATAGGTACGGTTCACTTCAGTTTCGGTCGGATAACACAATTCAGTTAACCTAGTCTTTCTTTTTTCTTTTTTTTTTGAAACCACACCATCCATTTATATTCAATTCAAGTTACTACCGAAACCGATTCCAATCCAAAGCAAGACAATAGCCACTAAGGCGACTATTAATTGCAACATGATCCTACTGGGACGTTGCGCGAGTAGCTGGATAGCCTGATTGTGTTACCAAACCCTAAAACATCTAGAAACACATAAAAAGGACCAAGTCATAGCCGATAACTAACATAAGCACGAAAAGCCAAAAGCATACACCCAACCATTAAGAAGCTTCTCACACAAGCTAGGGGGAGACCAAAATTAACCACCATATGTGTCTGGATACAAGTCCACCACCTTTTGCATGTGAGGACACTTGTCAGCTTTTTGCATGCAACTTCTAGGCCCATGCACCACCGTAACCTCACCTCTGTCTCGGCATGAAGATGCTCCATCTCGCATTGCTACTCCCCCAGCTCAAGATCGTCATCACATCGGCATCCGTGGGAAGTGGTATCCCCGTTGGCACCAAGATTCTATCATGTTTGTCAATTGACTACAAGGTAGGAATCGAATCGAAACATGCACCAACAACACTGATTTGAGGATAGTGATAAGTGGGGAATTTATCTTTGTTTATGTGCTTTATTGTCTGTTAATGTAAGATATATTGTTATAAGTTTTTCCATTTAACTGCTTAAATGTGTTAAATGTGAAGAATACTCCTCATGTGTGGTTTTTGTGCTTAAACATGATAAAATGCTGAAGGAAAAGGTCTAGGAATGCATGACGAGAGCTTAAGGATCAAGACAGGATCAAACGGGAGCAAAAACATCTTTTCTGGTGCATTTTGAGGGTGGTCCGGGTATGTGTCCAGATAAACATACCTGGACCAACCATTTGATGAAGCTACTGCCTTATTTTGGGTGTGGTTTGGGACTTTGAGTGAGGAAACATTCCCGGATCACACTTGGACGGAACATTTTGCCTAAATTCAGAGGTGGTCCAGGACTTTGACCGAGGGAATATCCCAGACCAGTCTTGCCATCTCTCACCCGGATGTTTTTCAGAGTGGTCTGGGTATACACCCGACAGATTCATAAACCTGATTCTAGAAAGTGAAGTTCTGTGTTTCATTTAATGAAGAGGAGAGTATATATATGAAGTCAATCAATCAATCTCCATATCTTCTACATACGAGAGTTTCTAAACACAACCCTAGCCGGATTGGAGAAGGAGCTGTAGAGCATTGAAGACAGAGGGAGCAACACACAGCAGAGAACTGGATTCGTCATCGGTTCCACGACACAGATTTGATGGCATTTTCTTTTTTCTTTATTATTGTTATCTCTTTTCTATTAACGTCTGAGTAGTTAGGTTGAATCTTGGTTTATTATGGATCACTAGTTTAAGGTCCACTTCCTCTAATTCTATAAATATTAGGTTATATTCCTTGCTTATTTATAATTCTTTTGTGCTCTGATCAATTGCTAGAGTTTATTTTAGTTTGCTAGACTACAAGAATACTTAATCTAGAGATGACAACTACATATTAGTTGACTACAAACCAGATAGATTTTATCACTATTAGTAAATTAGTAAATCCGCAATGAGAGTTAAGATTTAGCAATTGCTGATAAGAATCCATAATAAATCATTGGGAAAATCATTTGTGGACTATTTAGATATGAGGTTGCCATCTAGAATTAGAGAAAACACATGGAAAAGAGAAATGAAGAACTGGGGGAAGTAGTAAACAAAGATTCCTTTGTTTAGAATCGTTAAGAAGATGACCTTTTATTGTTTTTTCTTTTAGTTTATTTATTTCAGCAATCAACCCCCAATTTAATATTGATTTCTAGTTCATTAGTTACACTTAGATAGACACACAAACTACTCACCGCATCCTTTGATTCGATAATCTGAAGGGATACTTTAAAAAACTTCCTATATGAGACCGGTACACTTGCCGGATTAGGTTTTCACCCGTACAATAGGTTGGGTAAACCGCCTCCGTAAACCCTCGCCGAAGAGGGACCAAAACCCTCACCAAAAAAGGACCGATCGAAACCTCCCGAAACCCAAAACCAATAGTCCCCCGCGAAAGAGGGAGTGAGGGAAGAAGAGGAACAAAAGAAAAAAAAAAGGAAGAAGAGAATGATGCCTTGGAAGAGAAGTTTTAGCCATAGGGAAGAAGAACAACAAAGAAGAAGAAAAAAAAAGAAAAAAGAGGAAGAAGAGGAGAGAGCTTCCAAGGTCCACATTGTGCTGTACTTTTGCACACATAATATTTGGCAGCTCTATAGTCGTCTCTAACAAATGATCACTTTATTCTCAACGAATAACTGCTCCAAAATTTGTATATTGGCCCGTCACCGTTACAAAAGAAAAACACGATTTTGAACGTGGCGCAAGCGCCATGTTCTAATATGGAGACGGGTACAATTGTAATTTCATTTAAGGTATATGTGTAATTTTATTCTGTCTCTTTTCTCCCTCTTTCAAACACGAATCCGCAGTAGAGCTGCTCTTTTTTCCCCAATCCCATCCCAGACTCTTCTTCCTTTTCGCTCGCACCAGGGCGCGTTTATCATAACCCTCAATTAGCTTATCTACTTGCCACTGCCTTGAGAGGTGATGTACCTCTGGACAATGTCGATGTTTCAAGCCAACAGGTGGAGCTTCTTGCGGTGGGTGCCGCCGAGGTATGTTTAAAGAAAGTGAATGCTGAGACGGTGTTTTCTTCCATACGTCGACATGAGTGACAGATATGTGCGGGGCGCCGGTAGTTCTAAACATGCTGGCGAATGCGGGGGGAGAAAAGAGGTAGGATTGATCTGTGGAGATTTTTTCTGTCGATGCACCGCCACCTGCTGCGGTGATGACGAGAGCGAAGACGATGGGGTTTGTGGTGAGACGTGGGTATCGGTTGACTGAGACTAGTAGACTTGTCGTGATGTGTACGTGGAAGCAGCTGTTGCATGTATAAATTCACAGTTTAACATAAAAGCTCTACAGAAACTAATTCACTTTTATAACATTGTTGATTCATTTTTAGGTAAACATAAGATTCACTTTGCACTAACACATCACAATGTATATGAAACTTTATAATCTAAAACTGAATTTTATAGTAGAAAATAATTCACTTTCATAACACTGCTGATTCATTTTACGTAAATATATGATTCACTTTGTTAACATTGTTGATTCATTTTATGTGAATAAGAGGTTTACAAAAGGGAATCAGTTTTTTTTTTTAAAGTGAATCAGAGGTTTAAGATAAGGGAATAAGAGAGTTGCTTAAAAGTGAATAAGAGGTTTAAAAAAAGTGAGTCTCGTAAACAGAGATTGTTTAACTAAAGTGATTCTAGTTGTTTGACTAGTGTGAATCATATGTTTTAGAAAAGTGACTCAAAGGTTGTTAAAAAGTGAATCACAAGTTTTTACAAAAGTAACTCAAAGTCATAAGAAAAGTGAATCTCGTAAGCATAGATTGTTTAACTAAAGTGATTAAGAGGTTTAAGAAATGTGAATTAGAGGTTTTTAAAAGTGAATCATGGGTTTAAGAAAAGTGAATCAGAGGTTTAAGAAAAGTGATTCTCGTAAATAAAGATTGTTTAACTAAAGTGAATAATTAAGAGGTTTAAGAAAAGTGAATAAGAGGTTTAAGAAAAGTGAATCAAAGTTTTTTAAAAGGTGAATCAAAGGTTTAATAAAGTGAATATTTTGTTTAATACTACTATACTAGTAAAGTTAATCCTACCACAAACTTATGCGAGTACAGTATGAACCTTTCATTTATTGAAAACGAATCATTTGTTTAAAAAGTGAATCTTATGTTTAAGAAAAGTGAACCTTTCATATAAAACAATGTGAATCCTTTGTGCTTTAAAAAGTGAACATTAACCCTACACTAAAACCCAAAAATGTCTTTGACGTTTTTTTTATTTTCCCATGGTGGTTTTAAGGGTGTATGGTATAGGGTAATCTTTTTTGAAGCCGTTCTATACTTTATATTATTGTCACTGATGATTCATTTTACGTAAACGTAAGATTCACTTCTTTAACACTAATAATTTATTTTACTCAAATATAAGATTCACTTTACACTAACACATCACAATGTAAAACATAAAATTTTAAGTTTACCAAAATATACTCATGATGCATCTTGTTTTAAAGAGCACGAATTATGATGAACAATGGTATACATTTTTTTGTTTTGCACTTATATTTTGTAAGTTTTAACACTTTGAAAATTCAAATCCTTTTCATTTTCACCCAACCAGGGTGTGACACACATGGCACATAAGGCAGGTGGTTTCATATGTGAATTCTCTCTCCTCTCACACATACTAATTCTTTTATATTTTTTTAAAATTTCTTGTTACTGTATGCACTACTAATATCGTAGTTTTACATTCGCGGGAGAGAGAGGGGTGGAGGCTGACTCCCTTCTTTTCTTAATTTTAACCAGTTGATTACTGACACGTGGAAAGTGACCAGACTCTACCTAAGCGCCAGGGTCTCCACTATGAAGAAAAAACATGGTATAATCTAGGACTCATTGAATGCCCTTCTATTCCTCTAATTCTGTTATTTGTTTTTTTTACCTATAATTGTTACTAATTTCTGGGTGCTATTTTATCATTCATAATGGTAAGATTAAACTAAAAAACGTATAAATATAAAGTACTATAATGTGAATTTCTTGTCTATATAGGCTTTTAACCATAAGATAAGTATATATTATTAGACCCTCACATCTGAGTTTTTTGTGAGTCCCATAGGAGAGAACCTAAAAATTAGGTTTCCTCACTCTCCCTAAATCTACATCACCAGAAATTTCTTTTCACTAAAGGGACAACAGATGTTGATGGTCTGAGAAGTTTTTCCTTCAAAACAAATCAGAAGATTGAGAAATAATTTGACATCCGTGTCAAAAGAATTGTTAAAATAAAAAGGTCATACCCAAAATGATTAAAACATCATTTGACTACATATGTAACTATATTTGGCTACATTTAAAATTCTACAGTTTGTATAGGATAAAAGTACAGATTTTGTAAACTTATTATATAGTTGTACATCTAATAGAATTTCAGTAATATGAGAATTCAATATATACTTTACATATATTTCTGTACAGTTTTTATTTACTAATTGTACAATTTTTACGGAACAAATGTCGTAACAATATATAACTATCCATGCCACGAAATTACCTAATTAAAATACGACGCACCGTTGGTGTAGTGGTGAGGCGCTCACGATGCAGTCCATGAGAGAGAAAAGCTCTCTCCTCTCTCTCTCTTCTTGTTCTAGTTTTTTTTTGTCTTCATGATTTTACTTAGTAGTTCAACATCTAGTTTCTAGATGTTCTTTTGCTTAATAATAAGTCTGTTTAGTTTCTTGTCTTCTCTCCGTTTAGGAGAGTTTTTTGTTTTGTATAGTTGTGTTTTAGTTTCTTTTGTATTTCGTGGGTTTTGGGTGGGATTTGCAATCATAGCTTCCATCTTCAACGTTGTTGCCAGAGCCGAAGCGTCTAATCTTTGCTCCGTGGAGCAGATGCCTGTCAATGAAGTCTGCGTAGCAGACGATACCGTAAAAGCCGGTTGTGCCGCTAGCACCAACGGTGGTGCCGATGGCGGTAGCCATGGTGATGGTGCGTTCACACTATCAGCGTGGAGAAGAAGGCAATCCAGCACACTCTATTTTAAAAATGACATATGTAACTTGCTGGTTAGGGAAGTTGACACATATCCTACATGGTGTCACTTTACATGTATCCCTTCTTATATAATATATAATATATATCTTGCTTTTCAAAAAAAAAAAAAAATACGACGCACCGTTCTTGCGTCTGAAGTATGGGCCGACACAAGAGTAGCGTATTGATCAGGCTTAAATTTATGAGTTTTTTAGTGGCTCTGCATGATTTATTGGACGAGTTGGTAAGCAATGCGTTCTCACTTTGGCACACTCAGAAGCATTTGCTTTATTATCAAATTGTGTGAGAGAGTCATT
Organism: Limonium bicolor; assembly: GCA_023374045.1. Classification (NCBI taxonomy): domain Eukaryota; kingdom Viridiplantae; phylum Streptophyta; class Magnoliopsida; order Caryophyllales; family Plumbaginaceae; genus Limonium; species Limonium bicolor. The sequence continues at coordinate 75,145,917 of CM041777.1, read as the reverse complement.
CCAAATGGTAATTCATATTCTTTTTAATTAATTAATGATATTTCTTGTAAAGAAGAGAGATAGGAAAAATATCTAAAAACATTAACTTGAAAAACCAAAACTTAATCAGTAGGAGTATTGTTAAATAGACATGAATGTCTCAAAAAAAAAAAAAAACTAGCATGAGGAATCAGTAGCCAAAACTAGGCTGTGGCTACACAAACAATTATTAGAAACATTGACCCTAAACCAGCTAAATTTGAATCTGGAGTATAACTTTGGAGTAATATGGCCAGTGATGATGCCCTTCTTTAATCGCAGGTTGTCCAAAAGGATTAGCTGCTACATAAGAAGGAACGTCATCTGCTAAGAACAAACCGTTTAACCAGACAGCAAGCTCTCCTTGTATATCTGTTACAAATAACCACAACGAAATAGAGAATCAATCCCCTTTAGCTAGTGAAGAATATCAATTTTTATTCTTAGAATGGCAGCCTCACCTAAACCCTTGTCTTGGGGATCCTTAACGTCATAAGAAACAGGAATATCCCAGTATTGGGCTACAACAAGAAAGAAACTATATGCATCAGTCGTCATGAGAGTGATTAAGGTAACAGATATATTGTGAAAAGAGGGTTGATTACATACAGGATTAAGAAGGGCCTTGCTCGGCTTATCATCTATAAGCAAAGTGTTATCAGAAGAAAATGAATCATAGACCCTCCAAACTTTCTTCAATTCCTTGAAGAAGAGTGGCTTGTCCCTATTCTCTAGAACTGAATCCGGAATCATAACAGTGATCTTGATCCTGTTTTTAAGGTAGCTAGTGATTAAATTAATTCAATTTCAGAATCTAAGAAAAAAAAAACATAATAATTTTAGTGCAAATGAAATGAAAGAAACATATGATATGTACCCATGAAAAGAGGCTTCTTCTTAGTCCCTTAAAGCAATTGGTCATGATGTTATCTATGTTGTTTCTGGAGTGGACCGATAAAAGTGATTCTTCTTAGATAAACGAGATAATTTATTATGGCAACTCGCAATGTTAAAAACAATCAAATAGGAAAATCAAGCATCCGCCAAGAAGAGCAAACATATTTTGTATGAAACAGCTTACTCGATAGCAGACGACCATATAGCAACTTCGAATCTCTCGAAACAAAAATTCAGGAATTCTTCAACAAACGGCCTCTTGTAAACTAATAGTACGAAAGAGAGTAGTAGTTTCATTATTAAGGACATAATTTATCGAAAAAGGGAGAACGAATTAGCATATATATATGATAAGCTGATCAGCTAATAAGGCAATAACATATATATATGTATATATGTACTCGAACAAAATGTTTGTTCATTTGATTAGAGTGAAGAAAAGTTACCAGATTGGGTGGGAAATACACTATCGGGACGACGATACCTTGGAGTCTTGGTCTTTGGATCCTTAACGTGAACCTTGTGGATAAGCAAACCGTTGAGACTGAATACTAATACTTCTTCTTCGGTTTCTCTTCTATTGGTTTCTCTATATGGTTTTTGGTACCAAGACTTAGCTTCTCCATATAATGGGTAAGAACCTCATCTTTGCTGTCAACATCTTCAGCCTTTGAATCCGCCTGAAGTTGATTGGTATCATCTTCTTCATGTAAAAGGTTCTCTTTCTTGACGATGGTTTTCTGGAAGTCGGGGTTATTGGTATCATCTTCTTTATGGAAAAGGTTCTCCTTCTTGATGTTCAAGGCTATCTTAGTGTTGGTGGTGACCTTATCAGTACGATGATCATCTTCTATTTGGGAGGTGCTCTCTTTCTTGATGACAACTTTCTGCGAGTCTGCTGGATGATCATCATCTTTCTTGATGACAACTTTCTGCGAATCTGCTGGGTGATCATCTGATTCTCCAGGAAGGTTTTCTTTCTTGACTTGAGTATCATGGGAGTCCTTCTCGGCCATGTTTAATTCTTGGAAGTGAAATGCAGACGTTGAAGAAACAAGCAGCCGGATCAATGTATATTTATACTAAGTGGAGAGACTAGAGACAGATAAACTTAATGAAAATAACGTTTGGCCGTAGTCCTTCCAAATTATTTGTAACATAATGAACTGATGACGATCCATTTTCTTCATAAAAATAAAATAAAAGTGTACCATTTGTTTTTTTTCTTTTTTTTTAAAGATTTTTATTCTTAGTCTTTCTTTATCATAAAACTTTAAATTGTTGTAGCATTTTATATATAAGTCAAAAATGAAAAAAATTATTTCATTGTTCATCTGAATTCAAGCTCTTCAAAACAACACCAGTCATAGATATATTTTGACAAATTTTTTAAAAAATTATTTGGGAAAATTACATCGCCCACTCATGACGTTTGGCGAAATTACACACCCCACCCACGAGGTTTCAAAAATTACTTTGCTCACCCATGTGGTTTCCATAATTTTACATCCAGTAACTTTTCTAATATTTGATCAACTTAAAAGATGGTTAAATGATATCCAAATTTGATGAAACTTTACATGGATGATATTAACGTGTTATATTTTGGTAAAACGTGAAAACCAACGTTTTTTAAGCTCATATATGATCCGTGGGACCCGATGAATGTGTCTCATGTTTCATTGGGTCCCACAGGTCATATATGACCTTAAAAAACTTTGGATTTGGCATTGAACAAAAATATAACACCTTAGCATCGTCCATGTAAAGTTTTATCATTTTGAACAACATTTAACCATCTTTTAAGTTGATCAATTGTTAAAAAAGTTGCTGAATGTAAAATTGTGGAAACCACATGGGTGGGCAAAGTAATTTTTGAAACCTCGTAGGTGGGTGTGTAATTTCGCCAAACATCATGGGTGGGCGATGTAATTTTCACAAATTATTTTTACATGTATAGTGTACAGAACGTAAAAAAACTTGTACAAATGGTCATACAAACCAGTACAAATGATCATTAAAACATGTACATCTACACTTAAACACATGTACATCCTCGCATTAAAAACATATAGATTGTCACATAAGTCTGTACGAATTATTAAATATGTACATCCTTAGATTAAAATCTGTACATATAGAGAGAGAACTTGTACAGATTGTCATACAAACATGTACATAAGTTCATTAAATAACATGTACATTCTCACATTTGAACATGTACATCGTCACATTAAAACATGTACATTCTCACATTAAAATAAGTACATACATCCTCATATTAAAGTATAGAGCAACTTATACATGTAAAAATAATTTTTTTCAAAGTTTTTTTTTTGAATAAAGATATGTGTATATATATAAATCAGAGGTAATGTAATGTTAGATACATAGTAGCCCTATGTATCTGATAACTAAAACGATCAGATGCTAAGGGAGGGGAGGAAAATACAAACATCTCCATAGCAGTGAACAAAAAGCCTAAAGGCAGCTCCCTGTCCGCATACAAGAATAACCTAGAGCTTGCAGCAGCCCATAGTCCCAAAAATAACGAAGTATTCAGGTTTACAAAAGATTGGTACTCCTAGGAGCAGAGTACCCTATCAAGCCAGTCAAAGTCAGCGCAGGAGCTTGCCATCCTTGTCGAAATAATGGCCTTGATAGCAGACTTGATGTCGGAAACGATGTGGCAGGGGTCTCTCTGCTTGGTTGGCCATGGCTCGCTTACATCTTTCAATCCAGAGGTGATATACAACATTTACGACAGCTGCTCGTTTAACTAGGTCAATCGGGCGGTGTCTCTTACAGTAGCGGATGATCCAGGTTGAGCAGCTGCGTAGACTTTTCTGATTAGTCAGGATTCCCAGCCAGTCACAGATAGTCCACCAACCCTGCAAGAGTACCTACAATGGAAGAAAAGATGTTTGCTTGTCTCTTGAGCACGCTCACAGATCCAACATCTATTAGCTAGACATATGCCCCATGATTGGAGCCTATCACATGTTTTAAGTATACCTTTAAGTGTGATCCATAAAATAATTTATCTTTGGGAATAGACCAAGAATTCCAACAAATATTAAACCAATGAAAAACCTGGGGAGGGGGGGAGACATCATTATAGAACTTGCTAACCCTGGGACGGGAGGGATAGGAGTTGAAAAGAGACATGACATCATTGAGAGACCCACATTGCTATATCCACCAATCCCTAGCATGAAGGATAGCTTTCCAGGTCCATGGGTCATTACCTTTTGTAGTGGTCATCCAAATGGTGTTGGAGTTGGGGATGAAAAGCTTATGGATCCATTGGATCCAAAGGCGCTTAGTGTAGTGTGAGATGACAGAGATCGTCTTGAGCATAAAGCATCTGTTCCATTTTTGGATATCCTTAAGGCCCAGACCTCCATTTTTCTTAGTGTTGATGATAGCGCTCTAGGCCACAGAAGGAGTGGCATTACTATCAGCTTCACCAGACCAGAGGAATGAGCGGAGGCATTGGGTGACTCTTTGGATGACATTCTTAGGTATAGTGATGCAAGAGGCCCAGAAGCCAATTATGCCAAAAAGGGTACTCTGAATGAGGGAGAGCCTTCCAGCAAAGGAGAGAGATTTACTTCCCCAAGTAGTGATGGTTTTACGGATACTGTCCAGGAGGGGGTTGAAATCTGCGGCTCTAGGCTTCCTAGTTGTGATCGGAATGCCCAGGTAGCGAAATGGGAACGACCCCTTGCTAAACCCTGTGAGAAGGACAAGTGATTCAGCAAGGGAAGTGTCAACCCCTCCTAGGAAAAGGTCAGATTTAGAAGGGTTAAGCATTAGGCCAGAAGCATCAGAGAAAAGGTTGATTTTGTTAAGCAAGAGAGAGAGATGGAGCTCTGGTCCCCCCTATAGAATAAGAGGGCATCATCAGTGAAGAAGAGGTGGTGTGATACGGAGTGATTTGCAGGACGGGTGGTAGAAAGCCAGGAGCGGTGCAGAGCTGGTCGAGAAGACGGGAGAGCATATCCATTATGAGTGCAAACAAATAGGGGAAAGGGGGTCACCTTGGCGCAACCCTCGTTTCCCTCTGAACGAAGTCGAGGGAGAGCCGTTAATGTTGATAGAAAAGAGGTGGTGGTGACGCACTGAAGGATCCAATTACTAAACAAGGGGAAGTTTAGGAACGAGAGAGTATCTAGGAGGAAACCCCAGTCAACAGTGTCAAAAGCCTTCCTAATATCCACTTTCATAGTGCAACACGGGGAGATGTGAGCTCTCTGGTAATTTTTCATAAGGCACGAGAAGAGCTGGATGTTATCAGATATAAGGCGGCCTTTGATGAAGGCCCCTTGGCTGGTTAACCAGAAGGGGAGGACATTTTTAAGCCTGTCAGCCAAGATCTTACTAATGATCTTGTACAGAGCATTGCAGCAGGAGATAGGCCTGTAGTCGCCCGGGGCTGAGGCATTGTCAGATTTGGGTATAAGGGTGATGAGGAGTGGCGTTAATTTCTTTGAGCATCCGGCCACTATGGAAAAAATTTGATATCTCTACAAACAATCCTCTCCAAAATTCCCCAGGCAGCTTTAAAGGGGAATTTAGCGGTGTAACCATCCGGGCCTGGGGCTTTATCATCTCCTATGGAGAGGAGAGCAGATTTAATATCCTTGTTATCAACCGGACGGATAAGGTGGACCCATGCAGAACGGTCAAGAGTTCTAACCGAGTATAAATTGAGATCAGCAAGAGTATAGGGGGGAAGCTCTAGTGCCTAATGCTTGTTGGAAGTGGGCCACTAAACAGTTCTCTATCTCCGTAGGGTCGTTAAGGGTATCTCTAGACTCATTAACAATGGCCTGATATAGTTTTTATTTCTTCTTGCCTTAATGGATCTATGAAAGAAGGAGGTATTAGAGTCAGTCAGCTTAAGCCACCTGGTCTTCGAGAGCTGGCGAAGGAAAAGAAGCTCATGGGCATCCCTATTTAGGAGCTTGTGCCTAAGGGTTTTCTCCAGGGAGATAAGGGTCGGGTTCCAAGGGTCCTCATCCAAGTGCTTCTGAACATTACTGAGCTCGTTTCTGATGGCTTGGCATTTCTCCCCAATGGAACCAAATTCCGTCTTATGGAGCTTTATGAGACCAGTTCTAAGGAAGCAAAGTCTTTGAACAATAGAGAAAAACCGGCTTCCAGATGAGGGGTGCTCCCACGCTTCACGAACCAAAGGAAGAAAGGAGGGGTCTTTGGTCCACAGGTTGAGAAACTTGAACCTTCTATTACGAGGTGCGGGCGCGGGGAGGGAGACGATCATGGGGCTGTGGCCAGACGCCAAAGGGGGGAGAAAGGAAGCAAAGCTGGTGGGGTAAGTCAGGATCCATTCCTCGTTAACTAATACCCTGTCTATTTCCCCGAGGATGCGACCGTGATTGTATTGATTGTTCCACCATGTGTAGAAGCGCCCGTAGTAGCGAAGGTCCTGCAACTCTGTCCTTGAGACACATTCCGCAAAGTCACAGTAATCTCTAGGGTGAGGGTTGCGACTACTAAGCCTATCTTGGGCAAAGAGGATATTATTAAAATCCTCAGTCACCACCCAGGGGCCTGAGATGCTTTGGCTGAGATTGGAGATGTCCCCCCACAGTTGGACTTTTATAGCCGGGTTGTTTCTCCCATAGACTACTGAGAGGGTAAATTCCATAGTACCCATAATAGACGCCTTACAGGATAGGATCTGGTCAGAGCAGTGGATGGGGGAGAGAGTAATGATGGAGGGGTTGTAAAGAATATACGCCCATAGTTATCAGCCTCATAGTTATGGAGAAAACTTCAGGTGGGAATGAAACGAGCTAGGATAGGAGGGTGGTTATCGAGCGAGGCATGAGTTTCTAGGAGGCCGAACGCACAAAGTTTGTTGTTGGCCACAAATTTTTGGATTTCAAGGAGTTTGGGGTGATCATTACAGCCCCTAATATTCCATATTGCAAGATTCATATGGAGAGGGTATGGTGAGAAGAGGGGGTGGCGGGGGTAATACCCGTCTCAAGAGCGTCGAAAGAGTTAACTAGTTGGAGTGAGTGCTCCTCTGGGGCAGGTAAAGGGGCCTTACCACCATTATTCTTACCATTCGAGGGGACTACCTGCCAAGATGCCTCAGGGTTGGGAGAGAGCACAAGCTGAAGGGAGGGGGAGGACATCACATCAGGGGGGTAAGGGGAGGATGAGGAACTGGGGTCAATGGGGCGAGGAGTTGAGGGGGGCAGGGTCGGGACAATGGTCAACTGGACTGAATGGGAAGCCTGAGCAGCTAAGGGAGTGGGGTTCAGATGCGGAATCGCAGAAGGATCTAGTGCAGGCTGAGCGGTCAGATGAGGAAGGCTTGGGGGAAGAGAAGCAGTCTGGGAGTGAGCAACCGGAATGGAGGGGGCCTTGGTCCCATGGGGGATGGCCAATGCCTGCTCTTGAGAGGTCTTCGCGACAGGGGCCGCTTGAGCTATAGAGGAGACCTTTGGGATTTGGTTTGGGTGCTCCAACAAGGGTTTAAGGGCTCGTCCGGCGCGGGGGGGGGGGGGGGGGGGGGGGGGGGTGGGGGCCGGGCTAGACAGTAGGACAGCGGGCTGAAGAATGGCCAAGGAGGCTGCAAGAGGAGCAAGAAATTGGTTCCCATTCATACACTACATGCTGAAACAGTGAGCTGCTGGGGGCTCGGATCTCTATCTCTCTAACTAGCTCAATAGTGAAATCACCCTCGACGAGGATTCTAGCATAAGAAATTCTAGTCTTAGATGCCGTAGATTGGTTGGTATGGAAGGGAGAGCCAATTTTGGAGCATATTTTCCTAAGGCTTGATTGGGACCAAAGGCTTGTATGGAGGCCTGAGAGCTGAATCCATACAGGAATGTGATTGAGGTCTTTCGGGTTGAAGGAGACATCGGGAGACCATCTCTTAAGGACCAATGGGGAGAGTAGAGGAGCCAAGGGCCTTTGTCTAACACTTGTTGAAGGTCCTCCTCTTTATCGAAACGAAATAGGAACCAACCCTCTTTATGGAGAAGAATTTTGGGGGTAGCCACAAAGCTCCAGGCTCTTTTCACAAATTCTCTGACAATGTTGAAGCTAAATTTTTACCCCAAATATGTCCGACTAATGCATTCCTCCAATAATCAATTTCCGGCAATAAATCATTCTCTTCAATGGTAACATAGGGACTATCCATGTCTATTGCGTCTTTGTTCTCTAAACGTAATGACATTCCGCAGTTTGAATTCTGCTTAGCCAGAAGCATATCCAGAAAGGAGGGATTAGAATTCTTACCTAAGGAGGTTTTGCCCGAAGGGCAGGGCGGGGAGTTCTCTTGGCCCAAGCAGTTTCTTGCCGATGGGAGGGGGGACGACCGCGCCTTTGGGCAGGGGCGAGAAGTGCTTGTCCATGGCTCCAGAGGGGATAGACTCGGTCTAAGCAAGGAACTCCTACAAGGCCGCGTCAGCGGAAGGGCCTGAGATGTCAACCACTAGGTCGATGGCAGAGGCGTCATGGGGAAGCCTTGAGAGACGGTATGGATTGCCCCATTGTTATGAAAAATAACATTTGATTCCGGGATTACGGATGGCCCCCTTGCGTCAACCACAGAAGTCTTCATGCTGCTGGTCAAAGATTTGACCTTCGAGACTGTAGGGACGTTGACCTTGGGGTCAAATTGCCTGATTGCACTATCAAAGAAGGCTCCAAAATTGGTTGAGCCGGCGCCAACAGCGCCCCGTTCACTGGAGCGCAGACGAGACCATCTGTAGTGGAATAGTGCTATGCGCTAAATCAGTGGCCCCAGATTTAGAGCTCTGCTCCACCCCACGTTCAAAATTTATGGAGATCTGCCCGACCCCAAGGTCCACAAAAGAAGCTGCATTTAACGGGTGGGGGCAGATCCATCGTCACAGCGTACCACACTTTCTGGGCAAGCTGCATTTAACGGGTGGGGGCAGATCCATGGGACTCGCACACGACCACCGGATCTGCGCCGCTAACAGCTCCCCCAGAGTAGGCTTCAACTTGCCCGCCATGGATCTCGCACTCAAGGAGGGTCGACGAAACAACAACCGGAGAAGGGGAGGGAGTAGAACTGACGGAGGGAGGCAGAGGAGGGCTCAACGTCGGCGTTGACCTCGTACGTGGTCTACGAGTGGGCATCTCTGGAAACCGGGGGGGGGGGGGGGGGAAGCACCGCACAGGAGGCAATTCTGCAGGCGGAGAGCACGGCGAGAGCCATGGTTGGAGACGGAGGAGGAGGACGATGGGATCTGGCAGGGGGAAGGAGAGGGCGCGCGTGAGGCGCGTTCCTCTGGGGCTAACGGGAAGTTTTTTGGTTTTTTGTCTGGTTACTGGTTTTTTTTTCGAAGAGCTTGAATTTAGATAAATAATGATATGCTTTTTTGCATTTTAGACTTATATATTAAAAGTTACAACTATTTAAAGTTATTGTTGTTTTGATAATCATAAAGAAAAAGAATAAAATTTTCCTTTAAAAAAATACAGACGAAGTGTGTTCACTACATGGGTGTGCGCTGCCCTTCCATTCTTTTGTTTTATTTTGATTGAAATGTCCTTGGATGTAGCCAACTTGGCTAGGCAAGAATTTTCCTAACTTTTTAACTCTGAAGCTATCCTTATCCTATATATCAAGTTTACCCTTTGCTATACTATAAACGGCGTCCAGCTTATTATCGTATCAATTTTTTAACATAATTTACCTTGTAGTTAATTTATCTAGCTGTATATCAACTGAAGCTCCCTATTTAATCTATGGGGTGTTCCGAGTTTGAAAGCCAACCATTTATTTACTACTTGAAGATCAAAGCGTCTATTATATAACCGGCACGGTGCAACGTTCTTGTGGTGGCTGTCGTGACATTTTCAATTATATGACGGTTTTTGTTTTCATATTTGTTTTTTAAAAATTATATAAACAAATCACTTTAACTTCACCACTAATTTAGAAATAATTTCAACAATTTATGATTTTAAAAGATTAATCTCTCTTAAATATCTACAAAAATGTTATTGTCGTGATTATCATTGTTCTTATTCTCTTTATCTTTTGTCCTCGTTCTTCTTATCTCTCTTTTTTTCTTCTCTACTCTGTGTCAGTTCAAATAAACTCAAATTGGTCCAAAAATTCGCTACTGGCATCGATAAATAAATTGACGGAATTGAATGATGAACAACCATGAGAACTTCTCAATACTGTAACCACATGTAAGCTATATAACCATTAATCTCTTCATTTTTGTACCAGTACTCGATAGATTTTACTTATCTCACACTACTCTCATCTTCAACTAATTGGCCGAGAGTGCGCCCTTACTCGGGTCAATTAGCTCCATCACCTATTGCACACATGGACCCTTATGGCAAAAAGGCCTTTTCAGAGGCTGGGTATGGAGGCGACAAGAGAGGGGGTTTGGGACATGTTCCTTTAGATGCGCCCGTACAGAGACAGGAGGTTGCACCTCTAGTACATGGCCATCAATAGTCAAAACCTAGAAGTGGCAAGGAAGTGAGGATGGTTGGTGATAGTGTAGCCCGTAAGCCCCCTCAATACATGCCAACTAGAAGTGATGTTTAGCTGCATAAATTTGCTGGCTTTTTTTTATCATGCAACTTGTTAATCTTTTGAATAATTTTCCTAGAAACATGGAGACATAGTCATTACAAGAAAAATCAGATTTAGCTACCATTGTATATCAGTAGTTAAATCATTAGTTTTTGGTAGCTAAACACAACGGGCTACCGCATTTTTATGATTTAGCTACTGATATACAGTGGTAGCAAAGTCCTAGTGGCTAAATTAAAAATACTACCATTTGGAATGTGGTACTATTTCGCTTTGGCCTCGCTACTACTTACTTCTTCCGATAGCTAGATATTGCTACCGTTTTAGAATGTAGTAGCCAAATGGCTACTAGTGTAACAGTAGCAAAATGGCTTCGAGTATAACAGAGTTGCGAAATCGTTACTAGTACATCAGTAACAAAATCGATACTATTGTAGTAGTAACAAAAATCGCTACTACTTCAATAGTAGCGAAATCGACACTATTATAGCAGTAACAAAAGCTACTAGTATAGCAATACAAATTGATACTAAAATATTGGTAGCAAAATCGCTACTATCAAAGTTGCTACTAGTATAGCAATAACAAAATCGATACTAGAATTATGGTATAGCCTCTACTACTGAACAATGGCACACCACCGCCATTCAATCCAACAAGAAGTGGGAGCCATATGTGCCCGAGTAACTTGACTATTCTTTAAATCAATGACCATGTTATGTGTACATCTAGGATCGAAACCTTACAACATATGAGTATAAATAGACCTTCATACCAATGACAATTTAATTCAAACTAGTGACTTGGACCGACCTTGGGACCGAACTTGCAAGGTCGGTCGAGTCTGAATTTTTCCCGTAATGAAACAACTGACTTGGACCGACCTTGGGACCGGACTTGCAAGGTCGGTCGAGTCTGAATTTTCCCGTAATGTATCACACTGACTTGACCGACCTTGGGTCCGACCCTGGGTAAGGTCGGTCGAGTCATACACAAAAAAAAATATGATTATAGTAATCATATGTATATATATAATATATATATATATAGATATATATATATATGCATATGTATATAGTACACACCATTAATGGAGTAAAAATGATAAGGAAGTAAGTACATGAGTAAGAAGTAAATTAAGACTGTCATAAGAAAGGAATGATTTTTATAATCACGTATGGAATGTAAAGACTAGTAAGTATCATTAGAAGTACTAATGAAGGAATAAGTTGGATCAATAATGGATCATTGATCATACAACTTCAGGTATGTGTCGGAATTGAATAGTAGAATCCTGAAGGAAACCGGGAGTACGATACGACTGTGAATGGTATGATTTCCTCATGCTCTGTATCCTAACCTGGTTACCCCGATTTGTGTGCTTATTTGATCACCTAAATAAGAATAATGCATGAATCAGATTTTAATGCACTTACTTGTGCTTGTTTTATATTGTCTGGTTGTTGCCTTGAATTTAGTTTGTATAATTCATGAAATGGATGGATGAGAATGAAGTGTATGTGTATATCGTTGTATACTAGTGTAATGTACTAACCCTTGGTATGGAAGTAGTGACTTCTACTTCCTAACCATCTAACTCCTAACTTAAGTAATGAGTAAAATGGAATGAGTAGAAGTCCGATATAGTTTCGGTCACGCGTGAGGAGGAGGAGACACAGAGGTTGGATCTAAATCCTGGCCTGAATCCTTTCTATGGACCAAATCTTAAATGGGTAGCATCCTAGATTGGTGAGCCACCTAAAGCCCAGTGGTGGGACGGTGTAGTCCCTGCCCGAGGTCACACCGACTTGACTTGAGTAAGTAAGTAAAGTATTGTATGAGTAACGGTCTTGGCTAGTGGAAGTCATTGACCTTGAGTAAAAGAGTAATGTATACCCGATTAACCCGGGTGTGTAAAGAAGCTAACAGTATTGTGTATGCATTGGAGAGCGTATCTCTGTATCCCGGTAAGTATGAATGATTGACTTGTATTGTCTTCCTTGTGTGTAGTGAATGAATGTACGTATGCTTACGAGGTTGAACATTGTTGTATGAAAGCATGTATGTATGTATGAGTAAAATGAACTGCATGTATTCGACCAAGTAGTCGGCGTACCCTCGCTAGTACGCGGGGTATGCGGATTTAATATGCAGCTTTTTGGCTGAGCCCCTTGGGTCACTATTTTTATTTTACAGGTAGCCGAAGCTGTTATGGTCGTTATAAAAGACCGGCTGCTATGCTTAGTTAGCTAGGGATAATTTTGTGGATAGTAAGAATTGTATAGGGCTTGTAGCCCTTGAAGTATAAGTGTACCAAGAGGTACACACCCTTTTTGTATTTGGGAAGTATGTAAATTGTGAGGAATGGGTATAATGATGACTCGTAGTAGTATGGATAGACATGTGGAAATGTTGGATTTTGGTATTGTACTTAGGATACTCGGTATATTGTAAGGTAAGGATTGAATAATGTATTGAATGGAGAATTGTATACTACTCGGTTGTAATGATATGGATGGTATTTGTTTAGTACTCTCGGTATTCCGGTTCATCAGACCGATGTTGTAGTGGAAGTAGGCCTTGTTAGTCACGTGGGTGGCTAGCGGCATTGTATCACCTGCCGTTGTGTAAGGAAGTATCTGCTACGTAAGTATGTATGTACGAGGAGATTAAACGGTAATGACGGGATTAGCGGTAGGGGTGTTACAAAAGTGGTATCAGAGCGAAGTATCGCTCTGATGACTGGAAATACCGATTTAGGAAAACCGAGTTAGGAATTAGAAGCTTAGGGCTAAGGGCTGAGTGATAGCGTTAGAGATACGCTAGTTAGGAACTCCCGGTGTGTACCGGATACCTACAACATCAGACCCGCCCTCCACATCCCTATTGTATAACTTGGGAAGAACGCCAGACAGAAGGAAAGTCCTCTCATTCTCCGGGAAATCCTGATCTGGTAGTTGTGAATTAATCATACGGTAAACCAGAATCCGACATATAGTAGATTCCAAGAATTGGAAGCCCCGGAGATGATTCCCGGTCGAACAACAATACCCGCACTTAATGGCGGTCGGATGAGTACCCTAACCACAAGGAGACTGCAAATTACGACAGCACGGGGCGACCTGCTTAGCAGTCGCAAGAACCTGCTGGTTAAAGCATCAGTAGGACGAGAAGCACCAACCATGCAACGAAACAGAAAAAGGAGCAGTAACGAAACCTGAGACACAGGGCCGGACAGTAGTAGCTAGATAATACCACCAATGGTATACCAACCGACTAAGGACATAGTCGGGAGTGATCAACTCCAATTACAATACCAAAAGTTACAATACCTGGCCGACATAGCTTAGACAGCTACGAGAACGTTCACGGGATATAATCCGACACTACTACAGAAGTAGTGCCTAAACAAGCAAAGGCTCGGTAACCACAATAACGTGTGGGAATGAGCAACAAGGAAACGAAGAACTGAGTAAATAGGGATCTCTAAGGATTGGAGAAGTACCCTGATCAATGACAGCCATGTCAAACTCTCTGAGGAGTTGCTCAGAAGACCGATTAATCCAAGTAAGGGATTAGGGAAGAGCGGATAAAGCTACTGAATATGTAAGGAACAACACCATAATCAGTATAGGTAACTTAAAAACCACCAGTACCACGCACTTGCCATGGCAAGTGCAGTAATAAAAGATTTTCAGAAAGACTTTTAACAAACCAAGTACTTAGTAAAGTACCGTGATCGAATGCAGCAACTACGGGATCACAAGTTCCAAGGATTTGAAGATATTCAGAAAGACTTTTAACAAACCACCAGTACTTAGTAAGTACCGTGATCGAAATGCAGCAACTACGGGATCACAAATTCCAAGGATTTGAAGAATGAAACCTTGAAGGGCCTAATGGTCAACCATTGTAGTAAGATATATACCAGTCAGGAAGCAGCTGCACTTGGTCAGAATCAACTCGCACGCATTGAAGTGCCATGGAAACTTTTCTTTCAAACCTAAAACTTTTCACTAAAACTCAAATAATCCTTTTAAACCCCCAGATTTTCAAACCGAAGATTCACAATAAGCTATCATAGACGATATAAGAGAAGTTGACAACTGATACTTCACCTAGGCGTGCGACAAACACTATAGTGTACAAAATGAGATGTGGGACGACCGCACTCCGATAGGAGCTTACGGGCCTGACAGACCTACTTATAGGTGAGTCGGGTAAGTAGTAATGTATCAGTTGGTACCCCACATATGTATACGAGTGGTTGTACAGAACACGAGAAGTAGTTGACTCCGTTCTACGAACGACAAAGTAAGTTCAAACCAGAACATCTGGACACCTTGAACGATCAAAGAGGAAGAACACAGTTGATCCAACGAGTATAAAAGGAATCAGAGAATTCATCTAAGGACAGCGAATAAGACTGGAAGTTGCAAGAAGCACAGAATGGTAAGTATAGACATTGGATATGTCTCAAAAATTTCAAAGCAAATGCATAGAAGCTGGAATGAATACCTAGCCACAAACAATAAGGCAGATGCCTACACGGACATGTCGATGTTCGATGAACGGGATAGAACTCCCAGAACAATTACCATGACTACCGGGAATATTAATCTTCACCAAGAGGATGTTTGAACTGGTCTAGAACACAAGAAAAAGTATCAATAGTCTACCCAGGAATAGGAGACGCTATGACCCTAAACAGGATAGTTCAAATACAATACCGCAAGCAGTATAGTGGACATAACATATCATGAACACTAGCCAGATGTAATGGTGTAACCTAACAACACCCAGGAGCAGTCCTTGAAGGGTGTATAAGTCAACAGTGGTTGAACGGAATATTGTGATGAGAACACAAGTGTAGAGCGAATACATTCGGTTAGGACACCGAAGGGATTCCATATAACTGGAAATGACATACCCAAATTACTAAGAGGCATCGATTATACCATACTGCCTGAAGGCCTCCTATGAACGGAAGCGTGATGCCACGACTTGCCATGAAGCCCAGTATACCTCCAACCTATGATGGTATACAAGGAGGTGAAAACATGTATAAGCAGCCCGCAAGGGGCATAGCTCGCAGCAATAAGGCTTAAAAGCCAGGAACCAACTATGTCATGTAGATTTAAATGGTTGCAAACCCCTGTTAAATGATAAGAAGAACTACCGAGAATGGCAAGTAGAGGAAATGTTATTTCCTACAATGAGCAGAGTGACAATCAAATCGCTCATCTGAACCCAATATATGAGTGGCTTAGAATAATGGCTACCTCAGTGTCACTACCACTGGAACATCAGTCTAGTATACAGTTGACGAAGCTTTTAATTGCCCTTCATGCCTTCTGTATCAATGGTAGCACAGAGGCATAGGAATTGTAATAATGACAATACTAGTCTAGTCCACACTTGAACACTACGAGAAACCTGTGGGAAGGTACCTCTCGTTAACGGAAGACCACCAATACGGTATGATGTGAACCCTTGGAAAGGCTTCCACCTACCATAACAACAAATCCTAAATCCTACGCATGTAATTATTGCAAAGAATGACCATTGAACAAGGAAAAGAGACAATTTGAACAAGGAATGAAATTTCGAAACCACTATGATTAGAAGGAGGCTTAAGAGCAATTGTGAAAACCGAAGAAGAGTCAGTTTAGAAGCAAACACAGAATGTGTATAATGTGGACTGTAGAAACACATCACTTAAAGAGCATAGAGACTTGAAAGAGTAAGTATACTCCATACGCAATTAAGCATATGGTGAACCATTGTATGAATGGCGGAAGTACATAAGCAAAGACTAACTTAGTAAATCTTGTCACCAGACTTATGAGTGGAAACAACCCTCTCAACAAGAATTTTCACTCATCAATGATAGAACACTCTCCAATTGGAGAACGGACCAGAAAACCCTTGAAGTTTCTTGGGATGTCCCGATGATGTACATACAAAAGTAAAACTGCACAGCTAGAGCCTATAACTAATGCTCAGCACTGGGGAGATAGTAATTGTCAAGAACAAGCAATGTGAGTGTGTATCTTGACACACCACGAATGACCAACGCTCAAGAGAGCTTGTAACCCGGTAAATTACTTCATCCATGGTCAACCAAGATACTTGGTTAATTGTATCATAAATGATGAAGGAATGTGAGGTAAGCTAACCTACACATGAAACCTAAATGGAAGAAGAACATCTTCACATTAAAATAATGACATTGCGGTATGCTACGACAACCGTCATACACACGACAATAAGTAAAGGCAAGCTACCACAGTAGCAGAGGCAGTGAAAACAATGTTGTATAACGAATAAGGATATGGTGCGCAACAAGTGACCACTACGAGAATGTAGTTAGACCATAATATGGGAAACAAACCATGAGCTGGACTCAGCGGAGACGAGACGCAGGAATTGATAGATAGATGGGGCATGGAAGCCTACCGTCTTAACCATATAACAAAGAACACACAAGGAAGCAAAGTTCATCCCTATTGCAATCGCATAAGAGATTTACTGCCAAGGTTTACGCCTCTACACTCTGTAGGACTGAGTGTTTTGGTATTGCACTTGTGCAGTAATGATCTAGTGAGATAACTGAGGATATGGGAAATGTAAATCGTGGTAAATTCGTACTTTCACTGACAAACATGGCATAAGCCAGTTAAGCAAAAGCTTAGAAACAAATCGTGCGGCCTCGGCTAAAGATGCACGAGGAACGTTGGAGATGCCAACAATCACAACCTGTGAATTCCACCGGAATAAAGGCAAAGCGAAATCATAAACGCTACAAGGATCTATGCGTATGAAATGCAAGATCATCCTATAAAACAAAACTGGTATAACACTACACGAGTGAATAGCCGGAAACCAAGGATCAGAGGAAGCACTACATATGCGTAGTAGCTCAACCTCAATCGACAACAAGTCGGAGTAAATAAGAGAGTAGTCACTGAAGTATACAACAGTATGTATGATAGATTCCCAGAAAACTGGATAGAAAATCTATAACACAATAAGTTTGCGTACGGTAAGAGATACCACGCGCCGGTTGAGGAACCGTATATCCCAACAAAAAGGGGAAAATAAGTAAATGGGTAATACATTAAGAATAACAAAAAGGGCGAATTAAACTCCAAAAGTTATAAAGGGTGGCGTAACAGAAGCTAGTGGGCCCTAGCTCGGAGGTTAAATATACCCAGTAAGTATGAGAGAATGGCTAATCATCAATGCCTTGAAGCCTAATAGGCTAGAACCGAACCGATTGGGAGTTAAATAAACTCCAATGAGAATTCTTGGTGCAAGGACTAACCGTCAATATGGTTAAGACCCATTGACCAGAATTATCGTATAATAGACTATATAGAAGCTAAAACGCTTCAGAATGCCCAAATTGAGTGAACCAATGTTCAATAATAACATATGGTAGATTACGTGGCATAATCCCTTTTAAGGGGGGTAGAGCGAAAACCGCTTAATGTAAGTTTCATGTATTATTACTACTACTTTTATATTAATTTTGTAAATTTGAACCAACATATGTACTAATTTAAATAATTAATACTTTTACTCTATTTTATAATGTATTAATATGTGTGATACATTGAGACTTAAAAATATTATAATATCAAAAATATTATGTTAGGTATATCTTATATGATAAAATAAATTCTAGTAGTGGTATATAGTTTAATTATTTTCCACGAATTACACAATTTTTATTTACTTATTGTTATTTTTCAAAATTTTGATAGCTAAAATCTAACACATATACTATATTGAAAAAATTAAAAATATTAAAATATTTATATAAAGATAATATGTCCACTATGGCAGTAGCAGTATAGGTTAGTATTTCGAATTATGTAGTAATCACACGTTTAAGTTATAAGACAATAATAATTTTGATACCGCATCCATTTGTTGTATTCGAGCATACTATCAACTAAAGTTGTATTAGCATTATTAGTTGGTAAAAATTTCGAAATTAAATATAGTAGCAATTTAGCTACTTGTTTAAAGCATTTGCTAAATAGTAGCATAATAACAACTATAATCAAGTGAGAGTAACAATTCATAATTTTGCTTATCTACTTGGCCGTAGAAACTTTAAGATAGTAGTAACTTAGCTACTAGTTATAATATTTTTTTGCTAATGTTGTTGAAATAGTTGCACAATAGCTACCATTTTTGAATTAGCATCCACCAGCAACAATAATTTCTTAATTTAGCTACCGATATTGGTAGCAAAATTAGTTTTATTGAAAGATTCCAGATTCAAGAAAAAATAGCTACTATTGGCGGTAACAAGTAACATAACTTAGCTACCATTGTTGCTACAAATACCAATATGTGTAATAGCGATTCATCGTCCCCTTTTTACTTTGGTTTTTTTTAAACTTTTCTTCGAATTTGAGATGTATTTTCTTCTTATTTTACTCGATTTCATATCTTAAAAGCCTGATTTTAATTCAATTATTTTTTTTAGATTACAAGAAAATACTAGATTTTTTTTAATAATGACCCAATTTATTGAAATACTCCGTAATTAAAAATAATGATTAATTAGGCTAATAAGTATTTTAAAGGCTTAATTACATCTAAATAAACACTAGGAAACAAATCCCGAAGAAAAAGGATCCTTAAAATGGATTAAAAGCATAAACGAATCTTAAAGCGTGTTTTCGAGGAAACCGGGAAAACGTGACTTTAAGTGGGTTAAATAGACTCGTAATAATTTTGGTCAACCAAATAGTCATTAATAAAAATTAATGAAGGTTTAGAACCAATAAAATTAATTAAATGAGAAAATTTCAGAAAACGGGTTTTGGTTAGTAAAAACTGTAAGAAACGAGAAGTTGTGGGGTGAGCGTGTAAATAAATAAAACTAATGTGTCCACTTTTGCAAATAAAAAGCAAAAATTTGATTGTGTGTGAGTGTGGCCGTTCCCCCCTCTCTCTCTCTCTCACACTCTCTTTTATTTTCCTAATATGCTACAAGACAAGGTAATAAAGTAAAATGTAAAAAAAAAAAACACTCTCTCTCCTACCCACTCTCCCTCTCTCACGTAAAGCACCCCTCTCTCTCATTTCTCTTCTTCCTCCCCACAGCCATCAATGGCGATTTTGTAGAGTTCACCCAACTCACCTCTTGCTCTCCATTTTTCTTGGTCAAAATCAACTCCAAATGCAAAGAAAATTACACCACTAAACTCCTCTCTCCTTGGGCAACACTACACTCCTTTCAAAAATCGAAAACACCCACTTTCATCTCCATGGGTATTCTCCTTCTTGAAGATTGAGGCCACCATTAGAAGCTCCTTCTTCACCTTAATGTATTGAGGTAAAAAGAAATTCGAAAATCCACCATTTCTAGCTCTCCTCTGCATTATTAGAATTTCTAGATTTTGAACTTCTTGTTCCTTATGCTCCAGCCGATTTTGGCTTCACCATTGGGCTAGGAATCTTGCTCTCTTGCTAACCAAGACTTCATTCATTGGTTGTGAGGTAATGCTCTTTTCTAAACCCTAGAAACATGTCCAAAGTTCTAGGTTAGTTTAAGGATGTTTTTATAAGTAGTTGTTGTGTATTGGTAAGGGCTGTAGCATTGGAGTGTGAACTCCATTTGAAACCGAGAACAAGAAGGAAAGAAAGGAAAAGAAAGAAGAAAGAAAGAGAGAGGGAAAGAAAGGAGGAAAAACTAGAAAACACAAGTAATTGTTCTTACCTTGAGCTAGTATGTACTGTGTATGTAACAGATTTTGAGTACTTAAAATGAGTAAGGTAAATTGCTTTGAGTAGTAGCCATGTAGTAGTATAATGAAGTAGAGAATGTATCAGTTTTTGAAACTTATAAAAGATGTTTAAAAACTTAGGAGAACCTTGGGAATATATGTATGAGTGCAGGAAAATGTATGTGTGAATTAGTGTTGATTGGTGTGGATATTGATATGGGAAATGTGAATGAACTATGAGCTGAAACAATGTGTGGGCAATGTTAAAAATATAGGGGAACCTCTGCCCAAATTTGTATGGAAATTAAAGGACTTAGATGTGTAAGGAGAGGGAATAACCTGGGAAATAACTAGGGGTATTTGGAGAGTTTAATGAGAGTAGTTAGCATTTTGAAACATTTGAAAAGGATTTAGGAATGGAAAGAATTAGAGTGGTAAAATAATGTATTTAGAATGCTAGGAGTAGCATTGGTAGAGGGAGTAATAGATGGTAAAAGATGTTGTAAAATCTGTAGCATTTGAGAACAAAATTGGCATGAGTGCTGGAATGAAATGAGAAAGAAATTTGTGTAAGTTGGTTTAGAAATGAGTAATGAATTTGGTGGGTGAACTAAGGCGATTTAGAGGGCCAAAGTAGTGTTAAAACATGTGGGATTACATGTAGGAAGATTGGGGAAGCAATGGGAAAAGAAAGAACTGAAAACAGATATTAAAACAAGAGTACTGGGCTGGACCGACCTTGGGGACCGAACTTGCAAGGTCGGTCGAGCCTTAAATTACAAAGACGGGAATCTACTGACTTCGACCGACCTTGGGACCGAACTTGACAAGGTCGGTCAAGTCGTAAAATTGTAGAACCAGAAGTCACTGACTTCGACCGACCTTGGGACCGGACTTGGCAAGGTCGGTCGAGTCATAAATTTTGAACCCAGAACTTACTGACTTGGACCGACCTTGGGACCAAACTTGCAAGGTCGGTCGAGTCTGAATTTTTCCCGTAATGAAACACACTGACTTGGACCGACCTTGGGACCGGACTTGCAAGGTCGGTCGAGTCTAAATTTTTCCCGTAATGTATCACACTGACTTGGACCGACCTTGGGTCCGACCCTGGGTAAGGTCGGTCGAGTCATACAAAAAAATATGATTATAGTAATCATATGTATATGCATATATGTATATAGTAGCACACCATTAATGGAGTAAAAATGGTAAGGAAGTAAGTATATGAGTAAGAAAGGAATGATTTTTATAATCAAGTATGGAATGTAAAGAACTAGTAAGTATACATTAGAAGTACTAATGAAGGAATAAGTTGGATCAATAATGGATCATTGATCATACAACTTTAGGTATGTGTCGGAATCGAATAGTAGAATCCCGAAGGAAACCCGGAGTACGATACGATGGTGAATGGTATGATTTCCTCATGCTCTGTATCCTAACCTGGTTACCCCGATTTGTGTGCTTATTTGATCACTTAAATAAGAATAATGCACAAATCGGATTTTAATGCACTTACTTGTGCTTGTTTTATATTGTTCTGGTTATGTTGCCTTGAACATTTAGTTTGTATAATTCATGAAATGGATGGATGAGAATGAAGTGTATGTGTATATCGTTGTATACTTGTGTAATGTACTAACCCTTGGTATGGAAGTAATGACTTCTACTAATTCCTAACCATCTAACTCCTAACTTAAGTAATGAGTAAAATGGAATGAGTAGAAGTCCGATATAGTTTCGGCCACGCGTGAAGAGGAGGAGACACAAGTTGGTCCAAATCCTCGCCTGATCCTTTCTATGGATCAAACCCCTTAAATGGGTAGCATCCTAGATTGGTGAGCCACCCTAAAGCCCGGTGGTGGGACGGTGTAGTCCTTGTCCGGAGGTCACATCGACTTGACTTGAGTAAGTAAGTAAAGTATTGTATGAGTAACGGTCTTGGCTAGTGTAAGTCATTGACCTTGAGTAAAAGAGTAATGTACACCCGATTAACCCGGGTGTGTAAAGAAGCTAACAAGTATTGTGTATGCATTGGAGAAGCGTATCTCCGTATCCCGGTAAGTATGAATGGTTGACTTGTATTGTCTTCCTTGTGTGTATTGAATGAATGTACGTATGCTTGCGATGTATTGTAACATTGTGTATGAAAGCATGTATGTATGTATGAGTAAAATGAACTGCATGTATTCGACCAAGTAGTCGGCGTTCCCTCGCTAGTACGCGGGGTATGCGGATTTCATATGCAGCTTTTTGCTGAGCCCCTTGGGGCACTGTTTTTATTTTACAGGTACCCGAAGCTGTTATGGTCGTTGTAAGAGACCGACTGCTATGCTTAGTTAGCTAGGGATAATTTTGTGGATAGTAAAGAATTTTATAGGGCTTGTTGCCCTTGAAGTATAAGTGTACCAAGCGGTACACCCTTTTTGTATTTGGGAAGTATGTAGAATTGTGAGGAATGGGTAATATGATGACTCGTAAGTAGTATGGATAGACATGTGGAAATGTTGGATTTTGGTATTGTACTTAGGATACTCGGTATATTGTAAGGTAAGGATTGAATAATGTATTGAATGGAGAATTGTAGTACTCGGTTGTAAATGAAGTATGGATGGTATTTGTTTAGTGCTCGGGTATTTCGGTTCATCAGACCGATGTTGTAGTGGAAGTAGGCCTTGTTAGTCACGTGGGTGGCTAACGGCATTGTATCACCCGCCGTTGTGTAAGGAAGTATCCGTTGCGTAAGTATGTAAGTACGAGGAGATTAGACGGTAATGACGGGATTAGCGGTAGGGGTGTTACAAATGTACTTGACTAGCTGCCCATAATGCTCAACTCTAATTCAGTTTTTGTTTTTGCTTTAAGACAACACTTTAACATGATGGGATATGTGTGTGTTTAGGTTTTAGGTCTGGATGATAAACTATTATCAGGATAATAATGACGTAATTAAAATTGTTAATTGGGTAGTTAACCATTTACGTAATCCATAGTTTCAAAGTTATGGTGGATTTTTGCAAAATAATAATATACTTCCTCATACTTATCTTTATACATTAATTTGGGGTAGTTTCTTAAAAATTCATTTTTCTCATAATAATAAATAGTGTATTTTGAATTATATATGTAACACACATTTAAATTATAAGAGAATTATAATTTTACTATTGCTTAAAATATTAGCTATCATTTCTTATAACATAGCACAATATTAACCATAATCTCATTAACATCATTAGTCGGTAGCAATTTCATTAAAGATAGTAACAATTTTTATGCTTGCTAAAATATTCGCTATTGACGCCTAAACAGTAGCAGATAGGCAACCGTGATGAGTGTCAGTAGAATTTTCATTAACTTAACTTATCTACTTGGTAGTAACAACTTTTAGTAGCAATTTAACTACTAGTTGTAATATTTTTCGCTACCGCTGCTTTAATAGTAGCGCAATAGCTACCGTGATTGAATTAGCCACATCCAGCAGTAGTCATTCCATAATTTAGCTACCAACATTGGTAGCTAAATTGTTCTTACAAAAAGAAACAAGATGAAATCAAAAATAGCTACTACTAATGGTAGCATTCTTGTCAGGCGATAGCGATTTGGCTGATGTTTAAATAATCTAGCTACCATTGTCTTTGTTGTAGCAAAATAGACACCACTATGTTAGTACCATTAAAAAGTAGCTACCAATATATGTGCGGTAGCAAATCATCGGTAGCTAAATCTGTTTTTTCTTGTAGTGAGTCTGTATTTTACACAGATTTTAGGCATGCGGTCATA
This sequence comes from Limonium bicolor, assembly GCA_023374045.1. Classification (NCBI taxonomy): domain Eukaryota; kingdom Viridiplantae; phylum Streptophyta; class Magnoliopsida; order Caryophyllales; family Plumbaginaceae; genus Limonium; species Limonium bicolor. The sequence goes on along the minus strand of CM041777.1, from coordinate 75,121,887 downwards.
AGAGATTGAAAACAAAAAACTCCCATCAATCTGATAAGGCATGCATATGAGTATTGGGCGAGTGATATCACCCATATTCTTTAATCGAATGAACCTAAAGGCCGATGATTCTGGATCATCCATTATACCACAGAATCTACCCATTTTCACAGCTGCCTTACATTTCAACAAAATTTCTTTTATGGATAGAATGCGGGATGTCAAATATTCTTACCCAAAAGAGGACCCATCAGAACTCTTGTGTTGTATCACCACCCCTGCTTGCAAGAGCTGAACATCGAACAAGAATCTATTAACAAGCCAGGGTTCACGAACTAAAATAGCATGCAGTGCTTCAAGAGTTTCAACTCAATGATGAAGGTCTTGGGTTGAGAAGGCAGAAGAGAAAATAGGACAGGGAGATGTGTTCGACAATTTTAAACGAGAGTTGGGGAGGAGAAGTAAAAGAGCCGAAAGGTGGGCGGCAAGGAAGCTGCATTGCAATGATTCGCATCCTACAAGCTTGGGAAAAGGAACGACCACGAGTCTAGGGGCAGCTGGTAGGCTTAAAAGGTGAGCATGTGCCTTCTTCCTCAAAGGGCAGACCGACCCACAGGACCAACCCACCTGGTTGGTCGGAGGAAATTTCTGCCAGATTGTGTTGTGAAAAACTAAATTTGGGGAGACTCCTTCTCATCATTGACTCCAACCTAAAAGAGGGGAGAGGAAGGAGAAAACAAGGGAGAGGAGAAGATGAAATAAGAGAAGAAGAAGAAGAGGGAGAAGGGCTTGAAGATTATACCTCCATTGAAGCTCCAAAGCTCCTCTAATGGCTAAATCACTCTTCTCTCTTGTCTTTCTTTTTTAATGGTTGAGTAGTCTCATTTTGTATCCTAGGAAGGGGTTTGACCCTAATGTTACTAATTGAATTCTCTTGACCTAACTCATTGTTTACACTTGTTTTTATCTTCTATAATGTTAAATTACACTTGTTTACACTTTTATGTTTTCAAACCTTTTTGAATATTATGACATTGGACTCATACATGAGTCCACTTTTGGTTTTCTAATTTGGTCTTTTTGTGTATTCTTCGGAATCTCTTTGTGCCCTCATTTCTGTTGATGCATTATAGGTTCATAGCATGGAAACAAATATATCTTTAAGGGATGAGTTAGGAACTTTCCAAAGGAAACTCTTGAGAAATTTTCCCATACATCTTTGGCCCCCAAGGTCGAAAGTAGTGCTTCAACCGATCTGGCCACTTGCAAGTGTGGGGGAAACCCGCCAATAACTCATCTTTTTCAAGGTACTAGTTTCATCCACATTCTTAGCATTACTCAACACCTATCTTATACTTTTTGCCTACTCTATGTTTAATGCTTCGAAAAGGTCTTCTATTTGTTTTTCCTTGAGCTCTGCGTTGAACAATGAGGACATTGTCCCATTCAAGTATGGGGGAAACGACATTATCTTTTTGAAGCACTGCTCAATTTCCTCATGTATATATATAGTTTCCACGTAGGAGTTACATTTATAGTAAACAAGTTTTTCTATGAATTCTTGGAATTTTTCACCAATTTTTTTCAAAAAGTTCTCTCTTGAGGAGCATGTATTTGCAGTGCAACCATAAGTCCCTATCTTAGTGAGTTTTTATTGCTTAGGGTTCTTTCTATCTTCTCATTTAGGGATTGCTAAGGGGTGCTTCCTTTTTTAAATTTTAGAAAGGAACTTGAGGGACACCATAGGTAACCAACAAAATGAGAGTGAGAGTTGTTAAGTGCAAGGTAAAATGTCTAATTATCTTCTCCTTACCTCTTGTTGCAAAAGTGAAACCAATGCACACATCTAGTTTTCCTTTTGATTTTCCTCAATGTCCATTCTTGAGTGACATTGACCATGGTAAAAGTTCTTCAAGTTCCATAATCTCATAGACCTTGGAAGCACTCTAGATCATACCCTGAAACTCTATATTTTATTAGCCCTGAGCACACCCATATCACCATGATTAGGTTGGTTTGCACTCCACTTGAGGTTTTTCACAATTATGTTCATATGAACTCAAGAATTAATTTAAACACTTCTTGCTCTAAATCTCTCTCTGTGTTTTGGGTCTCTAGATTTTCTTGAGGAAAAGCTAATGGATAAGTGTGGGGGAGTTGATATTGGTTAAATAATGTTATTTTAGGGTCTTTATTCACCTTTATTTTTCTTGGTGTATAACCTATTTCATCACTTTATGGAGTACTTTTGTAATAATTAGTGAACTTATACTTTTAGACATACTTTGATAGGTAAATACTCATTTGAGTACATTTACAAGGCTCAATGAGAGGTCACATCAATGATCGAGCACTTTGAGAAGGATGTCAAGCCAATGGGAAACGTCGGGCTGACTCTGATGTGCATTTTTGATGCGTTAAAACCCTGTAGGATTATGTTCGTTTTGCGTATTTTGATATGAAGTTTAGTGCTTTGACAATGGTAAATTTGGCTTAGTATTTCTCTTTTGGATCGACTTCGTTTTCTGCATTTTTTGTCATGCCTGAACTTGCGTCCGGATCTATATGTCTGGATGTAGGGTTGAACGCCTCTGTTTACCTGTGTATGTGAGATGTCCGAACGGGGTGAGGATGAATGTCGGGTTTACAGTTCGACTTGTGTCCGAACTTGTAAGCCCAGACACAAGTTTGGATACACGTTTTTCATCTTTCGAACTCTGTCTGGACTTGTAGGGTCAGACAGGAGTCCGGACAACCCCTTTCTTTTCCAAACAGGCGTCCGGACTTGTGACCAGACGACGTATGTCCGGCCGTGCTGATTTTGCAGTCTGGTGTGCGTCCAGACTTGTAAGTCCGGACACCTCTGTTTTGTGTCACGGCATGTGTCCGGACTTATAGGTTTGGACACATGTCAGGACACGCCTCTGGTTTCGCCAAACTTCTTCGTTTGAGCTTCGTTTAGATTGTCATTTGCGGCTTTGTGTTCCTATCTTCGAGTACTATATGTTTTGACATGTTTTAGCATCTGTTTATGTATATTTTTGCCTTGGAGGCCTTCGATATGCTTTTGACCTCTGATTTAGTCTAAAAGTATGTTTTGCTCTTGTGATTTGTTTGGTTTTCGTGTTTTGACAGTCGGTATACGACTTCTGTTTTAATAAGACTTTCGATCCGTTTGATAAGTTTTGCCCTCTGTTCTGTTCCGAGGAAAGCTCCGTTCTGTTTGTATAATGCTTCTATTTTGAGACCTTATTTTCTTTATGTCTAAGTCGTGGATGGATGGGTCTAGCTATCCCCTAACATTCTACGTAGGACGTCCTTCTGTTATCTCTCACGGGTGTCTCCCCCGTTCTGTTCATGAATGTTCTCTCTGTTCTGTTCACAGATGTCTCCCCTGTTCTGATCACGGTTATTCTCTCCGTTCTGTTCACAAGTGTCTCCCCTGTTCTGATCACGGGTATCTTTCCCATTCTGTTTGTATGCATTAAGTACTAGGGACCCGCCTCTATTTCGTAAGTGATCAGCTTTCCTCTGCTCTATCTATATTTGGTTTCAGACGGTCTGTTGTGTGCTTTCTGCCTTCTAAAAGGTTCTAATTTCTAACATGCTCTGCTTTGTCTGTTTTGTCTGAGTTAGGTTTTATATGGATTGTTGTGTGTTTTCCGTCTTTTGACAACTTCTTATTTTGTTGAGCTTCTACTTTGGGTAAGCTTCTGAACTTGTTATGCTTCTGGTTCTATCAGATTGCCTTCCGTTGTTAAGTATTTGTTTTTCCCATTGCTTAGCTCCTTCTGTTTTAGACTTTTCTTTGTTTGAAACACTTCCGTTTTGTCTCTGATTTTGCTTTGGCTAAGCGCTATCGTGTACATATATATATACATATGTATGTTTAGTATCTGTTTTAAGCATGCTCAGCTGATGAAGTTTATCACCTAGGTGAGCTATAGTTTGGTTCACCCCTATTTCCGTCTGATTTGTAGGTTTTAGTCCCTGTTTGGAGATTCAGCTTCTACTTTTTGTTTGGCTTCCAGATTTTGTATTCAGTTTGTTTGGCTTTGAGGCCCTTTTGTATTTGGTTTATGTTTTGTATTTTGGTTTGGCTTCCGTGGCTTATTATTTGTAAAGACAAGTTGTACATTATTTGATTAATATATGAGTATTTGGTTATGTTTTGGGGATCCGCTAGTGTAGCCTTGCGTGTCTTAGGTAATAAGCACGGGACGTGTAACAGTCTCTCAACCAGGGTGGTTTTGGGGTCATTACATTTAGTAGTATCAGAGCCAAGATTGGCTTTCATTGGGTTTTGTGGGTGTCTGCATGTGTACGCTTCTGTGCCATTGCTTGTTATCTGCTATGTGCTATCTGCTGTATGATTTTGATTGTTATCTGGTGTCAGTTATGAGCGTCTACTCTGTGGTTGTCCGCCATCAGAGTAGCGCAACAGAAGGGTAGTGTCAGTCTGCATGTGCTTGTGTCTTCTGAGAGTGAGTATGAGGGAGTCGGGTCCTTTAGGAAAGGATGACCGAATATGGGTTTGTTTGTCAGAGTTGTGAGCTTCAGTTGTGAGCTTGTGTTTTATGATCTGTATTGTGTTGTGGTGTGAGTTCGTGAGTATGTTGGTCCTTTGGATAAGGACGTCTCCTGAGAGTTGGGCCTTTAGGCTGAACCTTTAGAAGTCTTCTGCTATGCCCTATTGTTAGTCAGTCAGGAGAGAGTGTGAGTATTGTTTTTATTCCTTCAAGCTTAGCCTTCCGTAATCTTTTGCTTGCTCATTCTGTTAGTGATTCAGCTAGTGAGGTCCGTGTGTTAGCTCGTGCGAGGTTAGAGCTTTTGGGATGCATGAGCGTTCTTTTGTGTGCTTCGTGTTGAGCCTTTAGTGATCATCTACTTTGTTTCTTCTGTCAGCAAGTCAGCCAGTGTATTATGAGTTTAGCTTTGTGAGATTCTAGCTTCTGAGATGTGATAGGTTCCTTCTGAGTGTGTGAGTGTTCGTAGTATTCTGGCAATGGAAGTGCATTGTTCATATTCTGGGTTTCGTCAAATTTCAAGGACAAAATTCTTTTTAAGAGGGGTATATTGTTATGCCCCAGTTTTTTTTTTTATTTTTTATGTTGTTTATGATTTGCAAAGGGAGTTCATATTGAATTTGATCTTAAATTAATGTGCTTATGACATTCCTCAAATTATTATTATTATGTTGGCTTTGAGGAAGGAAATATAGAAATATTATTTTCTCATCTACTATTTTTTATAAGGAATGGACTACTTAACTCTCTTATTTTATTTTTCCTCCCTTCTTCCTTATTCAATTCACGTTATTTTTGTTTCCACTCTCTGTCTTCTTACGACAGTTTTCTTGCTCCCTCAACTCTCTCGCTTTGCACATCTTCTTCTCTCACTTTGCTTCTCTTCTTCTTCTTCTTATTCTTCTTCTTCAATCTTCTTCCCATAAATGATCATTGGAGATTTACTTGTGGAATTCCGTTTTTCGGTCAGTCATCTTCAAGGTTTGTAGTTGTGGATTCTGATTCTTCCTTGTTGAGTTCTTCCCTTTTCTTTTCTAATTTTGATTTCAGAATCTGGTTATTTAGTCTGTTGTTCGTGATTCAAGTGATGATTCGAGGCGAGGCGTTGTGTGAAGTTCGTAGATCAGCGTGTTACTTCGGATGTAAGATAGGTGGTAGATGGATTCAATTGCGTATGTTCACCCACGGGGGTTTCGATTAATGTTTCCGTATATGCTTATTTGACTCTCTGATTTGTGGTGATTTTGGTTGGTTTCTGAGGTGCATTTTTGATGCGTTAAAACCTCGTGGGATTATGTTCATTTTGCATATTTTGATATGAAGTTCAGTACTTTGACAATGGTGAATTTGGCTATGTATTTCTCTTCTGGTTCGACTTTGTTTTCTGCATTTTTCGTCGTGTCCGGACATATGTCCGGACGTAAGGTCGGACACCTTTGTTTACTTGTGTTTGTGAGATGTCCGGACTTCTGTCTAGACTTGTAATTCTGAACGGGGTGCAAGGACAAATTTCGGGTTTGCAGTTCGAGTTGTGTCCGAACTTCCAAGCCCGGACACAAGTTCGGACACACATTTTCATCTTTTGGACTCTTTCCGGACCTGTAGGGTCGGACAGAAGTCCGGACAGCCCCTTTCGTTTCCAAACAGGACTTGCGTCCGGACTTGTGACCCAGATGTAAGTTTAGACGTGTTGATTTTGCAGTCTGGCGTGTGTCTGGACTTGTAAGTCCAGACACATGTTCGGTCACCTCTGTTTTGTGTCCCGGCATGCGTCCGGACTTGTAGGTTCGGACGTATGTCCGGACACGCCTCCATTTCGCCTAGCTTCTTTGTTAGAGCTACGTTTTGATCATCGTTTGCAGCGTTGTGTTCCTCTCTTTGAGTACTATCTGTTTATACATGTTTTAGCATGTGTTTATGTATATTTCTGCCTTAGAGGCCTTCAATATGCTTTTGACTTCCAATTTAGTCTGAAAGTATGTTTTAGCTCTTGTGATCTGTTTGGTTTTTGTGTTTTGACAGTCGGTATACGAATTCTGTTTTAATAAGACTTCTGATCTGTTTGATAAGTTTCTATCCTCTGTTCCGTTCTAAGGAAAGCTCTGTTCTGTTTGTATAATGCTTCTATTTTGGGACCTAGTTTTCTTTGTGTCTGACCCATGGATGGCTGGATCTAGCTATCCCGTAGCATACTGCGCAGGACGTACTTCTGTTATCTCTCACGGGTGTCTCCCCCGTTCTGTTCATGAATGTTCTCTCTGTTTTAGTCGCAGGTGTCTACCCTATTCTGATCACGGGTTTCTTTCCCGTTCTGTTTGTATGCATTGAGTACTAGGGTCCGACCTCTATTTTGTAAGTGATTAGCTTTCCTCTACTATGTTTGTATTTGATTTCAGACAATCTGTTATGTGCTTTACGCCTTCTAAAAGTTTCTAATTTGTAAGATGCTCTGCTTTGTCTGCTCTCTAAGTTAGGTTTAGATGGACTGCTGTGTACTTTCAGTCTTTTGACAACTTTTGACTTTGTTAAGCTTCTTATTTCGTTAAGCTTCTGATTTTTTTGAGCTTCTGCTTTTGGTTAAGCTTCTGAACTTGTTATGCTTCTGATTCTATTAGATTGCCTTCCGCTGTTAAGTATCTGTTTTGCCCATTGCATAGCTCATTCTGTTTTAGACTTCTTTCTGTTTGAAAGACTTGCGCTTTGTCTCTGATTTTGCTTTGGCTAAGCGCTTTCGCATATATATATATACATATGTATGTTCTATATCTGTTTTGAGCATATGCTCAGTTGATGAAGTTTATCACCTGCTGAGCTATAGTTTTGGCTCACCCCTATTTCCGTCTGATTTGCAAGTTTTAGTTCTTGTTTGGAGATTAGGCTTTTGCTTTTAGTTTTGGCTTCCAGATTTTGTATTCAGTTTGTTTGGCTTTAAGGCCCTTTTGTATTGGGTTTATGTTTTGTATTTCGGATTGGCTTCTGCTTTATATTTGTATAGACAAGTTGTACATTATTTGATTAATATATGAGTATTTGGTTCTGTTTTGGGGATCCGCTAGTGGCGTGCGGCGTGTAACGGTCTCTCAACCAGGATTTTTTGGGGTCGTTACAAGCTGGAAGGCTTAAGAGTTGAGCAAATCTCCCATGCAAGGGATTCGAGAAAGAGAGCTATGGTATACTGGTTTTTTGGGTATCAAACACGATATTGTTTGCTGGAAACTTTTTTTCCCTACACACCCCTAATGGAACTAAATTGGGAGTTGAAATGCGTTGTTGAAATTTTGTATATTTATAAAATATTGTACTTATGGTGTCTCGCAATGAGTATCATGTAATAAAAATGCATAAATTCTAAACAAATTAACTAATTGGAAAATTACATCCCCCACCCATGACGTTTGGCGAAATTACACAGTCCACCCACGAGGTTTCAAAAATCTTACTTTGCCACCCATGTGGTTTCCGCAATTTTACATCCAGCAACTTTTCTAATATTTGATCAACTTAAAGATGGTTAAATGTTGTCCTAAATTGATGAAACTTTACATGGACGATGCTAAGGTGTTATATTTTTGTCCAATGTCAAATCCAAAGTTTTTTAAGGTCATATATGACCTGTGGGACCCAATGAAAACACGTTCACGTGTCACATGTTTCATTGGGTCCCACAGATCACATATGAGCTTAAAAAGTTTGGATTTCACGCTTTACCAAAATATAACACCTTAGCATCGTCCATGTAAAGTTTCATCAATTTTGGACAACATTTAACCATCTTTTAAGTTGATCAAATATTAAAAAGTTGTTGGATGTAAAATTGTGCAAACCACATGGGTGGGCAAAGTAATTTTTGAAACTTCATGGGCGGGCTGTGTAATTTCACCAAACGTTATGGGTGGGGGATGTAATTTTCCCCTAACTAATTTTATAAACTAGTACATTGATGTTTTTTAACAAATAGCTATAATGTACACTTTATAGAGTTCATAAAATTACATTATTTTATATCTGGTCATATGGAGAATTTGAACAACTTTATATTTATACAAGTTAATAACAAAACACACATTTTATAAATTATAAAGTTGAGTTGTTAAATAATATTTTTTAAAAAGGAAATAAATAATAAAATTAATATTTTTAGATAAAAAATCAATCTTGACGTAAATATATAATAATAAAATTTTGAAATTAACATAAGACCAAACTGATATTATAGATACTTATTATGTAGCTTTTTATTTAACTTGTGTTTTTTTTTGAAGAAATGCAGATATTTTATTCATATACAATATTAGGACAGCTCGAGTTGGGAAACAGAAGACATTTGAAGATCCAAATGAGGAGTACAACCATAAGGCGCATTAACATCCAACCTAACTTCAGAGGATGAAGGCTGGTGTTAGGCTCAACAAAAGAGGTCAAAAACTAATATTATTATAATTGCCGGAGAGAATTAAGTTCAAGTACAATACATGTTCTGGAACATGAACTGCTTCAGCCCCTTACTTAGACTGGTGTTTGAGATGCAGCAACTCCGTGGTTGATGCACAAGTGCACAAGAAGAGAGGCAAATGTAGCGCATGGATGTTTTTGTTGCAGAGGCATACTAATAAGGTTATATTTAATTAGATTATGTTATATTGTGATGTTTGGTGTAAGTTATAGTATTAGAACTTGTGTCTGTAATTACCGTGTCGGTATGTTGACCGGTCGTGTCTGTTTTTCGTAGTCAAGTTAGAATAGTATATAGTGGGTTTTAGGTTAGCGCCGTGGGATTAACTTTTCTGTCTTTCTCTTCGACTCCTTTCTGGTTTTGAGCAATGAAAGTTTTCCGCTGAGGTTCTTTTCCTTTCTTGTTCTTTCCTCCTGCGATCTTGCGGGAGTGATCTTTGTTTCTTCTTGCGATCTGGCAAGTAATTTGAGGAGCGGTGTGTGTGGGAAATTCTCATGGTATCAGAGCGTCGTTCCAATTTTCGTTTAACAAATCCTTTGAGAGTCTTGCTTAGGTGCTCTACTGTCTTCGATGGCCGCCATTGACAACTCAGGCAAGCGTAAGGACGATGATACGACTGGAACCGAAACAAGCATGGCGCAGGATAACAGCGACCCCTACCACCTCGCAAACACAAAAAGTCCCGGGGCTATACTCGCGAACAAATTCAACGGCGTTGGATTCCAATGCTAGAGGATGCAGAAGAAGATTGCCCTAGGTGCGAAAAACAAGATAGGCTTCGTCAATGGGAACATAACAAAGCCAACTGATTCTGCTCAGAAAGCCGACGCTTGGATCTGATGCGACTCATGGTGCGTGCTTGGCTTCTTATGGCGTTGGAGAAGAATATTGCAGAGAGCGTCCTATTCGCTCCATCGGCAGCGGAAATTTGGAAGGAACTCTCCAAAAGGTACGGTCATTCAGATGCGACCAAGATCTACGCCCTAGAGCAGAAGCTAGCCACCACGGTTTAAGGCAATGATTTGATTTACGATTACTTTACTGGGCTGAAGAAGATCTGGGACGAGATCGACGCAACCAACGTGATCCCGACTTGTACTTGCCAAAAATGCACCTGCGAAGCCTCTTCAAGATTTAGGGCTTTTGTTAAGAGAGAGAAGAATCATCAGATTTCTCATGGGATGAAACGAAAGGTATAGCGCTATCTGGGGAAACATTTAATGCTGAAAACTCTGCCCGATATAGATGAGATATTCGCTCACCTACCTTCAAGAAGAGAGGCAGAAACACCTAAGCGCCGCCACCTCCGATCCCAACTCCCTCTCCTTGCGGTAGACCAGACAAAAAGAACAAAGCAAGACCTCAATACAACGGGAGGAGACCCACTCTGCAATGCACCCATCGTCACAAACTTGGCCATACCCGAAGACAGATGTTTTCAGAAATAGAGTTCCCTCCAGGTTGGAGAAACCCAAAGGCCAAGAAGAGTGTGCTGCCAACATGACAAATTTTGGAGAAGAAAGAAAGGAGGATGAGAAAGCAAGCGTTGATCCATTTGCTGGAATACTATCTACAGAGAAGATTTCGAAGGTATATGATTACATAAACAAGTCCATGCCCGCTTCCAAGGAAGGCCAGTACAACAGTTCTTCGAACTGTAGCTTCGTGGGTAATCATTCGTGAACCCTTTCTTGTTTTAGTTATCCTTATCATCATTCTTTAAATTCAAGAAGAAAGATGATATTGATATGTGTGACTGGATTTTGGACTCTGGTGCTTCCGATCATATGTGCGAAAACATAAACTTGTTTCAAGATTATTCTGCCCTTAATCATGCTCATACAGTGGGATGCCTGATGGTCATCCTCAACTGGTTAAGATTATAGGGACTGTCAAGCTTAATAATTTCATAGTGCTCAGGGATGTCCTCTTCTTGCCAGCCTTTAAGTTTAATTTGATCTCAATTAGTAAACTAAGTGAACAAATAAAAGGGAAGTTTATCTTTGATTGCAACTCATGTGTTTACCAGGATTGTGAAGATGGTAAAGCTGTCCAAGTTAGAAGATTCTACAAAGGGCTGTACAGATGCTTTGATAGCTGTAATAGGCAAGAGCATACCTCCTTAGGTTGTGGTAATGATCTGATTAGTCTAGGTTTTGATGTGTAAGGATGAAATTTGTTTATGGCACCATAGATGGGTCGCGTTCCCAAGAAGAAAATGTTTACTTTAGGTTTGTTAGATCCCTTGCTTAAGAATAAGCAGTTTCTCTGTGAATCATGCTCTAGAGCGAAGAGTCATAGACTTCCATTTGGGAATAGCAATACCAAAAATGATGAAAATTTGAACTAGTTCACATTGATCTTTGGGGGGCCTTATAAAACCAAGACATATGATGGAAACTCATACTTTCTCACCTTTGTCGATGACAAAAGTAGAGCCACCTGGATTCATCTCACTTCTTCTAAGTCTGACTGTTTGAAGATCATTACTAATTTTATGGAATGATTAAAACACAATTTAACAAAAGGGTTAAAATAATAAGGACAAACAACGCGTATGAGCTGGGAAGCTCAAAACACGGTTTCTGATTTATTCAAACAGCATGGCATCATACACCAAACGACTTGTGTCCACACTCCACAACAGAACGGAGTTGTGGAACGAAAGCATAGGCATATCCTTGAAACTACTAGAGCTTTAATGTTTCATCTGGTTTACCTTTAAGATTTTGGGGTGATAGTGTGCTTATGCTGTTTATCTTATTAACAGAATGCCACTTTCTAGCATTAATGATAAGACTCCTTATGAAATCATTCATGATAAGAAACCCGATTATCTTACTTTGAGATGCTTTGGATGCCTGTGTTTTGCTAACAACAATCAAAGTAATATGACAAATTTGCATCCAGATCGATCTGTTAAGGCTGTTTCCTAGGATATCCCCAGGGCAAGAAAGGTTATAAATTATTTGACATAGACTACAACACCATCATCTACAATAGAGATGTGAAATTCCATGAAAATTTGTATCCTTTTAGAGAAATTCATTTCGAACATTCTCATGGGAAAGATTATTTTATACAAACAGATGCTACTGACCCCCTTTATGAGTGTGAAAATTCCCATATCAGGATGGAGCTTCTCAAGGGGAATAACACTTGTACAGACCCATGGTTGCAACTCCCGAAAGTTCAGTAGAGAGGAAGCAGAGAGAATGAAATATCACAGAACATAGAGAATGGAGCAGCCCAATCAGAAGTTGATAATCAACTTGCGGATGAATCAGGACCTGTCCTCAGGCGTTCGCAAAGGGAGAGGAACACTCAAGATATCTCAGGATTATGTAGTTGGTCAAACAATTGCAGATAAGTCCTCTTGTTCTAATACTGATATCTTTTCTGAAATCTTGTCTGATGATAGAATATATAAGGCTAATAATACAACTCTGGATTCTACTAAATTGTGTGATGATGTGATGTTTTTTGTTTGTATGGATGACAAGGATACCATTGCCAATTCTAAACTGATTAGAAATTCTCTGTTCACTTTTTCTGGGGATGTTTCCAACATGCATGTGCTGCTTGTATAAGTGATAAGACTGAGCTATTAGAAAACTTTTTGTTTACCTTTTTGAAAATGATTTCCAACACACTTGCCTTAATTCATCCCTGAGTAAAGAAGCTAAACCCGTTTATTTTTCTGATGCAATGAAAGACAGCAGATGGCAATCTGCTATGTCTAGATGAGTTTGAGGCTTTAGAAAAAAAAGACTTGGGACATAGTTGATTTGCCATTAGGAAAGAAACCTGTCAAGTGTAAATGGGTCTATAGATTTAAGTACAAGGCTGATAGAGTTCTAGAAAGATGTAAGGCAAGATTAGTTGCCAAAGGGTTCACGCAGAGCAGAAATATGAAAATGACTACTCAGAAAACTTTTCACCTTGTAAAATTTACCACCATTAAAGCCTTGGTTATTTTAGCTTCAAAAGGGTTGGCATATAGGGCAATTGGATGTTAACAATGCATTCCTGCATGGGGATCTAAATGAAGAGGTTTATATGGAGATTCCTGAGGGTCATTGTTTAAGAGATTCGGGAAAAGTGTGTAGATTAAGGAAATCGTTATATGGGGATGAAGCAAGCGTTCTAGGCAGTGGCATCAGAAATTGAGTGATTTTCTTAAAGGTTTAGGGTTTGTGCAGTCAATGAATGACTATTCCTTGTTTATTAAAAACACCAATGACAAAATTTGTTTCCTGATTGTATATGTTGATGACATTTTAATTACCGGGAATGATCTGAACTTGATTAAATCTATTAAGCTTGATCTTGACCGAAGATTTAAAATTAAGGACTTGGGTTCCGTAAGTCATTTTCTTGGAATGCATTTTGTACAAACGTCTGGAGGGATTATTCTGTTGCAAAGAAACTATGCTTGGAATCTAATCTCTGATTTTGGGTGTTCAAATGAGAAGCCAACTGCTGGTCCCCTTGATATTTATGTTAAGTTGCGAAGGAATGATGGAAAACCTTTGCAAAACCCTACTTTATATAGGCAGCTCATAGGCAGACTCACTTTCCTCTCGCATAGCAGGCCTGATTTATGTTTTGCTATTCAAATTTTAAGTCAGTTTTTAGAGAACCCCACGAATGTTCACTTTCAGGCTGCTATTCACACTCTTAGATATATTAAACGAACCTTGGGTTACGGTTTGTTCTTTAATAATCGAAAAGAATATGATTTAGTGGCTTTTTGTGATGCTGATTGGGCTAGTTGCCCAAACACTAGAAAGTCTATTAGCGGTTACTTCATTTGTTTTAGTGGTTGTCCATTATCTTGGAAGTCTAAAAAGCAAACTAGTGTTGCCTTGTCTTCTGTAGAGTCGGAATACAGAGCAATGAGGCAAGTCACTTCTGAGCTTAGTTGGCTGACACGCTTGCTGGGGGAACTTGGAGTTTCAGATCTCACACTGGTGCCGATCAAATCAGACAGCCAGTCTGCTATACACATAGCTCGAAATCGGTGTTACACGAGAGGACCAAGCATATCGAGCTTGATGTTCACTTTGTGAGGCAGAAGCTCCGCGAAGGGATCATTTCGGTTGAGTTTGTAACCTCTAAGAATCAGCTGGCAGACGTCTTGACCAAGGTCCTACCAGGGAAACAGTATCCTCACCTTATTCTGAAGATGGGTTTAAGAGATTGTGGCGGTTCTGGTTGATTTGGTTTATCTTGCAAATCATGCAGGGACTGCATGATTTGAGGGGGGGGGGGGGGGGGGGGGGGTAATAAGGTTATATTTAATTAGATTATGTTATATTGTGATGTTTGGTGTAAGTTATAGTATTAGAACTTGTGTCTGTAATTATCGTGGCAGTATGTTGACCGGTTGTGTCTGTTTTCCGTAGTCAAGTTTAGAATAGTATATAGTGGTTTTAGGTTAGCGTCGTGGGATTAACTTTTCAGTCTTCTCTTCGACTCTCTTTCTGGTTTTGAGCAATGAAAGTTTTCTGAGGTTCTTTTCCTTTCTTGTTCTTTCCTCCTGCAATCTTGCGGGAGTGATCTTTGTTTCTTCTTGCGATCTGGCAAGTAATTTGAGGAGCGGTATGTGGGAAATTCTCACATACAAGCACAGAGAAAAATGGAGAGGTGTCTGTGCACTGAAAAGTTGACTGAAGAGATGAAGCAGGGAAATAAGATAAGGAGTTGTTTTCAGCTCTGCTATGAACCTGATATGCACGGTGCAGCACCAGCAATATAATCACATCACTGCTGCGTACGAGCTCGAGAAGAGGAACTATAGAGCATGTATGTTCCTTGTTCGTTAACTTGAATTGCAAAACTACCGTGAGGAGAATGAAGAGAACCAGAAGGGAAAAGAGCATCTTACCGGTTCCATTATAAACGGTTTTGAGTCCCCTGGTTTGATCTGGTATGCGAATGCAGTAGTTTCACAAATTTATTCTCCAGAGGTGCAAATACGAGGAGAGGATGAAGGAGGCGGCAGTTTTTTTTTTCTTCATTTTAGCTAGTTAAGGTTGGAAACGGCAGATATGCCCGCTAGTTAAGGTTTTCCAAAGTGGAAGATATTGTTAGACAGGAATGTAGTTGATTACTAGGCCACGATTTGTTGGTAGTGTAGTGGCTTAAATCAAGCTTATTTAATTAATTTATTTAATTTCTATATTCTTAGCATATTACAAATTAATATTAGATATTGTCTCATTTTTATAAAGAGTGTCCTCTTCAAATATGTTATCTTATAGCATATTTAATCCTTATATAATTTAGACAGGTTTAAAATGTAATATACCCTTCATACATCTTATAGGTATTTATATAAATCTAATTAAGGCATAACAAGCCTATTAAAACCACATACTTATTACATAATCCATAATAAGACTTAATAAGTCTTAATAAATTATTGATTTACATACCATTTTGATAATGTTCTTGTTATTATTTTATGTACTTCCTTGTACATTATATATTATGTACATTATGTAATATCATTATTGCTATTTAATTTCTCTCTTTTTCTTCATAATGTTTTCCTTATGTTTCAAGTTTAATAAACATTTTGAGAACTTTATTGATGTGTTTATTGCCGCATGTAATTTAAGGATGGTATTTCCCCTTTTTAACTTACAGGTATATATATGTATAAATAAACTTTTTGTAACCTCCTTAAGATCATTTCTATTCTTATTTTTTCTTTTTACAAATTTAAGGATACTTAATTTTTATTAATCACCTTTATTTAATTAATTTATTATTAATTTGGGTAATTAATATTTGGGATGTTTGATCCAAGATTGAGGATGCATTAGCAACCAGATTTGACGACAGCAAGACTTGTTTTAGATCACAAAATCCAAGTCTTGTGGGGGTGTATGATGTTGTACCTAGTGTTCTTTTTGCTCTCTGTTATTAGTCGTGATGAGTTAGTTAATGTTAGAGGGGGTGTGCTTGCCACGTGTGTAAATGGTTTAAGTCCCTGATACTACTTATAATCACCTCTGTACTGCAAACAAAACATAATACTAAAATACTCTTCGATACAGAAATACAATGACCGCTGCTGGCTCTGTGAGCATGCTCAAGAGACAAGCAACCATCTTTTCTTCCATTGCAGTTACTCTTGCAGGGTTTGGTGGACTATATGTGACTGGCTTGGAATCCCGACCAACCGAAAAAGTCTACGCAACTGCTCATCCTGGATCATCCGCTACTGTAAGAGACACCGCCCGATTGACCTAGTCAAACGAGCAGCTATCGCCAACGTTGTATACCACCTCTGGATCGAAAGATGCAAGCGAGCCATGGCCAACAAAGCCAGAGACCCCTACCACATCGTTTCCGACATCAAATATGCTATCAAGGCTAGTATTTCGACAAAGATGGAAAGCTCCAGCGCTGACTTAGATTGGCTTGATAGGGTACTCTGCTCCTAGGAGTACGAACATTTTGTAGTTCGTCACACTTTGTTATTTCATGGAATTTGGGCTGCTTCAAGCTCTAGGTTTTATTTGTGCGCTGGCAGGGAGTGTTGTATCCCCTCTTCCTATGCCTTAGGCTTTTGTTCACTGCTAGGGAGATCTTGTATTTCATCACCTCCCCTAGCATAAACTCGTTTTAGTTATCAGATGTATAGGGCTCCTATGTATCTATTTTACATTACCTTTTATATATATACACATCTCTTTATTCCAAAAAAAAAAGAAATACAATGATGCTCTCTTCCCTAACTCCCGATCTGTCTTCTCCTTTCTATCATCTTACATTTTCACAAGTTAAGCTACTCAAGCAATCTTTCTTTTGGGACAAGGTTGTGTATAGTAGTAGGGCTCTTTTTGACAATCACTAGTGTCAAGATGTTTAAGCTTTATGGATTTGGTCTTCATGTACTATGTAATATATTAGGTTAATGAAAGTTGGCAGGTTGTTTTGAAATAAAAAAATATTCATACTGAAAGAGAGTGTCATAGATTCGTATGTAAGTAATATTGTATGGTTAGTGTATTTAACATCCATATGAGTTGATAAATATTAACTATGATTTTATAGAGTTCAACATGTGGAAAATTCTTTTATATATATATATATATAATTCCATTTTTTTAACATCCATAGAGTTGATCAATATTAACTATGATTAATTATGTATTTCCTCTTTTCTTTGCCTTTGAAAACAACAAAGACAATATTAACTTAGATTAAGAACAACATGTTTTTTTTTACTATTGCGAATGATGTCATTGGAATTTATTTATAGGTATTCTACTATTAGTGTTTATTGTTATTATTTTATTTTGTTTGACCTATAAAATGACTTTAGTATAATATTAATGATTTTTGGTAAATATTCTTATGCTTATATGTTAGACACCCTGATCCAAAATTTAAGCACTCTTGAAGGCAAGGAAAAAGCAAAATTGCAACAATTGAAGACATAAAATCCTTAATAGAACGCTAAATTTTGGCTGCAAAAACGACCATTTAAGGTGATACCAATAGTTCCAACACTAGACAAACAACAAGCAAGCATATATAAGCCTAAAACCAAAAAGATATAAGCTGATCGAACGGAGAAGCATACTACTGCCGCCAAAAGATAGCGCTTGAGCAAACCATCGTTACTCGGTGGACAGATGCGCAGCAACTGTTGGATTACATAGAATTTTGGAATAGAAAGACCAGTCACTATGACCTTCCTTGATCCCAGGTTGTCCAAAGGGATTAGCAGCCACATAAGTAGGAACATCTTCAGCATGGAACAAACCATTCAGCCAGGTTGCTAGCTCTCCCTTTGGGTCTGTAACGAGGAATACTTGATTTATAGGTCTCATCATTAGAGCATAAATAGAAGTTTTGATCATGGCGAGAATGGCTATAGCTCACCCAAAGCATTATCGTCAGGATCATGAACATTATATGTAGCAGGAAATATTCCAGTATTGACCTACAGAAACGAAAAGAACGCATTAATGGTAATTAGAACATGAATGCACACGGCCGGAGATCCAAAGATAATTAATTAAAACGTACAGGATTAAGAAGGGCCTTGTTAGGGCTGTCGTCAATCAGTAAAGTGTTCTTAGAAGTAAAAGGACCCTTCTCTGATTTGGAGTAGCAGCTCCAAACTTTTTTCAGATCCTTGAAAAAGAGGGGTTTACCCTTTTTCTCCAGAGTGTGGAACCCATAATCAGAACAGTTTTTTTGATCCTGAGAATTTACAATTATTTTCACTTTGTAGAGTTGATTTTAATTACCGGCCCATTTGAAAAGTAAGCAAAAGTAGTTACCCATATGAAAAGAGGCATGTTCTTTAGTTTATTGAAGCACTTGTCCATGATGCCATCAATGTTGCGCCTATATATAGCGTCCCGCAAAGTTAGAGAATCAGGTTTATGAGCCAGTTCTCAAGACAAATACAGCAAGATGCCCTAGCTATAGGAGCAAGATAATTTATTATGGCAACTCGCAATGTTAAAAACAATCAAACATCAAAATCAAGCACTATGACCAAGAGGGTAATTAATTATAGTGAAACAACTTACTCGATAGCAGACGACCATATAGCAACCTCGAATCTCTCGAGACAAAAGTTCAGGAATTCTTCAACAAACGGCCTCTTGTAAACTAATAGTACGAAATAAGAGTAGTAGTTCATTATTAATTAGGACATGATTTATCGAAAAAGGGAAGAACGTAGATATACTTAGAACAAAATGTTTGTTGATAGATTTACATTTGATTAGAGTGAAGAAAAGTTACCAGATTGAGTGGCAAATACACTATCGGGACGACGATATGGACCTTGGAGCCTTGGTCTTGGATCCATAACGTGAACCTTGTGGATAAGCAAACCGTTGAGATCGAATATCAATAGCTTTTTCGTCGGTTTCTCTTCTATTGGTTTCTCTATATGGTTTTTGGTACCAAGACTTAGCTTCTCCATATAATGGATAAGAACCTCATCTTTGCTGTCAACATCTTCAGCCTTAGAATCCGCATGAAGTTCTTTGGCCTCTTTGGAGAGATTCTCTTTCTTGACGATGGTTTTCTGCTGGAAGTTGGGGTTATTGGTATCATCTTCTTCATGTAAAATGGTCAAGGCTATCTTAGTGTTGGTGGTGGCCTTATCAATAGTACGATGACCATCTTCAATTTGGGAGGTGCTCTCTTTCTTGATGACAACTTTCTGCGAGTCTGCTGGGGTGAACATCTGATTCTCCAGGAAGGTTTTCTTTCTTGACTTGAGTATAATGGGAGTCCTTCTCGGCCATGTTTAATTCATGGAAGTGAAATGCAGAGGTTGATGAAACAAGTAGCTGGATCAATGTATATACTAAGTGGAGAGACAGATAAACTTAATGAAAATAACGTTTGGCCGTTCTCCTTCAAAATTAATTGTAACATAATGAACTGACGATCCATTTTTTCATCAAAAATAAAATCAAAAAGTAAACGTAACCTTTTAACTCTGAAGCTATCCTTATCCTATTGTATATAACATCGTCCAGCTTATTATCGTATCAATTTTGAACACAATTTACCTTGTATAGTTAATTTATCTAGCGGTATATCAGTTGGAGCTCCTCATTTAATCTATGGGGTGTTCCGCGAGAAGTTAGCATCAAGTCAATTCCCGAGGCAAATTACGGCGCATGATGATATGTCGGAGAATACCAATGAAAGCAGAATCTGGATAGACAGGGACGGAGTAACGGGGCAACTAAAAGGATATGTTGGATGTGCAAAAGTGAAGGCATAAAGGTGGGCGACAACACATGAGAACAATAACGGAAGTTGGGAGGTCCCAGGTGTAATTAAACATGTGTGGAACCAACTCACATTAATGACATGGCTTGGGAACCATCAACATAAACGACTCTGAACTGGACCTAGTTAATGATCCACCAGAATGGGAAGGTGGAGGGGCTCCTGAGAGCAGCCCACGCGGCCTGGAGAATGGACAAAATAAAGTATACAGGAGTGGGACGTCCGAGGACTGTAGTTAGCCCAACAGTAGAAAATCCACAACATCAGGAGGAGATGCTCTCACCTATCTCGGATGATATAACTCATCATACCAGTTTTGGGTTATCGGTAAGCCCAAACCAAAAGACAACCCACACCGCAGCTCCCTGAAAGCTATTGACCTGGAAATAAGACTAACACCTGAAAGCAAAGAAGAGAAGGTAGACATCTTCTTTGACTGATGAGCACGAAAGTACCTCCCCAATGAGAGTCTTCTTTCGCCGGAATGTAGACCGGAAGTTGAATCCAGGTTTCTAATTGCGACTGGAATTCCTGAAATTTTGTCTTTGCCTCTTTCTTCTATCGGTCGCACCTCGTGGCCGTGTTTCTTTTCCTTCTCTCTATACCTATTTTTTAGTTCTTTTTGTGGATTTCCTGTCTCGAAGACATGGAGGAGCAAGGCTTGTTTCGAAAGTCTTCAAAGAAGCCGAGAAATGATGGTGATTTCTCTCAGGATATGGAAGATCGGAGTTCGAATCTGGGTGTTTTGGGCATCTCTGAGGAGAACCCTAAAATTTCTTTTCGTTCTGTGATTTCGGGCGAAGTTCAGAAGGAGTGTTCTCTGGGGGACGATACTTGGGATGAGATCTCGGATGATGAAGATGAGGGTATGGAGGAGGACGACCCGAAGTGTCCGACGATTGTGTTGTCGAAAGAACAAAAATTAAAATACCGGCGTCCATGGCAGAACGCTGTTATAGTCAAATTACTGGGGAAGAATATCCCATTGAATGTGCTATTGATCGGTTGAAAAATCGGTGGAAGCTTCGAGGTGAGTTTGCAATGGATGACCTTTCGAACGGTTTCTTCAGAGTTGATTCTCCAACCCGGAGGATCTGGAATGGAATTTGTTCTCAATGAGGGTCCTTGGCCGTCATGGACCCGCTATTTGACAATTCGAAGATGGAGGCCAAATTTCAATCCGAATACGGAGGCTTTGTCGAATCTGGAAGTTCTTGTCCGTTTTCCAGATTTACCAAGCGAATATTATAATGAGGATTTTGACAATAGTTGGGTCAAAAGTTGGGAAGGTTAGCGGGTGGATCTGTCCCCTTCCTGTTTCGGCAAATCAAGATTAGCAAGGGTGGCCATTGAAGTGGATCTCACT
Organism: Limonium bicolor; assembly: GCA_023374045.1. Taxonomy (NCBI): domain Eukaryota; kingdom Viridiplantae; phylum Streptophyta; class Magnoliopsida; order Caryophyllales; family Plumbaginaceae; genus Limonium; species Limonium bicolor. The sequence continues at coordinate 75,100,775 of CM041777.1, read as the reverse complement.
AAGCCTTTGTTGGCTAAATATCGGTTTCCGACGAAGGATAATGAAGATAGAATATGAAGGCCTTCATCTTGTATGTTTTAAGTGTGGCTGCTATGGTCACAAGGACTCGGACTGTCCCTTTCGGGAGAATGAACGGGGTAATTCAACAAGCTGAGGGAGTTAAGCTAGTTCAGGAAAATAACCAGAATGACTTTAGCCACGTCCAAGATGATTTTGGGGAAGGGATGGTTCCCAAGAAGAGGAACACCGCTCGTTCTTTTCGTAAGCCACTGCTCTTCCCAATAAACCTGTCTCTGGGGTTAAAGTGTCTGGTTCGCGGTTCAGTAAGCTAGAGGATAATGGTGCTAATCCTCCAACTTCGCTTATAAATCTGGAGGATAATGTTTCTCGGCGTTGCGAGACAGATTTAGGTATCAAAAGTCCCCTGCTGTTATTCAAAAGAGATGGTCATCGAATTCCCGGTATCACTCGAGGTGCGAAAGAAGGGAAAGCCCAAGAGGGCGGACATGACAATGGTTCTCTTATGATCAGTTGCAGCTCGGGTCAAGCTCTGAGTGCAGCCCATGATGTAGCTAACAAAGGATGGTGGCCCAGGCCAACAATGAAGAGGTTTTGATTCCAGAAAAGCCTCCTAACGGTATGGCGATTGAGTAAGCTTCTTCCTGTCTTCTGTGGTAAGGTTTTTTTTTCCTCAATTTATGATGAATAACAAGATCTTATTATGGAATGTTAGGTGCGCTTAAGCCGAGTTTTTATCGCTCTTTTAAGGACATCACTCGCATGATTAATCCGGACATGTGTTGCATTATTTGAAACTCGTGTTAGTGGTGCTACTGCAGATGGTATTTGTTCTAAGCTGGTTTTGATGAATTCTTTCGTGAAGAGGCTATAGGTTTTAGTGGTGGTATTTGGGTTTTATGGAAAAAATCAGTGCGTCTTAATGTGGTGTGTTCTGATTCCCAATTTGTGCATTGCGAAATTATGGGGGAAAAATCTCAATTCTTTTTTACTGCTGTTTATGCTAAACCTGATAGAAGATTGAGGAAAACCTCTTTGGGATCATCTGCGTGAGCTCTCTATTCCTTTAGATTCGGGGTGGATTATAGGGGGGGACTTTAACGCCACTTTGTACCCTTTTGATAGAAATAATCGTCTAATAAGAATTCTGGTGTGGACTGTGATTTCTCTGATTGGTTTAATGGCTGTAGTTTGTTGGATATTACACAATGTTTGGTAATAGATATACTTGGTCGAATGGTAGCATTTGTGCTTGTTTGGATAGGGTCCTTTCGAATGTCTATTGGAGGAGATGCTTCCCTGATGCGATGGTTTTGAGGTTCTTCCTAGAGTTGGGTCTGACCATAGTCGTTGATTTTACATTTAAATTCTGAGCGTAGGGGTAGAATAGGACTTCACAATTAAGTTCATTGCTGCTTGGCTTACTCATCCTGATTTTTAAATCCACAGTTGCTCAAAATTGGTGTAATGTAAAACTGTAGTTAAGGATTCCATTGATGGTCTAGGATCCCATTTAAAGATTTGGAATAGAAATGTTTTTGGGCATATTATACTGTCTAAAAGGCGGATATTGGCTAGACTCAGAGGGATTCAGAAAGCGGTTGATAGTGGCAGAGGTAGGCACTTGAAGGGGTTTGGAGGGTAGATTGTTGAGAGAGCTTGAGTCTTGGCAATCCGAGAGGAGTCCCTTTGGATGCAGAAGTCGAGAGGGATAATGGGTTACCTTGGGGGATAAGAACACTGCTATTTTCACACTAAAGCACTATTAGAAGAAACAAAACAAGATATGCAAGCTCTTAGGTCCGGATGATTGTGGGTTTTCTGGTGATTCCAGCTTGGGTATTTTACTCAAGAACCACTTCAGTTCTCTTTTTGGTAAAAGGGACTGTTTTCCTTATATTATAGGGGCCATGATTTTATATTCTTGATAGTAATGAGAGGGCTAGCTTATGTAGTCAGATTACTCTGGATGAAGTTTGGAATGCGGTAAGAAATATGAAAGCATTCAGCGCCCCTGGTATTGATGGTTTTCCGGCTGGTTTTTTCCAACATTTTTGGAGTTTAGTTGCTCCTAGTGTCCTCAGGTTTGTTAGGAATGCATTTCTTCCCAGATTTGAGCCTAAGGTAAATGAGACTATCATTACTGTGATTCCAAGATTGATTCCCCCACTGAGGTTAGTCAATTCAGACCTATTTCTCTATGTCAAGTTCAGTAACCAATTTTGGCCAAAGGTTATTGTAAATAGATGGAAACCTTTCATGCATAGGTGGGTTTTCTGAAAGTCAGTCTAGCTTGTTCCTGGGAGAAGCATCATGGATAACATCATTCTTGTTCAGGAGGCTATTTATTGCATGGATCATACTAAGGCCAGGGATGGGTTTGTAGCTATGAAATTGACCTAGCCAAAGCTTATGATTGTTTTAGCCTGGGAGTTTATTTATGACACTTTAAGTTGCTTGGGTATTCCTGAAGATCTCAAGAATCTTATTAATTTTCTGTGTCACGTCTATTTCTTTTCAAGTGAATTGGAATGGGAACCTCTCTGAGTCCTTTAGGGCAGGTAGGGGAATCAGACAAGGGGATCCTTTATCCCCATATATTTTTGTTCTATGCATGGAGCGCTTGTCCCAACTTATCCACAGGTATGTAGATTCGAAAACATGGATCCCTTTATCACTAGGGAAAAGGGGTAACACCTTATCTCATGTGTTTTTTGCGGATGATCTAGTGTTGTTCGGATCTGCTAGTCCTAGGCAAGTTAAAATCATGAGAGAATGTGTTGAGGAATTTTGTGGGGCTTCCGGACAAGTGATTAGCTTTGGAAAATCGGTGGTTTTTCTTTCAAAAACATTAATGCTGAAAGGGCTAGGATCATTAAAGCTGAATCTGGTATGCCTACTACTAGGAAGTTTGGGAAATATTTAGGTGTTTACCTCAAACAGGGTCGGGAGTCTACTAAGGATCATAACCTTATTATCTCTAAGGTTAAGGCTAAACTTGCGGGTTGGAAAAGGAATACTCTTTCTATGGCTGGGAGGGTATGTCTTGTTAAAAGTGCGGTTGCATCTATTTCCCATCCACACCATGCAGTGCCAAATTCTACCAAAGGGTGTTTGTGATAATATAGATAAGCTGTGTAGGGACTTTATTTGGGGACATGAATCGAATGAAAGGAAGTTTCATACCATAGGTTGGGATACATTATGTCTCCCAAAGATGCAGGTGGCTTAGGTTTGCGAAGAATGAGGGAAACAAATAGGGCCTGCTTTGGCAAAGTTGTATGGAACTTGGTCAGCAAGCCTCCCCGTTTATGCCAGAAGATTCTCTTAAGAAAGTACACAAACTTGGATTCTAATAGAGGCTCTTCTAACTGGAAAAATATTCGTTTATGTTCTGATTTGATTGAAAAGGGTGCTAGGTGGGTTATTGGTAATGGCAAAACAGTGAAATTTTGGCTTGACTATTGGTGTATTCATCCTAACTTGGCCTCGATTGCTACTAGTCCTATTCCTCCTGATATGCTGTCTGATAATGTTGCGACTTATTGGAAGCAACAGGGGGGATGGAATTGGGAGCGTTTGGCTGACTTTCTCCCTTCCTCATGTAATAGTGCATTGTTGAAGACAAAAGTGGTTCCTGATGGTATCTCTGATTTCTTAACTTGGCATCTGAGTTCTAGTGGTGAATACAGTGTTAAAAGTGCCTATAATTTATTGTCAAATAAAGGCCCCTTTCCCACTCTCCCCTGTCTTCAATCGAGTTTGTTTTCTTGCATTTGGAACCTAAAAGCTCAGGAAAGGGTCAATTTTTCCTGTGGAAAGTTGGGTTGGGAAAGCTGATGACTAATGTTAGAAGATATCATTTAGGTTTCACTAACATTAAAGCGTGTCATTATTGTGGTGATGATGAATCAATCATCCATATTCTGCGTGACTGTCCGGTTGCGAAAAGGATTTGGAATAAATTACTTGCTGCTGCTGATAAGCATAGATTTTATTCTCTTAACTTAATGGACTGGATGCATTTATATGTTGGTACAGATGGAAAATTCTTGATGCAGGATAAGTTGAAAGTCGTATTTGCTCTTACTTGCTATTTGCTTTGGACTTGGAGAAATGCAAAGGTTTTTAAAGATGTGAATAGGATGTTTCTTCCATGCCATTCAGTAAAGTGGTGAAAGAAGTACAACAGAATAAAAGAGCTTGGTCTGCTAAATCTGCACTCGATTGCTTTCCAGCAACCGGATTCTGGCTTCTAACTCACATAGGGAAGTTATTTTTTGGTCTCCTCCTGAGTTTTCCTGGCTAAAATTTAATGTTGATGGATCCTTTAATCCTAATCATACTAATGCTGCTGCAGCTGGTTTGTGCAGAGATCATGAGGGCCAATGGGTTACTGGGTTCGTAGCTGTGTTTGCAAAGGAAAACGCCCTGCATTCGGAAATGGTTGTCATCCATGCGGTTAGCATAGCAAGACGGAGAAATCTTAACAATGTCTGTTTTTGTACGGATTCCAAATCAGTAGTGGAGCTGCTTGATTGTTGTGCCCTTTTAATCATCCTCTTAAGCCGCTTATTTATGAGTGTAGAATGCTCTAAAGTTGATTAATGAAGCAGTGGTAGTCTTTACTCCCAGAACCTGTAATTCGCGGCTGATAGGTTAGCTAAGTTTGGCCTAGATTGGTCTATAGGTGTGCGTGAGCTGCTATGTCCCCCTGATTGTATTGTTCCTCTCCTCTTTGAGGAAAGCAACTCTGTTGATTCTAATATGAAGGCTTAGGCCCATTTTTCTGACAAAAAAAAAACAAAGCCAAAGAAGAACTCAAGGAAACCACACATAATTCTTTTACTCCATCTGCTGAGGCTAAGGCATGTTTAAAAAATAGGCAGCGGGTTGAGAATTACCCACCCGTTCCTCCACAATTACTGGCCAATATTGACCGCATTCTTCAAAGAGGTGGTAAAGCTACAAAAGGAGGAAGATATGAGAATGGGGTGGTAACGCAAGAAGAACAAACAAGAATTGAAGGAGATATTAAGAAATAACAAAGATCTCTTTGGCTTGTAAGTGACCAATATGCAGAGTCCAGTCTTGCTAAGAAGTTCGGAAAGAATGCCATATAAGCAACAGTGCACAGACCTCATGAATGGTGCAACAGAGTTTAGTGTCTTGTCATGTCAATTTTTTGAATTGTTGTATTTTAGTTTCCGAATTAGTTGTTCCCTTGGCTGGGAGAAATCCCTAACTGTGTAAACTGGTTTTCTTAAAGCACATCCAACATCACTGCCATTAATATGAACATTCAAAGATTGATACAAAACCAACGCATCCAAGATCATCAGACAAGGCACATGCCAAGAAAATTGAGGTTAGACGTGAACACTCACCCACCACCAATTTTAACCTGGTCCAACATAGGACGTTACGCGAGTGGTGCCAATGCCATGCGTGATCATATTCTAACCTAACCACCATCAACTTAACACAAAACCAACATAAGTCTGTAAGAGCTAACTACAAGTGGAACATACAATAGGTACGAGAAGACACAAAAGACTAAGCCTAAACACCTAGGCCACTCATAAAAAGAAAAACAAGTTTTTTTTAAAAAAAAACTAGCAAAATTCATGCAGCTAAACATCACTTATAGTTGGCCATGTGTTGAGGGGGCTTACACTGGGCTACACTTTCACACAACCATCCCTCACTTTCTTGCCACTACTAGGGTTTCTGACTATTGATGGCCCCGTACTAGAGGATGCAACCTCATGTCTCTTTGTCCTACGTTGTGCATCTAGAAGGAACATGTCCCAAACTTTCTCTCTTGTCGCATCCATCACCAACCTCTGAAAAGGCCTTTTTGCCATAAGGGTCCATTTATGCAATAGGTGATGAAGCTAATTGACCCGAGAAAGGGCGCAATATTCCAGAAAGTTTGAGACTTCTGGACCTGCAAGGACAAACCTACGTCCGTAGAGACGGACAGGTCTCCTAAACCAAGATAATATGGAATTGTCCACGTTTGTGGATGTTACTCACCTTCGTTAAGTCTGTGTCTAGCAACCAAATTCTCGATAGATAACCAAGGGCCAAAAGGCACAAGCTTTTCACCACTAAGAACGCTGAGACATAGCTTAGAAACATTGAGAAATAGTCCACATTTTGCACAAATGTTAGCATACAGTTATAAGAGATTGAAAACAAAAAACATCCCATCAATCTTATAAGGCATGCATTGAGTATTTTAGCGAGTGATATCAACCGTTATCTTAAATCGAACGAACCTAAAGCCCGATGATTCTAGATCATCCATTATACCACATCATCTACCCATTTTTGCAGTTGCCAGCCATTTCAACAAAATTCCATTACAGATAGAAGACGGGATATCAAATATTCTTACCCAAAAGAGGACCCATCAGAACTCTTGGTGTGGAATCACCACCCCTGCTTCCAAGAGCTGAACGACGAACAAGAATCTGTTGACAAGTCAGGGTCCACGAACTAAAATAGCATGTAGTGCTTCAAGAGTTTCAAACTCAATGATGAAGGTCTCGGGTTGAGAAGACAGAAGAGAAAATAGGGCAGGGAGATGTATTCAACAAGTTTAAATGAGAGTCGGGGAGGAGAAGTTAAAGAGGCGGAAAGGGTGGGCGGCAAGGAAGCTGCATTGCAATGATTTGCATGCTACAAGCTTGGGAAAAGGATCAACCACGAGTCTAGGGGCAGTTGTGTTATGCCCCATATTTTTTATTTTGTTTCTGATTTGCAAAGGGAGTTCATATTGATTTCGATCTTAGATTAATGTGCTTATGACATTCCTCAAATTATTATTATGTTAGCTTTGAGGAAGGAGAGATAGAAATATTTTTTTCTCATCTATTATTTATTTGTAAGGAAGGTACTACAACTCTTTTATTTTATTTTCTCTCCCTCCTTCCTTATTCAATTCACGTTATTTTTGCTTCCACTCCCTGTCTTCTCACAACAGTTTCCTCTCTCCCTTAACTCTCTCGCTTTGCACATCTTCTTCCTCCCTTTGCTTCTCTTCTTCTTCTTCAATCTTCTCCCCATAATTGATCATTGGAGATTTTCTTGTGGAATCCCGTTCTTCGGTCAGTCATCTTCAAGGTTTGTAGATGTGGATTCTGATTTCGTTCCTCGTTGGGTTCTTCCCTTTTATTTTCTAATTTTGATTTCGGAATTCAACTATTCAGTCCGTTTGTTCATGATTCAAGTGGAGATTCGAGGCGGGGCGTTGTGTGAAGTTTGTAGATCAGTGCATTGCTTCGGATGTGAGGTAGGTGGTAGATGGATTCAGTTGCGTATATTCGCCCACCGGGTTTTTGATTAATGTTTCCGTATATGCTTATTTGACTCTCTAATTTGTGGTGATTTTGGTTGGTTTCCTATGTGCGTTTTTGATGCGTTAAACCCCGTAGAAATATGTTTGTTTTGCGTATTTTGATATGAAGTTTAGTGCTTTGACAATGGTGAATTTGGCTCTGTATTTCTTTTCTAGTTCAACTTCATTTTCTGCATTTTTTTGTCGTGTCTAGACGTATGTCCGAACTTAAGGTCGGACGCCTCTGTTTACTTGCATTTGTGAGATGTCCGGACTTCTGTCCAGACTAGTAAGTCCAGACGAGGTGCGAGGACGAATGTCGGGTTTACAGTTTGACTTGTGTCCGAACTTGCAAGCCCGGACACAAGTTTGGACACGCGTTTTTCATCTTTTGAACTCTGTCCGGACCTGTAGGGTCATCCAGAAGTCTGGACAGCCCCTTTCGTTTCCAAACAGGACTTGTGTTCGGACTTGTGACCCAGATGTAAGTCCAAACGTGTTGATTTTGCAGTCTAGCGTGCGTCCGGACTTGTAAGTCCGGACACATGTCCAGTCACCTCTGTTTTATGTCACGGCATGCGTCCGGACTTGTAGGTTCGGACGTATGTCCGGACACGCCTCTGATTTCACCTAACTTCTTCGTTTGAGCTACGATTTGATCGTCGTTTACGGCGTTGTGTTCCTCTATTTGAGTATTATCTGTTTTTACATGTTTTAGCATGTGTTTATGTATATTTTTGCCTTGGAGGCCTTCGATATGTTTTGACCTCTGATTTAGTCTGAAAGTATGATCTAGCTCTTGTGATCTGTTTGGTTTTCGTGTTTTGACAGTCGGTATACGACTTCTGTTTTAATAAGACTTCTGATCTGTTTCATAAGTTTCTGCCCTCCGTTCCATTCTGAGGAAAGGTCTGTTCTGTTTGTATAATGCTTCTGTTTTGGGACCTAGTTTTCTTTGTGTCTGAGTCATGGATGGCTGGGTCTGGCTATCCTGTAGCATGTTGCATAGGACGTCCTTTGTTATCTCTCACGGGTCTCTCCCGTTATGTTCACGGATGTTCTCTTCGTTCTGTTCACAGGTGTCTCCCCTATTCTGATCACGGGTATCTTTCCCGTTCTGTTTGTATGCATTGAGTACTAGGGTCCCGCGTCTGTTTTGTCAGTGATTAGCTTTCCTCTGCTCTGTTTGTATTTGATTTCAGACGGTCTACTGTGTGCTTTATGCCTTCTAAAAGTTTCTGATTTGTAAGATGCTCTACTTTGTCTGCTCTCTCTCTGAGTTAGGTTTTAGATGGATGCTGTTGTGCTTTCAGTCTTTTGACAACTTTTGATTTTGTTAAGCTTCTTATTTTGTTAAGCTTTTGATTTTGTTGAGCTTCTGCTTTTGGTTAAGCTTCTGAACTTGTTATGCTTCTAATTCTATCAGATTGCCTTCCGCTGTTAAGTATCTGTTTTGCCCATTGCTTAGCACCTTCTTTTTTAGACTTCTTTCTGTTTGAAAGACTTCCGCTTTGTCTCTGTCTTGATTTGCTTTGGCTAAGCGTGTTCGTATATATATACATATGTATGTACAGTATTTGTTTTGAGCATGCTCAGCTGATGAAGTTTATCACCGGCTGAGCTATAGTTTGGCTCACCCGTATTTCTATCTGATTTGCAGGTTTAGTTCCTGTTTGGAGATTCGGCTTCTGCTTTTAGTTTTGGCTTCCGGATTTTGTATTCAGTTTGTTTGGCTTTGAGGCCCTTTTGTATTTGGTTTAGTATGTTTTGTAGTTCGGATTGGCTTTCGCTTTATATTTGTGTAAAGAAAGTTGTTACATTATTTGATTAATATATGATATTGGTTCTGTTTGGGGATCCGCTAGTACAGTGATGTTTTTTAACAAATAGCTATAATGTACACTTTAAAGACTTCATTAAAAATACATTATTTTATATCTGGTCGAGAAATTGAACAAACTTTATATTTATACAAGTTAAAACAAAACAACAGTTTATAAATTAGAAGTTGAGTTATTAAAATAATATTTTAAATAAAAAAATCAATTTTGATGTAAATTATAATAATAACTTTTTGAAATTAACATAAGACCAAACTGATATTATAGATACTTATTATGTAGCTTTTTATTTAACTTGTGTTTTTTTAAGAAGAAATGCAGAACTTTTATTCATATACAATATTAGGGCAGCTCGTGTTGGGAAACAGAAGATATTCGAAGATCCAAACAAGGAGTACAACCATAAGGCAACTAACATCCAACCTAACTTCAAAAAGCCCAAGCTACTTTTTAACATGGTCTTCGACCGTAACCAATCCACCTGCAAAACATCAACTATGTACTGGTGATTAACATAGTTCAACAGATAAACTAGGAGAAAGAAACATAGGACCACGAACATTACCATAGACCATAGAACATAGATAGACGAGACTGAGATGAACAGGAGCAAAGGTCGAAATTGACTACCATAAGTGCTCCTATCTTGCTGTAGTTGACCATTTCTCGTTCATCCCTTTTGGCAACCCCTGGGATCCCCGCAAGTTGCCCCACACTTTCCTTCTTCCATAGAGCCTAACAACAGCGGCATAGAGCCAAACAAAGGCGGCATATAGCCTACCCGAGGTGGGGGTGGGTGACAAGGGAACTCAATGGGTATACAACAAAAACTATGGGAGAGCAATGAACAAAAACTCCCGTAGAGTTTAACAAAAGGGGGTCAGATCGGGGAATTCACAATAGGGGAAAACTAAGAGCATAAAACCCTACCTAACCAATCAAAGTCTCTGCTAGAATCTGTCATCTTCATAGTGATGAAGGCTTTCATGGCAAGCTCGATGTCGGAGATTATGCGGAAAGGATCTCTTAGCTTGGTTCGTCATTGCACGTTTGCATCTCTCTCCTCCAGATGAAGTAGACGACGTTGGCGACGAGCGCTCTTCTAACTGATTCATTGGGCGGTTCTTCTTACAGTAGCGAGAAATCCATCGGAGAGCACCTGTGCAGGCTCATCCTGTTTGTTGGAAGGCCAGCCAGTCACACAGATTCCACCAAATCATGCGAGAGAACCTGCAATCAAAGAAAAGATGGGGGCTAGTCTCTGGAGCATCCTCACAAAGCCAACATCGGTTAGCAAGACAAATACCCCAAGAATTGGAGTTTATCACAGTTTTAGCCTGCCTCTGAGAGTGACCCGAGGATAAATTTAGTTTTAGGGGCTGCCCAATTTTTCTAACAGATGTGTACCAGGGGAAGGGGTTGGCGGGATGGGGAATATCATTATATAAAAATACTAACCCGATGGGGGAGGGGGTAGGCAACCATGAGGGAGGAGGCATCAGTAGTAGAGCCACATTGGGAGATCCCACCAATCCCTAGCATGAAGAAGAGTAGATTTCCAAAAACAAAGGGTCATCCCCTTTAGCCCGCTGTTAGCCATCCTGGGATCTTTCTTGTGGTGGGTAACGATTATGAATCCACTGGATCCACAGACGTCCAGGATCGCTAACAACAGAGGCGATGGTTTTGAGCAAGAAGCACTATTCCATCTATAGATATCCTTGAGCTCGAGCGCGAGGCCCCTGTTCTACTTTTTGGAAGAGATGGTATTCCACGCCACAACAGGGGTGGTATTGGAATCGGTATACCCAGACCATAAGAAGGATCATAACCTCTTACATTTTTACAAGTTAAGCTACTTATGCAATCTTCCTTTGGGACAAGGTTGTGTATATAGTAGTAGGACTCTTTATGACAATCTCTAGTGTTAAGATGTTTAAGCTTTTGGATTTGGTCTTTATGTACTACTCCCTCCGTTCAACAATATCTGTCATTTTAGAAACTTGCACACTTATTAAGGAGAGTAGAACAATGACGCATGTATCCCTACTTTTTACTTTTCCATTTAGATAATAATTATTTTTGTGTTGAATAGTAGGGTAAAAGTGAAAAAAAAGTGTGTGAAAAAGCTTAGAATGACACATATTTTTAAACAAGAGTCACAACCTAAAACGAATATATTAATTAACGGAGGGAGTAGGGTAAATGTAAATGAAAGTTGGCAGGTTGTTATGAAAGGAAAAAATAATCGTACTGAAAGAGAGTGGGGGAGACTATGTTAGGTCAACGTGTCAACCGAGACACATGAAACTCAAACTAAAATCATAGTTTGTTTATTCGTATGTAAGTAATATTGTTTGGTTAGTGTATTTTTGACATCCATATGAGTTGATCAATATGAACTATGATTTTAGTTCAACATGTGGACAATTTTTTTTTTCATTTTAGTTCTTTGTTGATATTTTAAGTCAACATTGTTTATTTTCGTAAAGTTGATTTATTATATTCCCTCTTTATTTATAGGTATTCTACTATTAGTGGTTATTGTCATTATTCTATTTTGTTAACCTATAAAATGACGTTAGTATAATATTAATTATTTGTTGCAAATATTCTTATGCTTATATGTTAGACACCCTGATCCAAAATTTAAGTCCGCTAGAAGGCAAGGGAAAAAGTTGCAACAATTGCAGACATAAAATCCTTAATTGAACGCTTAATTTTGGCTGCAAAAACGACCAAACAAGGTGATACCAGTACACAATAGTTCCAACACCACAGACAAACAAACAAGCAAGCATATGTAAGCCTAAAACCAAAAAGATATCAGCTGAACGGGGAAGCATACTACTGCCGCCGCCAAAAGATAGCACTTGAGCAAACCATCGTTACTCGGTGGACAGATGTGCAGCAACTGTTGGATTACATAGAATTTTGGAATAGAAAGACCAGTCACTATGACCTTCCTTGATCCCAGGTTGTCCAAAGGGATTAGTAGCCAGGTTGCTAGCTCTCCCTCTGGGTCTGTAACGAGGAACCAAAAACTCCAATAGTGTTACAATTTACATCGGGAGGAATACTAGATTTATACGTCTCATCATTAGAGCATAAATAGAAGTTTTGATCATGGCGAGAATGGCTATAGCTCACCCAAAGCATTATCGTCAGGATCATGAACATTATATGCAGCAGGAAATATTCCAGTATTGGCCTACAGAAACGAAAAGAATACATTAATGGTAATTAGAACATGAATGCACACGGCCGAAGATCCAAAGATAATTAATTAAAACGTACAGGATAAAGACAAAGTGATGGAAGATATAAAACATTATATAGATTGTTTTCAAGTGTAGAGAATACGATGTGTTAGTAGTATACGAGAAGAGGAGAAGGAAGAATAAAAAAAAGGAAAGTCTCGCTTTCGAGAGCAAAAACTAAGGGCAGAGGATTATGTGATGTATAGGATCTAGGATGATCTTTTATTAATGGTTATAAGAGGAGATACCTTGCCATCAATCTTTGACTGTCCCATATTAATACAAATTGTTTATTGGATGTTGTTCTTCTATTTACTGTATTTTTTCCACCGGTGAATCTACCAAAATAGCTAGCTTCAGTAAATAGAAGAACAACATCCAATAAACAGTTTTTATTATTATGGGACAGTCAAAGATTGATGGCAAAGTATCTCCTCTTATAACCATTAATAAAAAAATCATCGTAGATCCTATACATCGCAGAATCCTCTGCCCTTACAGTTCCTGCTCTCAAAAGCAAGACTTTTTTTTCTTCCTTCTCCTCGTATACTACAGAAAATAGCTAACCCAGTTGTATCCTATCAACACATCATTTCTCTACACTTATTCTAAAAAGCAATCTACATAATGTTTTATATCTTCCATCATACCCTTCTCTGATTTGAAGTAGCAGCTCCAAACTTTTTTCAGATCCGTGAAAAGAGGGGTTTACCCTTTTTCTCCAAAGTGTGGAACCCATAATCAGAACAATATTTTTGGTCTTGAGAAATTACAATTATTTTCACTTCGTAGAGTTATTTTACTAGCCCATTTGAAATGTATATGTTATACAAATATGATTTTGTAGCTATGGGCACAAGAATTAAGCAGAAAAAAATAGACCATTTTACCTTTACTTTATTGGAATTGAAGTAATTTGAAAAATAAGTTGTGAAATAAAAGTTGAGAGGTAAAATTGGAAAGTAGATGACAAAAAAGGGCTAGAAAATCTTATATTCTGAAAAGAGTAAGAGTACCAAAATCATATATTGAGAACAGGAGAAAGTACTTTTATTTAACTTGTGTTGAAACAAGTTTGTATACATCAATAAAAAAACCATATGAGTAGTGGAGTGGTACAAGGTGGAAATGTTACCCTTAAAATCTCAAATTCAAATCTTTGACACTAGCCCAAGTCAAAAGAGACATTTCTATCATACCATTAAATTTATCATATGTACTTCATTTGATCCAATTATAGTTTGTTTTAGACTTTTTCACATGTTTTTTGAAAGAGTTTAAGATGACTAATGTATTATGAAAAAAAATACAAAAAAGTAAATAAAATTTATTGAAACTTATGATTTGAATATAATTTTTTAACCCATCTTATATTTGAATGGAAGGGAATATAATTTAAAATTTGTTAATATGTCCAAATAATATAATTTTATAAAACTAAATATGATAAATACAATTTGTGTCGACTTGAATAATGTATAAATTAAAAGTATTATCTTAAAAACTACTAATAATAAATAAACATGATAAGTAGTTAAAATGTTTTAAATAATCTTAGAAGTACGATAAACATGACAATAAGAGAAAAATGTACTTCGATAAATAGTTTAGTGTTGGAGCTCTTATGTACTGCCTAGATCTGGCAAAACGGATTGGCGGGTCGGATTTCAATCAATCCTAATCCAACCCATTTAAAAATTATGAATCCTAGCCCAACCCTAATTAATCGGATTATGATTCTCAATATATCCTAACCCAATCCATCAACCAATGGATCAACCCGCGGATCAACCCAATTAAGTAAAAGCATTGTCGTAAAAAAGATATATAACAACAAGAGCATTCTAAAATATCTTGCGTTTAATACTAACCACTAAACTCCAAATGTAGCAAAGATTTGACACAATCAACCTTAAACAACAAACCAAATTCTGAAGTGAGACAAAAAAAATGTGAAGCTAATCCCTGGAAGAAAAATCTAGCACCAGTATGTCTTCAAATCTGAAACAACTTCTTAGCAGAGTGCATCTTCTTATCTAGTCTTGCCCAAAATGCATCGCTAGTCCTCTACTATTTCTAGCATCTCTTGTTATTCTCTAACTTCACTTTTTCATCTACATGATGACCATCTTCCATTACTGTCAACACAAAGATACATGTGACATAAGCAAATGGTATAGCTTACAATATAAATTTAATATGGAAGAACTTAACAGCATATACCTTTTTTTCAAACAACCAATCTTTTGTACATCCCTAAAAAGATAGTCCAATAAGGCTAGGTGTGGGAGAAAAACATATCGGTTTACATCCCTATACATAGTGTAAGGAAGTGAGAGAATGCCTAGGTAATTTATAGGAGTTAGAAATAATTTAGGGAAGTTGGAAAATTTAATGTAGTGGAGATTGTATCAAAACGGAAGGTAATTTAAATTAATTTGTCTAAAGATTTAATGAGGTGTAATGAGTCGTTGGAAGGTAGACTATGGAAATCTAAAGGTCATTATGACAATTAAGGCAAGGATCTAATATAGTAACAACAAGAAGTGATAGTAATTATCTTTGAATATTGAATCTCAAGTCTTATGTAATAGTGATGAGTTTTGTAATTTGAAAAAGCATGCCAAATGTCAAAAGATGACTTTACGGTCTTAATGACAATTTTGTGAGTTAAGGAATTAAAGAGGGTTTGATTTGGTAAAAGGGATAGAAATATTGAACTTCTGGATTAATTAAGAGAGGGAAGGTATTTGAAACAATAAAAAGAAGACCAAAGGTCAAAATATGACTTTAACGTCATTAATGACATTTTGTGCTTTAAGGGATTAATTAGGATTTTATCATGTAAATATTAAATGCTGAGTGGAAAGTATGTCTAAATGGATTCTCTAAACTTAATAAGAGTATAAAAGTTCTGCTAGCACATTGAATAACCGCCAAAAGAGAAAAAAATCATTTAAGGACACAAGGATACTTTTGTGCTTTAAAGGTAAAAATCGTCTTTAAGATAAGGTAACAGGTTATATATAAATGTTTTATATTTTTTTGGTTTTTGGTAACCAAAATTTTCACACAAAACACACAAAAAAACCAAACCGAAATAAATTCGGGGGTATAACAAAAAAACCGAATTATAAAAATCGGTTAAAATTTTGGTTAAAAATAACCCAAATAATTTTGGTTTTCGGTTTTAACCAAATTAAACTATCTAATGGACATCCCTACTGCTTGTAATTGAGGGAAGAAGAAGAGGCGAACAACCATATTTGATATCTCATGACGAGTCGCAATCTCGCAACAGCTAGAAGTTTTTTGACAAAGGGCTTGCTTTTCTTTTTGAGAATATAAATGAATTGCCAACATATGTGGTTGGGACTTGAAAATTGAAATTAGCTTGAACGTTGGTGCAACTTGAACATCTCACGGCCGTTTCATCCAGGTCAATTAATAATTTATATATTCTTTTCTTTTTTATTAATTTATTATATATATATATATGTATATGTTTTGTTTTAAAAAGTTATCTTGGTGAATACTATTAGATGACTCATCTAACCTAAATGCCACCAAATTGTTTATCCTTGGAAATTTATTATATATATACATATATGAATATAAAAAAATATTAAACGGATTCACGGGTCCACGGATTGAAAAAATACAATTCTAACCCAACCCATTTATTAAACGGGTTGAAAAACTCAACTCAACCCGCTATAAACGGGTTGGTTTGGGTCTGATTGGCGGGTTGAGCCCATTTTGCCAGGTCTAAACTACTGAGTTGCAAGGTTTGATCGCCAGCTCGTAACGAAAGATTTGATACACATCACGGCGGATGTAGCATTATCTATGTGTTCATAGGACCCATATGTTTTTAAAAATTAGGGTGTGTGTGAGTAAACACAATGAAATTAGGAAATGGAATAGGGAGGGAAGAAAAGATATTTTCTGAATCAAGAAATTTGTTTGATTCTAACGGCGGAAAACAGAATATAATTCTTAATGATTGTTTTTGTTGTGGGAGCTAAAAAGAGAAGTGTTAATGTTTATTTAATAATATATAGTAATAAATATCAATATTTATATAAATTATATGTAGCATATATTAATATTTATATATATTATATAGCATATATAAATAATTATTTAAATTATTAGAGTAAATTACTCAGAACCCCCATTGTGGATTTGGGATATTACATTTAACCCCCTTGTGTTTATCATAATTATTGGTAACCACCTCAAGTTTAAGGTATCTTTGACTACAAGCCAAAAAACTAACTTTGTTATCAGAAAGTTAACTATGTGTTATTTATCAACTTAATCACATTAATAATGCCAGGCTAGACAACAAAACTGCTTAATCAACATCGTCTTAACTCTCTCTCATCCCACTTAGATGCATTTTCGAGGCAGTGTTGACATTTTTAGGAAAATAACAATGCTTATTAAGTAGTGTTTTTTGTCCAGTATGGCATTATTAATGTGATTATAAACTGATAGGTCAACTCGTAGTTAACTTCCTGATAACAAAGTTATAGTTCGGGGGCTCGTAGTCAAAGATACCTTAAACTCGAGGTGGTTAAAAGTAATTATGACACAAGGGGGTTAATGTAATATCCTAAATCCTCAAGGGGTTCTGAGTAATTTACTCAATTATTAATAATATATATTAATGTTTATAAAAAAACAAAAATATTAATACGCATAAGAAAAATATTATTGATTAATATGTATATAAATTTATATACAATTATATAGTAATATTCATAAGAAAAATATTTTAAGGAAGATTAATCTGAAGGAGAAAATAATATTTTGAGAGGGAGATAGAGCTTATATAAAAGGGGAACACGGGGGATAAAAAAATTATAGGATTATTTATAAGGGGGATAGTATCTAAATTATATCGAATAGATATAATTAGTTTTAAACTTTATAGTATTTAAAAGAATAAAAAAAGATAATAGAAATTAGATATAATATATATTCAGATTTATTTAATTTATAAATAGGAGTCTAAATATTTTAAGTTCATATAGTATTTAAATTATAAACTATAATTACTAATATTAATATATATATTATATATAAAATTTGTTCATATTTATGAATTATAAGTAATATATATTAATATGTATTAATATTAGATATGAATTATTTGAATTTGTAGTATTTAATTCAAAAAATATTTATATATATACATATAGTATTTTTATTATTCAATATAAAAATAATATTAATATATGTTGGGACATCGGAGTGTTGCAGAGATAGCCTATCACCTCGACAGAGTCAATCATCCCTAGACAGACACAAAGAGTGAGCCGCTTCAATAGAGTCCACACAACTAAGAAGACTTCACAGACTCTCCCGTGCTGTTGCGAATAATAAGGAGTCAACTCGGGAATGCCTTAAACGCCACACGGTCATGAAGTCTTCCCTCAACACCCGAAGATCGCGGCTCAAGTAAGAAGACTACTCAAAGCCGTTGGAAGTTGCCCACTAAGTTAGTTCGGTATTTTCGGAACTAACTCCTTCGACCTACCGGCTGTATTGATAGTATAAATAAGCTGTGTAATAGTCAGTTTTTGTGTGCTTTCATTGAGGATTGTTTCAGAGCTTAGAGAGAGAAAGAGAATCGCTTTGTAAGCCAGAAAGAGAGAGCGAATACGTACTAAGTTAGTTAGTGCATTTAGATAGACTCTACTAGGAAGATCCTATAGTTTCACTACGCTTACCATTGATCTGATTAGAAAGTGTGTTGGGTGAGTGAGTGAAAAACCGCTAAGTAGATCCTTCTACTTAGTGGACATTTGTAAGTTTGTTTATGACCAGGAAATGAAATAGCTTATTGTGTCTTGCTGAGTTCCACAGAGTCCTTCTTCTTTTCATCGTTTCGCTTCAATTATCGCAAAAGTCTTCCGCACCCTTAATTTAATCAATTCGATTGAGTGCCTCTACATCACAGAGTGTTTCTCACTTACGAAAGCTGATTGAGTCAAGCCAACTCTTAGACTCACACCTT
Source organism: Limonium bicolor (assembly GCA_023374045.1). Lineage (NCBI taxonomy): Eukaryota > Viridiplantae > Streptophyta > Magnoliopsida > Caryophyllales > Plumbaginaceae > Limonium > Limonium bicolor. Next base: position 75,082,283 of record CM041777.1, on the reverse strand, counting down.
TGGTTGGTTTGAGTTAGCCACCCGATCCTACACGTGGCATCAGAGCCTGCTTAGGCTAACGGTCAATCAACGAAGCAATGGCAGATCTCTTCGCCAATCAAAACAACAAATGCACTTCGAGCACCCCAGACTCACCTCCACCAACTACGACCATTGGAAAAACGAGATCGAGCAACACATTGAGTCTTTCAACTCTGAGCTTTGGGAGATAGTCACTGGAGGAGATCTTGCAGTCAATCCAGATCGATCAACATGGACTGTTGCAGATCGCAAAGGTACGAGCTGAATCGACAAGCATCACGTGCAATATACACTTGTCTGTCCATCCCAGAACAAAGGAGAGTCAATCACTGTAAGTCCGCAAATGAGATATGGACACTCCTTCAAGCTACCCACGAAGGAGTCAATGAACTCAAGAAATGCAAAGCTCAAGAACTCCGAATGGACTATGAAATTTTCTACAAAAGCCTGGTGAGTCCCGGGAAGAAGTGCTTGATCGTTTCTATTTACTAACTACTACTATGCAGGAAGTTAACATCTTACCAGATAAGAGAGTGTCTTGACAAGCTGCTGGACAGTCTCCGAGAAGAATGGGCAGAAACAGTAATCTCCACCAAAGCATGCTAGGATTTATCCAAATGGAGTTGTCAAGACCTAGGTTCCTATCTACAATCTGTAGATAAATACAAGAAGAATGTTCGAAAGAAATGTGGTAATACATCTTCTCCTTCTTCTAGTAAGACTACTACTTTGAATGACCAAGCCTTGCAGGTTAATTCGACTCAGTACACTCAAGAAGAAGGAGCCTATGTCGCTGATACTCAAATCAGACAAGCCAAGGCTGAGCTGGTGGATTTATTGTTGAGGAAAGTGAGGCTGAGATATGGAGAGACTTTGTCTTCATAGTCAAGAACTTCCGAAAATTCATGCGTAACCAACCCAATCGACAGAGTCGGTCGTTCTCAAACACCTCCAAACAAGTCTTCAATTCTGTCACTTGTTTCAACTGCAATAAACCGGTCACTTCAAGAAGGACTGTCCCTTATTCAAGAACCAGTATGGAAAATCTCAAGGGAGATCGCTGATGGCAGTTGTGTGGGTTGGGGTGATTCAGACTCCGACGATCTAGACGCAAGTCCAGCGGCCTGGTATGTCTCATGGCACACGACACGACGGAATCTATAATTCCAGACAATGAGGTAACTCATTCTCACCTTGAAACAGATCTTTACCGTATTTCTCCTATGGGATTTATGACTTTAATTGCTAAAATTGTCTCCGAGAACAACTCCCTCAAAGCAAGTCTTACCAGCAAAATAACCGAGCTATCTGAGGAACTCAAAATCTCAAAAGGTCTTATGTATGCCTAAGAGATAAAGTGAGGAACACAAACCATCTCTTGTTCTCAGGTTAGATCTACAAGAATCAAGGCGTCATGTTGATTCCCTTCAAAAGGAACTTCATGATACCTTAGAGCGAACTCAATTTAGCCAGGGCGACCAGAAAGAGTCTGATCGACTCTCTCAAACAAGACCTCACTATCTTTACTGACAAGTGTTGTTCTCTTCAAAATGATCTAAATGCTTCTGAATCCAAAAATATATCCCTGAACACCACTATCAAAAATCTCACTCAAAAAACTGAAGAAAAGGAGCACGCTCTCTCCCTTAAGCCAGTCAAGTTTATCAAACAAGTCACCTCCTCTGAACTACCTGAGTGGGCCAACTCCAAGATCAAAGAAATTAGCCAAGATCGAGATGATCTTCGCTCCAAAGTAGAACAACTCTCTCAACAGATTGTAAATCGACAATCCGGAGTTCGATCCACTCAATCCACGCCCAAGTGGCACAAGGGTAAGTTCGACATCCCAAAGAATATGTCCAAATCCGACAACAGAGCCAAACGATATCAAGAAAAGGAAAAATTCGACTCCTGGTGGAAAGGACAACAGAAATACGTTAATCTTCCACCAACCAAAATTTGTGGCTACTGCGGGAGTCTTGGACATAGAGATAGTGCATGTGATAAATTGAATAAAGATTTTTCGTTTAATGTCAAACGTGTTAAATTGATACTTGAAGCACGAGAAGAATTGAAAAGATCTGGCTCGAAAAGGGAACCCAAGTACATCTGGGTTCCCAAATCTAACAAATGATCTGTTCTTTGTAGGTGAAGGCGAATGAAGACAGCTGGTACTTGGACAGTGGATGCTCTCGTCACATGACTGGAGATCCAAATCAATCAATTCGCTTTCATCCTGCCAAGGAGGTAAGGTTACCTTTGGAAACAACAACCAGGGTGAAATCGTGGGAGTTGGCTCCGTAGGTAACCCCTCAAAATTTAAAATTGATGGAGTCCATCTGGTCACTGGACTCCAAATGTTTACTAAGTATTTCTCAAATTTGTGATAGATTCAATTTGGTACTTTTCTCCTCTTCGGATTGTAAGGTTTATGATGAGCGTACAGGTTCATTAAAAGCTGTGGGACGTAGAGAAGGAAATCTCTACAAAATGTGCTTAAACTCCATTAATCCAGACGATCAAGTCTATCTCAACGTACATTCCAAGAACTCATTGTTGTGACACTCCAGACTTGGTCACGCAAATCACAGACTGTTGAACAAACTCAAAAGCAAGGACTTGGTGATCGGTTTACCCGACAAAACTTCAACACAGACTCTGTCTGTGAAGCAGCGTAAAAGGTAAACAACACCCGGTCCTCCTTCAAAAGTAAGTCGACTCTCTCTACTAGCTCTCCGTTAGAAATGCTCCACATGGATTGTCCGGTCCCATGTGTACACAAAGTAGAAGTGGTAAGAGGTACATTCTAGTCATAGTCGATGACTATTCAAGGTGGAATTGGGTCATTTTCTATCTACTAAGGATGAAACTTTTACGGAGTTCATCAACCTCCATAAAATGCTTATCAACAAGTTTTCATTCACTTTGAAAACCCTGAGAACGGACCAGGGTACTGAATTTTTGCAACAAGTCGTTTGATGATTTTTGCAGGGACAACGGAGTCGATCACCAAATCTCATCTGCACGCACTCCAGAACCAAACGGAGTGGTTGAACGAAAGAATAGAACTTTGGTAGAAAGGCACGCACCATGCTCATTGACAGTCAACTCACTCCATCATAGGTGGCAGAAGCTATAACACAGCATATGCTATGGTTAATCGTGCGCTGATTCATCCATTCCTTCACAAGACACCCTATGAACTACTCCGTCAACGTTGTAAACCAAGTCTTATTCATCTCAGGCGTTTCGGATGTAAGTGCTTTATCCACAACAATGGTAAGGACAACTTGGGTAAGTTCTCTCCTAAAAGTGATGAAGGTATTTTTCTTGGCTACTCTTCTAAAAGCAAAGCTTATCGTGTTATCAATCTGAGAACTCAATGTTTAGAAGAGAGTCCCCATGTCAAGTTCGATGAGTCCCACAATGTTGGCTCATCTTCTGATCAACTTGACTTTGCTCCTGACGACTTCCTAACCGATCCACACTTCATCACTGTACCCATAGGAAGACTCCCCAATTCCCAATCCATCACTCCTAATGATTCTCCGGCAAACAAAAACAATACATCAGACTCTACTGACTCTGACAATACCCTGGAGACACCCTTACCACAAAACTTGAACTTTGACTCCTCTGACAAAGACACACCCCCTCCTGCTTCACGTCGACAGTACCAACAAAAATCAGCTCACCCTCCTGAAAATATCATTACAGACCCAAACTCCGGTGTTCAAACACGTCTCCAAGCTATGCAAACCTCTGTGCCTTTGGTGCCTTTCTCTCCAGCACTGAACCAAGAAATGTCAAAGAAGCACTCCTTGATAGTGATTGGGTCATCTGCAATGCAGGAGGAACTAAATTCTCTCCAAAGACATGCTGTCTGGGAGCTAGTTCCTCGACCCACACATCAGCAAACCATTGGTACTCGTTGGGTCTTTCGTAACAAACTTGATGATGCAGGACAAGTTTTCAGGAATAAAGCTAGACTGGTCGTTCAGGGCTACAATCAAGAAGAAGGGATTGACTATGATGAAACCTTCGCTCCCGTAGCTCGTCTTGAAGCAATTCGCATGTTAATTGCGTTTGCTGCATTCAAAGGTTTCCAATTATATCAAATGGACGTCAAGACAACCTTCCTCCATGGCTACATTGATAGAGAAGTCTACGTCGACAACCACCAGGGTTCACAGACTCCGTCCATCCCGACTACGTCTACAAACTATGTGAGCTCAAGTTTTTCCTAGGATTACAAATTCAACAGGAGAAGGAAGGAATTAAAATCCACCAGCAAAAGTACATCAAGGAACTCCTTGACAAGTACAACCTCAAAAATGCCAAGAGCAAGTCCACACCAAGCTGTACATCTGCAAAACTTCATCCTGATGATGACGGAGTCGGTGTCAATGCCACAGAATATAGAGGAATGATAGGGTCCCTCTTGTACCTCACTGCCAGTCGCCCCGACATTCTTCACGCAGTCTGCCTCTACGCTCGCTTCCAAGCAGCCCCAAAGCAGTCTCACCTCTAAGCAGTCAAGCGTATCTTCAGATATCTAAAAGGTACAAGTACACTCTATCTATGGTATCCTCGATCTCCTACTTCTCACCTTATCTGGATATAGTGACTCTGATTGGGCTGGCTCCCTCCAAGATCGAAAGAGTACTTCAGGTAATGCACAGTTCTTGGGTCTTTGCCTTGTTTCATGGTCCTCCAAAAAACAGAACTCCGTAGCACTCTCTACAGCGGAGGCAGAGTATGTCTCTGCTGCAGCCTGTTGCTCCCAACTCCTTTGGATGAAACAACAACTTCAAGACTATTATGTCACCCAAGGAACAAATCCCAATTACTGTGACAATAAAAGCACCATCAAAATATCCGAAAACCCAGTCCAACACTCAAGAACCAAACATATTGAAATTCACTTTCACTTCTTGAAATACTGTGTCGAGAAAAAGCTCATCCAACTTGACTTTGTGCCCACAGAAGATCAACTTGCAGATATCTTTACTAAACCCCTGTCTACAGCACGATTTGAAGCACTGCGATCAGCAATCGGGTTGACTCCGTCTACCTAGACGGTCGCATCTCCTTGCCCCTTCCGTAATCTTCAGCAGGTACTCCCTCATGTCTCATCGAGTTGTCTATGTTTGCACTTGAATCTGTGAAACGTGTTTTATTGCTTAGCATGTCTATTATTCTCGCACTACCGCCTACGTCATCGATCCAAACCCACCCCGCCTGAATCCTCGCCGTTAATCTCGCCAAAACCCTGCGGCCCCTTCTTTTTCTCGCCTGACACAAGCTACCTCTGCATCTTCCGCAGACGTTACAGCCTTTATAGCCATCACCCGTCCACTCCATCTCTCTCACTTCCATCCCTTTTACACCCAAGTATCCTACACTTTCCAAATGGCAGGCATCAATTTCAACGGTATCAACATCCCGGCCGATATTTTCCAAGATCCATCCGCCTTCAGGCGTACCTCCAATCGATGGCCAACCCGAATCCATCTCCACTCACCACCACCACCACTCACTCTCCACTAAAACCACTGCTACCTCGTCCCCCCACCACTCCGCCACACCACCACCAACCACCCGTGATACATCCCCCCATCAAACACCACCCCTGTCGTAAAAACCGACATTATTGAAACCGATATTGAAGAAGCTACCCCACTACAAACCATGCCACCATCTCCACCACTACAAGATCAAAACCCTACTGCCGAAACCCAACCTACTGATCAACCGCAAGCCCCAACCAACAAATCTCCTACACCAACCCCACCCGCATCTCCCGCAAAATCAGCAACACCACCACAACAACCTAAACCCAAAACCCGTAAAAGAAAAGCTCAAACCTCCATCGACCCACAGCCAAAAGGGTACTCCGTTCTTCTGTCAAGGCCCAACCAGTCTCCTCTGGCTCCGGCGAATCGTCACCAGTCCAAGAATTGCCCACGGTCAGTCACGACACTTCTACTGGCGCCACCTCCACCAAGGACCAAAAACCTCCAAAACCGCACCGAAGATGTGCGAAGATAGACCCCTTCAACCAGCATACATGCTCGGGGACCCTGCCTCAGAACGAAATATCGTCAGGGGTAAGTTCCTCGATTTTTCATGGGCTTTATCTTCAAACCTAGGGGAGTTAGTGACCATGCTAGATGTTCAAGGGTGGAAACACCTCTTCTGTGAGATAACGGAGTGGTATCCCCAAGAGTCTGTCGATTTCTTTCAAAATCTTGTTATCAGAAACGGTGTTCGCACAGTCTTTTGTTAATTCCACCCCAATCTTCTTCAATCTTGAAAAATTGTCCCAAATCCTTGGAGTCCCTGCTACTGGCCTGTCCTTCTATGAGAAAGGAGTCCTTCCTGAAATCCCCGGGGTCCCACAAAATAAAATCTATCACTTTTTCTCCTCCAAGAAAAAGATTGGCTCACCCATACCCCGTGGCGATCTCTCCATTTTACACCAACTCCTACACATTCTGGTCATCAAAAACATTGTCCCACGAAAAGAAGGAAATCTCATGGTCAACTGCTTGGACCTCACCATAATGTACTACATAATCAACCGTCATTCCATTAATCTGGCCCACATCATTCTCCATCACTTAGCCCAGTCTGTCGACCCCGAAACACTCCTGGGGTATGTGTTCTGGCTGCCTCGAATTCTTAAATTCTTTCAGGTACCCCTGGCGACATCGACGCCAGAGTCCATCGAAGAGGCAGACACCATCAACCTGCGCTATCTGAATCGGCTGACATCTATCGACAAATCAAAGCTGCTGCCCCCACCATCAACTCCAACGACGGCGGGAACTTCCACTTCTCAAGAGGCAGTCCCTCAAGCTTCACTCCTACCCCTCATGGAGAAAGTGGAGCGACTCCTTGCGCAGGCAACAGAGCTGATTCAGGGCCAAACGCGGATGATGGACAGACTCGCTGGGATAGAGACGACTGTGGCGGCCTTGCAAGAACAACTCCTTGACATCCAATCCACCCTGACCCCAACCCTTAGCCATGTGTGTGTATGTGTAGTTAGGACTTAGGCTGTTTTTTAAGTTCTAAACACTTTTTGCTGGTTTGTGTGTGAATATTTTGACTAACTCTGTGTGACTGTGGGCTTCCCTCTGATGAAAGCAAAAGGGGGAAGCGGTGAATCCCGTCTGGTGTACGGGTGACTCTGTTGTTGTTTTTAACTGCTCTGGATTTCTGCTGCTGGACCGTGTGGTCTAGTATTTTAACTGCTTTATATACTACGTCCTATCCTACTATTATACTGCCTATTTAATGATTGCTTGCCTGGAGTCCCTCTACGATTTAGGGGGAACCTAAATGGAGTCTTTGAACTCAACTACTACTGCTGCTATTAAGGGGGAACTTTGACAGGGTCGGTTCCCCTAGTCCTTTGTGTTTCTATTTCAGGATTGACTCCATCGGGATTCACGGAGGTTTGCTATCATCAGCAACAAGGGGGAAACTGTTGGGACATCGGAGTGTTGTAGAGATAGCCTATCACCTCGACAGAGTCAATCATCCCTAGATAGACACAAGAGTGAGCCGCTTCAATAGAGTCCACACAACTAAGAAGACTTCACAGACTCTCCCGTGCTGTTGCGAATAATAAGGAGTCAACTCGGGAATGCCTTAAATGCCACAACGGTCATGAAGTCTTCCCTCAACACCCGAAGATCGCGGCTCAAGTAAGAAGACTACTCAAAGCCGTTGGAAGTTGCCCACTAAGTTAGTTCCGGTATTTTCGGAACTAACTCCTTCGACCTACCGGCTGTATTGATAGTATAAATAAGCTGTGTAATAGTCAGTTTCCTGTGTGCTTTCATTGAGGATTGTTTCAGAGCTTAGAGAGAGAAAGAGAATCGCTTTGTAAGCCAGAAAGAGAGAGAGAATACGTACTAAGTTAGGTTAGCGCATTTAGATAGACTCTGCCTAGGAAGATCCTAGTTTCACTACACTTACCATTGATCTGATTAGAAAGTGTGTTGGGTGTGAGTGAAAAAAACCGCTAAGTAGATCCTTTCTACTTAGTGGACATTTGTAAGTTGTTTTATTTGACCAGGAAATGAAATAGCTTATTTGTGTATCTTGCTGAGTTCCACAGAGTCCTTCTCTCTTTTCATCGTTTTGCTTCAATTATCGCAAAAGTCTTCCGCACCCTTAATTTAATCAATTCGATTGAGTGCCTCTACATCACAGAGTATTTCTCACTTACGAAAGCTGATTGAGTCAAGCCAACTCTTAGACTCACACCTTTGGTTGGTTTGAGTTAGCCACCCGATCCTACAATATATATAAGGGAATTTCATAAAATGCCACTATATTTTAAGCTACTTCATGAAATGCCACAAAAAAAAGATAGTCACAAAAGCCACAATATTTTCGTAAAGTCCATGAAATGCCACTATAGTCATTGGCAAATGAAAAAAAAAAGACAAAAATACACCTAGTACTTAACAAAGTTCTTTAAAGTTCACAATATGGCCCTAAGTGTTAAAAAAATTCACAAAAAAATAAAAATACAATAAAATATAAAATAAAATATAAAAGTAATAAAATTTATAAAAAATGGAAAAATGAAAAAAAAATCATAAAATATTAAAACAAATAAATATTACATTTTTTTTAACTTTATTTAGGACCATAAAAAGAAAATTGTGTTCTAAACAAATAATTTATACCAATTTTTCTACCAATTAAGTACATAATTTATACTAAATAAGTACCTCAATTTTTACCATACATTTTTAATTATTATTTTATGTCAATTTAAATTATTTTGTCAAATTAAATTATTTTATATTTTTTAACTTATATTTAGAAATTTTAGTTTTTAAAATTTATCTATAAATAAGGGAAATTTCATGAAATGCCACTATATTTTTGGCTAATTCATGAAATGCCACTAAAAAAATGAATGTCATGAAATAACCACTATATTTTTACAAAAGTCCACGAAATGTCATTATGTCATTGACCAGAAGCAAAAGAGACAAAAATACCCCTACTAGTTAACAAAGTGCTTTTAAAATTAACAATATGCCTCTAAGTCTTAAACATTTACTAAAATTCATAAAAAATTCAAAATACTTTAAAAATATAGATAAGTATAAAAAACATTTAAAATATCATAAAAATAAATAAAATATATTAAAAAATTAAAAAATTAAATATTTCTAAGATTTTTTCAAAATTATTTAGTACCATGAAAAAATATAGAATTTTAAACACATAATTTATACTGAATTTTCTACAAATTTAGACCTATATGGTAACATAATTTATACTAATTAATTACCATAATTTATACTAATTAATTACTATGCCAATTAATTACCATAATTTTTACCACACATTTTTGAATATTTTTTTTCTACCAATTTAAATTATTTTTTCAAAAAAATTATTTTAATTTTTAATTAATATTGGGATTTTAATTTTTATTCTATATCTCATATGACTTTATAACATAATATAATTTATTTTGAATAAATAATTTAAATTAATAAAAAAAGATAATTCAAAATGTATGGTACAAATTATGGTAGTAAGTTGGTACAAGTTATGCTGCTTAATTGGTAGAAAAAACCTAATTTATACCAATTTTCTACCATTTAAGCACCTAAACTAGTACCAATTAATTACCATAATTTGTACCATACATTTTCAAATTATCCTTTTTATCATTTTTAATTATTCGTTCGAAATTAATTATATTATATCATAAAATCATCTACAAAATAGAATAATTTTTTAAAAAAATCCAAATATTAATTAAAAATTGAAATAATTCTTTGAGTAAATAATTTAAATTGGTAGAAAAAAATAATGCAAAAATGTATGGTAAAAGTTGGTATAAATTATGGTAATTTGTTGGTATAAAATATGATACTATATTGGTTTAAATCTGTAGAAAAATTAGTATAAATTATGTGTTTAAAACTCTACATTCTATTTTATGGTACCAAATAATTTTGAAAAAAATCTAAGAAATATTTACTTTTTTCAATGTTTATGATATTGTATATATTTTGTATTTCTTTTTAATTTTAGAATTTTTTAATAATATTTTACATACTTTTAAAGTTATCTATATTTTATAGTATTTTGAATTTTTCTTTAATTTTAGTGGAAGTTTTTAACTCTTAGGGGAATATTGTGAATCTTTCAAAATACTTTGTTAACTAGTAGGCGTATTTTGTCTTTTTTGCTTCTGGTCAATGACATAGTGGTTTTTCATGGACTTTTGCATAAAAATAGTGGCATTTCATGACTTTCTTTTTTAGTGGCATTTCATGAATTAGCCAAAAATATAGTGGCATTTCATGAAATTTCCCAAAAAATAAAAAAATTTATTAAAGAAAAAATTTTAATTGATAGAAAATAATAATTAAAGAATGCATGGTAAAAATTGTGGTACTTATTTGGTATAAATTATGGTACTTAATTGGTATAAATTGATATAAGTTATTTGTTTAGAACATAATATTCTTTTTATGGTACTGAATAAATTTAAAAAATGAAATATTATTTGTTTTTAATATTTTATGATTTTTTTCATTTTTATAAATTTTATTACTTTTTTATATATTATTTTATATATTTATTTATTTTTCTTTTTTTATTTGAATTTTTTAACACTTTGGGTCATATTGTGAACCTTAAAGAACTTTATTAACTAGTAGGGGTATTTTTGTCTTTTTTCCATCTGGTCAATAACTATAGTGGCTTTTCATGGACTTTTATGAAAATATAGTGACATTTTGTGACTTTCTTTTTTTAGTGGCATTTCATGAATTAACCAAAAATAAAGTGGCATTTCATGAAATTTCCCTATATATAAATTATAAATTAATACTTATTAAAATATAAATAATATATAATAAATATTTATATAATATATAAATATTATATTTGTATCCATATTATATAAATTATAAAAATTTAATAAAGATATAAATATCGTATATAATATTTATTAAAATTATGTATTATATATTAATATTTATCTAAATTATATATCATATATATTATGTTTATGTTAAAGATGCTGATTGGGGTAAGATGGAGGAAAGGGAATATCATTCCCTAGGATTGTGGGGGAACCACCAAAGAGAGATATGAGGGTTTTTGAAACTTGATATGGGAGAAACAGAATCACAAAAAATATAAAAACAAACAACCACAAAGGGAATGAATTCCTTTCACTTTGCTAATTATCCAAAAGTGAACGCACCTTAGAGTATTTATATAACATTTAGGGGGCGTTTGTTTCAAGCGGGAAACGGAATAGAATCATGAAAGGGAATGGAAAAGAATGGAAAATAATTCTTTGATTTTTCTACTTGTTTGTTCGAGCTGGGGGAAATATAATAAATAACCGGTCAACGGCTGTCAGTCAATGGTCAACGGTTGCCGGCTGGCGGCCAACCGTCATTAATTGCTGGTCAACATTCACCAGTCACCGGTCAATGTGGTCATTAGTCATCGGTCAATGGTCATATGTTGCCGGTCAAAGTGTACTGGGGAAAGGGAATTTCATTCCCTAGTACGGGGTGGGGAATCAAGATAGAGGGTTTTTAGATAATCACATTCCCATTCACTTTCCCTTTCCTGAAAATAGGAAAAACTGTCAAAACAAACAACATCCTGATTACCCCAAAACAAGCACCTCCTTATAGTTTCTACATTGTCCATTATGATGTATTAGGAAATTACAATGCCCACCTATGAACTTTAAAAAGTTATAATGTCCACCCATAAGTAATAAAAAATTATAATACCTACCCATAAGCTTCAATAAATTACAATACTCATCCGTAAGCTAATAAATAGGTTATGTGGAACTAGAGCTGTCAAAATTTGACCCAACCCGAAAACCCGTCCGTTTATCCAAACCCAAAACCCAATTGAAACCCGAAAATATTTAAATATAATAAACCCGAACCCGATTGGGTAAAACCTAAATGACCCGAACCGAAATGACTGAAAAATTATAACCCGAACCTGAAATGACCCAAAATAATAGTAATTAAAAATTAGCCAAACTCGAATAACATTAAATAATAGTGATAATAAATTTGTCCCAAACCTGAATGACCCAAATAAATATGACAAAAACTTGATTCAAACTTATTATATCCGAATGAAATTCAAAATAGGCATTGTATTGACTTTTCTGAAATTTATATTCTTATAGAAATTAGATATATATTTATTTAAAGTTTTGTAAAAAAATATTAACCATTACCCGAAATAACCGAAATCCGATTCTATCTGACACTATTACAACCCGAACTCGAAATAACCCGAAGTTAAATGACCCAAAACCCGAACGAGAAACCCGTTTGACAGGTCTACGTGGAACTCATAGTTTTTCAGTTTCTTTATGGGTTATCTTAGGTTTGTAATTTGTCTTTTTAAATATAATAATCTTCTTTTTGAAAAAAAATCGTACTCAAAAGAGGGTGGCATAGTTATGTTAGCCTTAGGTCAACGTGTGTCAATATGAAGTATGATTTTAGTTCAACGTGGACAACTCTTTTCATTATTTCCATTTAAGTCCTTTGCTTTTGTACTTGTATACTTTAACTTAACATTGTTAATTTTACATAATAAACTTGATTTACTATGTATACCTTCTCTTTGCATTTCAAAACACCAATGCCAATATGACTAATTATTTAATTTGCTAATTTACATTTGTTACCTGGTTTTGATTAAGAATATATAACATATTTTTTTCCTATTACTAATAATGGGACTTGAATTCATTCATAAGTGTTTTACAACACTCGTGTCATCGTTTTATTTTGTTTAAGCTATTAAATGACAACTTTATTATAATATTAATTATAAATTATAAATATTCTTATGCTTATATGTTGGACACGATGACCCAAATTTTAGGTCCGCAAGAAGTCAGGGAAAAAAGTTGCAACAATTGAAGACATAAAATCCTTAACTGAACGCCAAATTTTGGCTGCAAAAACGACCAAACAAGGTCATACAAGTACACAATAGTTCCAACATAAGACAAACAAACAAGCATATTAGTCTAAAACCAATAAGAGCAGAAACAGGAGCATACTACTTTCTCAAAAAAAAAAAAAAGGAAGCATACTACTACTACCGCCAAAAGATAGCTCTTGAGCAAACGATCGTTACACGGTGGACAGATGCGCAGTAACTGTTGGATGGCATAGAATATTGGAATAGAAAGGCCAGTCTCTATGACCTTCCTTGATCCCAGGTTGACCAAAGGATTAGCAGCCACATAAGTAGGAACATCTTCAGCATGGAACAAACCATTCAGCCAGGTTGCTAGCTCTCCCTTTGGATCTGTAACGAGGAACCAAAAACTCCAATAGTTACAGTTTACATTGGGAGGAATACTACTATAGTTATACTAGATATATATAGGTCTCATCATTAGAGCATTTATAGAAGTTTTGATCATGGGGAGAAATGACTATAGCTCACCCAAAGCATTATCGACAGGATCATGAACATCATATGTGGCAGGAAATATTCCAGTATTGGCCTACAAAAACGAAAAAAGAATGCATAATAATGGTTATTCGAACATGAATGCACATGAAGATCCAAAGATAATTAATTAAAACGAAAGCAATAGAAGAATACTTTAATAAAAAGAAAGAAAAGGGAGTATATAGTACAGGATTAAGAAGGGCCTTGCAAGGGCTGTCGTCAATCAGTAAAGTGTTCTTAGAAGTAAAAGGACCCTTCTCTGATTTGAAGTAGCAGCTCCAAACCTTTCTCAGATCCTTGAAAAAGAGGGGTTTACCCTTTTTCTCCAGAGAGCGGAACCCATAATCAGAACAGTATTTTTGATCCTGAGAAATTTACAATTATTTTCACTTTGTAGAGTAGACTTTACCGGCCCATTTGAAATGTATATGTTACATGGAAAAAAAAAACAAAATTAATTGACGTAAGGAAAGCAAAAGTAGTTACCCAAATGAAAAGGGGCATCTTCTTTAGTTTATTGAAGCACTGGTCCATGATGCCATTTATGCTGCGCCTAAATTTATATAGTGTCGGGCAAAGTTAGAGAATCGGATATATGGGCCAGTTCTAAAGAAAAGTACAGCAAGATGCCCTAGCTATCTATTGCAACTTACTCAACAGCTGACGACCATATGGCAACTTCAAACCTCTCGAGACAGGAGTTAAAAAACTCATCAACAAATGGCCTCTTGTAAACTGAAAAACAAAGGTATTCATTTCAACTTTTGTAAACTGACAATTTTCTGTCGTAACTAAAAAAAGGTATGATGTTTGTACACTTGTTAATGTTTTACCTTTTTGGTTGAGTAGTACAGCATCTGGGCTACGATTCTTCGGGACCTTGTTGATTGAGTCCTTCGAATGAACCTTGTGGATAAGTAAACCGTTGAGATCAAAGATTAGAAGCTTTTTCCCACTAATCTTTCTCTCGTTCACGATCGGTACTTCTTCTGTATGTTTGTCTTCATTCTGTGGGGATTCAAGGTCCTCCAAAGAAAGGGCTAAAGTACCGTGAGGTTGGCTATTGTCGCTGCTATTGTTGTCTGCTTCAGTACTACTGCTCGATAGAGCAGTTTGCTTATTATCGAGAGGTTTAGTGATGACTTCACCATCTACCACCTCTTGGCAGAAGCTCTCTTGTTTTACTTGGACTTCCAGAATGTCTTTGTCGGCCATGGTGACAGTGTGAAGAAGTTCAAAGGAATTTTTGATAAGACTGTAGGAAAAGAAACGAGCTGCAGAGTCATTATATAGATGAGCTACAATTATAGAGAGACTGTTGAACTTCTCCTTCTGGGAAGGAAAGTATAGACATAAATCATTTTTCATACTACTACCAGCAATTAATGCATCCAAATGAAATTAAAATGGTATGTATAGGTATGATCATCACTCACGCCAATCAAGGTTTTGAACTATTGGTGGCACACCTGTTTAGTACCCCTCCTACTTGGGAAATAGCAGATAGCCACATCATGCAATTTACTAGTTGAAAATGAGATTATGATTTTGTTAGATCACCAATGAGTTTAAATCATGGCGTAATTTGTCCCGACTTACATCCCTTGTGTTAGAGCCATAGATAGAGTCATGATGTGGTCGGGCGGTTAATAAACGGTTCTACTTCCTTAGAAAAGAGAAGTGTGCGACCGGTAAGCTGTCACTGCTCCGCGGGGGCAACTATTTCTCGTATCAGGTTGTGGTGCACTTCAGGACGCAAACATCATCCAATATCTGGATATATTATATATTCATTTATCCCGTTTATTGTTCCTTCATCCAAAAAAAAAAAAAATCCCGTTTATTGTTCGAGTGAATAGGTTATAATCGGGTGAAATTTTTGTTCTCATAAACAATAATTTATTTAATATATATAGTAATAAATATTAAAAAATTGTGATCCCAAAAGTAATATTTCCTTATACTTTAAGTAAACTCACTCCAAGTATTAAAAATATTCTACCAATATCAATGGAGAAAATTAGGGGTGTTAATAATCGGTTAACCGGCTTTTCGGTTAACTGAAAACCGGTTAACCGGATTGTCGGTTAGTCAAATTTGATAACCGTAATCGGTTCATTTAGAAACCGGTTAATCGTTAGTTTCGGTGCGGTTTTACCGGTTTAACGGTTAACCGTAATGATGTAGATTTATGTGTTTTTTCTTATAATTAGTAAACATTGTGCGGTTTACCGGTTTTGGTGCGATGTTAAACCGGTGACACGGTGATTTTGATAAGATTTTATTAGTTTTGGTATAATTCTAACCATTAACTATATAATTGTATATTTATTTATGATAAATCTAATAATTAACCATATAGTTTTATACTTATACTAAAAAAAAATTAATAAATTAAACGCTTAAACGGTTTTTTCGGTTAACCGGATTCATCAAAGTCAACAACCGTAACCGGAACCAGGAAACTAAACGGTTCGGTTAACCAAACCGGCAAACAACTTCGGTTAACCGGGTTCCGGTTTTGGTTTCACCGGTTTTCCATGAACACCCCTAGAGAAAATAGACATACTGATTATCAAGTTGTTGGTTGAATAAGAGAGAAAATAAAGATGGAGGGTAAATAATAAGACTATTTTTTTAGTATTTTTTTTAAATCGTTAAGGTTGGTTTGATTACTTGAAATAAAATAAGATATAACTTTAAGCGGATGACGGGACGAATGATGGATTGAGTGACAGATGAAATTTTTCACCGGAACATGACCCAAATCCGTCACCCGCTCATTCGTCACCTGATTTGTCATCCATTTATTTCAGGTTTGCGCCAACTTATTTAAAGCGGGTGAATCGGGTTAGTTGATATCCGTTTAAATTTGGCATCCCAAAAAAGAAACGGTTGTCTTTCTTGCTATAAACAATAGGGAGTGTTTAATAAAAGGTTACACTTTTGTGCACACAAAAACTTCTATTATCTCAATATTTTATTATAATGAAACTTGTGTCGCGCAAACCATGGATTAGGGAGTTATTCCCCTCCCTAAGATTGATGGGTTATTAGATGAATTGAATGGAGTTGTTGTATTCTCTAAACTAGATTTGAAATCGGGATATCATCATATTAGGACAAGGGAGCAAGATGTGGAGAAGACTGCTTTTCGAACTCATGAGGGATATTACAAATGTCTCGTGATGCTTTTTGGCCTCAAGAACGCTCCGGCTTCTTTTCAGTCCTTGATGAATGAAATCTTTTGACCGTTCTTAAGGTACATAATTTGGGTTCTTCGATGACATCCTGGGTGTATAGCAATACTTTTGACAATCACCTATTTCACCTAGAGCAATCTCTAGCCACTTTATCACATCAAGAGTCGCAGGTGAGCTGGAAGAAATTCGGTTTCACAGCGTAGGGTGGACTACTTGGGCCACTTAATAGAGGTGAAGTAGAAGTGGACCCGGTAAAGGTTCAAGCTATGGCGTTCTGGCCAACAACAAAATCAGTTAAAGAGTTACGCTTTTTACTGGGACTGACTGGCTACTACATGCACTTTATCAAGGGATACAGGCTGATTGTAGCACCCTTAAATGCTTTGACAAAAAAGATTGCTTTTGCTTGGACTGAATCGACGCAAGTGGCATTCGAGGATCATAAAAGAGCGTTGTCAACTGCCCCTGTTTTGGCCTCGCCTAATTTCTCCTTGCCATTCACAATGGAGATGGATGCGTTTGGAAAAGGTTTAGGTGTGGTTCTCATGCGGTAGGGGTGGCCTATAGCCTTCCCGAATCAAGATTTCTCGCAGTGGGCTTTGTCTAAATTAGTTTATGAGAAAGAACTGATGGCAGTTGTGTTTGTAGTGTGGAAATGGCGCCACTATCTGTTGGGTAATATATGTTTGATTAAGACAAATAAGAAAAACCGTAAACACCTCTAGGAGCAGCGGCTGATGACTGAGGAACAGTATAAGTGGGTCACCAAGTTGGTAAGCTTTGACTTTCAAATCTGCTATCGTCTGGTCAAAGAGAATTCTGCTTGTTGACACACTTTCTCAGATATAAGAGAGGCCCACTTCATCAACTTTCTTCGGTTATATTTGATGGTTGGGAGAGTTTGGAAGTTGAAACTGCTTATGATCCTAAGCTGACAAAGATCATCCAAGACCTTTTAGTCACGGATGATAGTCACCTAGGGTATACTCTGAAACAGTCTCACTCGTTTTATAAGGGCAAACTGGTGATAGCTCAACATTCATAGTTGATACCTCAGATTCTTCAAGTATTCCATAGGTCTTCGGTGTGTGGACATTCAAGGATCCTACATACTTATCCATGGGCGTTACAAAAAAATTTAATATGTTGTATGGTGGGTCAAATTTTATAACTTACTTGCAACCACCTTATGTCATATAGGATCAATTTCGTTAAAAGATTAACAATTGTATTCATATTATACAATATGTATCATTTTTGAAATTTATATTTTTCATTTTGTTCAATTTTGTAATTTAAATTTTTTACTATATTTAATATTTTTTGTTGTAAATATTTTTAATAATAATTTTAATTTTGTATAAACTTTTAACACCTAGAGTCCTGGTGTGAACTCTTAAATTGGTATGTTGATAAATTTGGGTATTTATAATTTTGTCAAGCTCGTCAATGACCAAAGTAGTATTTTGTAAAATAAGGAACAATTTTAGTGTCATTTTATGAAATTAAACAAAAAATTTAGTGCCATTTTATGGAAGCTATAGAGTTAAGGTCTTGTTCACCTTAGCATTTTTATGGCATACTTATAACATAAAGAAATGGTCTTTGTGTGGGTCCGGTCTGGATCCCACATGGGTCATACGTTCTCCTTCAATAATATATTGACACGCATAAAATAACTAAAACAAAAACAACCACAAATATATCATGGCAAGACCTAAACGGTCACTACAATACCGACTATCTATGAATAACCCAAACTGAATCCAGCAGATTGACATTAACAGATAGTTAAATAAGATCTTTTATAGCCTTAACTCTACTATAGCTTTGGGAACTTCTTTTTGTTTCCATTGGTATCCGTATTTGAAAGATTGATCTTAGTTTCCATCTTATTAATAGTTTATCACTTAGTATAATTTTGTTTCTATGATCCTTCCAATACAAATTAAACTACTGAACTACCACAAAACATTGAGTCATGTGTTAAGCTTTGGAAACAAATTTGAATTCTCAGCCTGTTTCATTTTACAATTCCACCGCGAGACAATCTGAAGTATAATTTGGTACTAAAAATATTAATGGAGGTAGAGAGAGGTTGAACTACAAACCTGTTGGATCAATTTTTTTGACACTATTAGTCAGTATGATAGAACATCAATTTGCTAAAATGCAGGCACTTAGTTGTTAAGTTACAACACTTTTAATCATGAGTATCAAACTTCACTAATGGTTTACAATATAATGGCAATGATAATATCATAGTAATCATATGGGAAGATAAATCTCTTCTTCATGTTGAGAATCAAGGCACTAATTATATCACTATTTCCCAGCACAGTTTCAATCCATCAAAACTACTTCATGTTCCCTTTATGACAAAGAACTTATTCTCTTTCGTAATTTTACACTAACAATTATAATTCGTCTGTGAGTCATACCCATGTATTATTTTAGAGAAGGGTCAAGCCACCAAGGAGGTTTATTTTATGGAGACAATGAGAATGGCTTGTCAGTTTTATTTTGTCAACTAAAAATAACATCAAACCCTGACATCAGCATTGAGTAATCACCAACTTTTCACATTCTACAAAAGTGAGGAAAAAAGAGAACGCGCTACACTTGCCCCCAATTCTCTCTCCCTCATCCTCGCACCTTCATCTCAACTTCATACTAGATCGAGATCTCAATGTTTAAAACCAATCTCAAGCTGATCGATCTGATTACAAGGCTGCAATTGGTAAGACTCTACTTCGACTAAGGCTAACCGACTTTCTCTCTTCTTTCTCTTCCATGAAAGATAGATTCATCTCGCTAGTTTTCTTCTGGATTTGTCCTCGATGATTATCTCTTGTTAATGATCTTCTTCTTTGAGCTATGCTCTCCCTTGTGGGTACATTATCTTTCTTGCGATTCTCTAGCGGATTGGTATATGCATGTTAGAAACCTAGCAAGTCTGTTTCCTTGTGAGTATGTTTATGTTAATATGAGTTCGACAGCTTCTTCCTCGAGCTAGCATGGGTGAGTATTCTCTCAGTGAACTATAGAGGGCTTGGTAAGCCAAAGGCCCGTCGATGGATTTT
The DNA here is from genome assembly GCA_023374045.1 of Limonium bicolor. Taxonomy (NCBI): domain Eukaryota; kingdom Viridiplantae; phylum Streptophyta; class Magnoliopsida; order Caryophyllales; family Plumbaginaceae; genus Limonium; species Limonium bicolor. The sequence continues at coordinate 75,062,458 of CM041777.1, read as the reverse complement.
AGACCTGGTTCGTGATGAAGCATCAATTATGATCTCCCTCTGTGAAACTAAGAGAACCATAAAGGAAATGAGACATTTTGGTCGAAGTCTCGAAGGATTTTATGGGTTTGTTTTTTATTGTGCGGGTTTGCCGTGAAGGTATTGCAATTTACTGACGTGACAGCCTTCAAATTGAGGTTATTTCACTTCTATCATCACATTGATTGCGGAGTTGATCGGGGATTTGGTCCTCAATGGTTCCGCACTAGGGTTTATGGATGGGTGAAGACATCTGATTGGTGGAGAACTTAGAGCCTCATTAATCAGCTAAATTGCCTGGCTTCTCAATCTTGGTTGATCCTGGGAGACTTCAATGAAATCTAGTACATAAATGAGCAAAGAGGGAGAGAAAAAAGGAGCCAAAGCAGAATGCAAGCTTTTCCTAATTGTCTTAGCCTAAACCAACTGGAGGACCTAGGATTTGTAGGAGACATTTAAACACACTCCAACCAAAGGGAGGAACACAATAATACTAGGAGTAGACTGGATAGATTCCTCGCTAACCATTCTTGGCAGACTCTGTTTCCCCATGCCCATAATATCCATCTCAAATGGAGAAGATCTTACCATCATCCTATTAAATTTCATTGAGGGGATCAATAGAGAAGGCCCTCCCATGTTTAAGTTTGAGAACTGCTGGGTCACCGACCCTTATGTAGACAGATAGTGCAAGAGGTCTAGGAGAGACCCTATTGTAGAGACAGCTATATCAACAAATTATAAGTTATAGTAGAAGATTAAGAATGGGGTGGGAGAAAGAGGAGAGATGAGAATATTCAAATTTAGAGCTCAAGAGTGAGATTGACAGAGTAGCTAACCAATATACATCCCGTGATGCTCTGAAATCTTAGAAGAATCTAAATCGACAACTGGACTGGTTATTATTGAAAGAGGAGACTCACTGGCAGCAAAGGTCTAGACAATTCTGGATCAAAGAGGGAGACAGAAATACTAGGTACTTTTTCTAGAGGGTCCAATCCAGATGAAGGATGAATATTATTCAAGACATTCAGGATGATAGGGGATATAGGATTACTAGATGAATGAGGTTGAAGAGGTAGCTCGGGGATACTTTATGCATATTTTTAAATCAACAAAGCCGATGAGCAATCCCCAACTCCATGTCACGACTGAAAACACCAATCTATCTAAATGATACTCTAGGAAAACCTTAAACAAAGGAAGAGGTGACTCAAGCTCTACGAGATATAAATCCATACAAAGCCCTTGGACCAGATGGAATTAATGGAGTTTTTATCAAGGCTTACTGGGATACTATTAGAGAGAATTTTATAGACACTGCCTTGGTGACTCTAAAGACTAACAGAATGCCAGCAAGCCTCAACCATACACGCATTGCCCTTATCCCTTAAGTTACTAGAGCTAATTCCATGAAAGACTTCAAACCTATCTCTTTATGCAATACAATTTATCGCGTGGTTACGAAGGTCCTGGGTAATAGGATAAAGAACATCCTTGGGTATGTCATCTCAGAAAACCAAGGTGTTTTTTTCCCAGGAAGGCTCATTTTTTATAACATAATAGTGTCTCATGAAATTCTTTATACCATGAACACACCTAAAGAGACAAAAAAAGGTTAATTTGCTCTAAAACTGGATGTGGCAAAAGCTTTCGATCGGATTGAATATCCCTTCATCATTGGAGGCTTTGAAGCATGGGTTTCCATGAGAATTGAGTGAAAACAGCAGAGAAATGTATCGCCTCGGTATCCTTTGTGGTTCTTATTAACGTTAGACCAAGATGAATATGTCCCCATGTCGTGGTCTAAGACAACGTGACTCACTTTCCCTTATTCCTATTTGTTTGTTGTATGGAACCATTCTCTTAGACCCTCAAAGTTGCTAGTTCAGCTAAAGTTATTTAGGGATTCACTCAAAGGAATCTAGGGTTTGATATCACCAATATATTCTTTACGGAGACTGTGTGCTATTTGGCAAATCCAATAAGGACAATGTCAAGGAATTTAGGCAGGTTATTGAGGATTTCAAAGAGGCTTCAGGCCAATGTGTCAATGTAGTAAAGTTGGGACTCATGTTCTCTGCCAACCTACAACCTTCTACCAGAGAACGAGTTTCTAAAGTTGGGGTTAGGGAGGTAGCAAACTTAAGGCTTCATCTGGGCTTCCTCAGTTTCATAGGCTAACATAAGAGCCATATCTTTGGGTACATAAAAGACAGGATTCACAAACGGATTAAAGGATGGGATATAATGATTTCACAGGCTGATAGGAGTGTACTCATTAAATCCATTATTCAAGTTATTCCTTCATTTTCATGGGAGCCATCAGACTTCCATCATCAATTATCAAGGAAATACAAGGAATTATTTAGTAATTTTGGTGGACAGGTTGCTACATACCAGAGGTATTTGCTGGAAAAGCTGGGACTCTCTCTGCAAGAGCTGGGATGAGGGTGGGTTAGATTTCAAGGATATTAGGAACTTCAATGATGCCTTATTGGCCAGGGAATGCTGGCGAATCCTCCTCCATCTCCACCTCCTTGTCTCTCATATCTTGAAGCTAAATATTTTACAGAAATAACATTCTCAATGTGGAGTTAAGGGCACGCTCGAACTCGGTCTGGCGCTCACTCTAGCTCTCTATTCCCCTTTTATGAACTGGTGCAAGACAATTGGTAGGAAATGAAGCCACTATCAGATTAATAGAACCATGGCTTCTGGATAAATAGGGTGGCAAGGTGTGGACATGGAAACTACCTACTATACCATGAGAGTTCGGCTTTGTCTCCTAGATGATCAGCAAAAGTAATCATACTTGGGATGCCTCCGAGATAGGAGCTTGGTTTAGTGAAGAAGATGTGGATTGATTCTCATGATACCCTTTAGGAGGGACCAGCCTAACAGATGGTGCTGAGTGGGAACAAAAACTGGAAACTTCACTTTTAGATGTGCTTACTTTATAGCAAAATCCTCGCAACATGAAAATGGCTCTACCTCTCACAAAATCAAAATTGACGATGCCATGAAGAATGTCTGTAAGGGAAATCTCCCAGCCAGAATAAAACTCTTGCATGGAAGCTTCTTCACGACATTGTTCCCTATGACGCGGATATTACGAAACAATGTCAGATAGCTGGATATGGGCAATGTACTACTTATAGGGGATTTAAAAGCCTGGCTCATGTCTTCATGAACTGTCCAAAGGTCAAACTTTTTTGGAAACAAATTCCTTCCCAATGACCATGAAATTTAAAGGATGATAATTGTCGTCAAGAGAGGTTTTTGAATATCTGCCTAAGTAAAGGGAACCTAAATTAGAAAAGATTACGTATTTCCTTTGGAAAATATGTTTTGCTAGATGCCAAGTATCCCATGAAAACGCTCAATTCTTCAAACAAGGTATTGATCAGGCCGAATCCTTTCTGGATATTGTTCTCTCGGTTGCTTCTTCCGACACCCAGTTCTCTGAGAACGATGAAGAGGACATGAGGAGATTGGTATTAGAGTCATGGTGGATGGTTGATAAGTGGTGAAACTATGTGAATTTAGGTCCTTTATTCACCTCTATTTTAGTGCATTCATGACCTATTTCACCACTTAGTAGAGTATTTTTGTGATTAATAGTGAACTTATATATCTTAGTATTTAGATAGGTAAAAGCTCATTTTGAGCATATATTTGGGTTCTTTTAGAGATAATGGAGCACATCAACAGATTGCTCATCTCTCAAGCTTTCCAACGCCACAAATGGGGAGAAATTCGGAGCCACGATGAAGATTTCAGGCCTCGCGCAAGTTAGAGCATCTCACTGGAGCAAACCGACCCTAGGTGGGTCGGTCCAACTCAATAGCACCCTACTGGAATCGGCCAACCCAGGGCGTGGGTCGGTCGGATGAATTTTCTGGATTGTCAACATACTAGAATCGACCGACCCAGAGCATGGGTCGGTCGTGGGTCGGTCGTAACTTAAAATGAGCATGTGCCTCCTTCTTTAAAGGGCTGACAGACCCACGGGGCCGACCCAGGGTGGGTCGGTTGGACGAAATTTCTACCCATATTTGAGTTTTAAAATGGTAATTTTATGGAAACCATTCCTCATTCTTCATTCACGACTTCCACAACCCAAAATATAAGAGAAAGAGAGAGAGATGCGAAAATAAGGGAGAAATCAAGAGGAGGAAAGAAGATAAGAAAATGAGGAAGAAGAACTTGAAGAATCTACCTCCATTGAAGCTCTAGAGCTACTCTAATGGCTAAATCTCTCTTTTCTCTTCTCCTTCTCTTTTCAATGGTTAAGTAGTCTCATTTTGTATCCTAGGATGGGGTTTGACCCTAATATTGCTCATTGAATGCTTGTGACCTAACTCATTGAATACTCTTGTTTTATATCCTTCAATATCAATTAATGCTTTAATTTGTTCAACTATGGCATTTATGGTGATTCCTTTCAACATTTGACTTTGAGTTTGGAACTTGACCAAGAAGGGATAAACCCTAACTTTTGCACTCTTGATTAGAGGTTAAATCTTAGGGCTATTATTTAAGAGCTTATGCTTGATGCTACCTTGTGATTTATACCTTCTTTAATTAAGAGGTTTGATTAAGTAGGTAAGAATTGGTTGTTTCATGATTTGGGGATTCATGAATTTAGCTCAATATACAATGAGAGAATGAGTTATGGTTATGATATTCTTTGGGTGATTTAGGTGATTTCCCACTATCCTAGGGCACTTTTCCACCCATTCCATTCAACACTTAATTACTGTTTTTTATTGTTTTCTCTGTTTTCAACAACTAAGCTTGCCTTTGGCTAAACCCCATTTACAGTTTTTATTTGTATTTACTTAGATACCGAAGCTTAGGATTTAGAAACCAATTTTTTTATGGATACGACACTTTTATATTGCAACGAATTGGGTGCACTTGCCCGTTGTAGCTAGGTTTTACTACTTATGTTAGTAATTTCTCCAACAAGTTTATGGCGCCGTGTGCGGGGGAATTGATAGTTTCTATCATTTCCCCCAGTTCAGTAGTTTTTTTAGTTGTTTGTAGTTTAGTTTTTTATCTTTGTTGTTTCCTTTTAGTTAATTGTGTGTTTAGTTGTTTTTCTCTATTCTTACCTTCTCTACTACTTAAGTGTATTTGGTGTTGGTATGGTTTAGGTACCTTCGGTTTTCTCGGTGTATGCCAAACACTCGAGCTAAAGGATCTCCACTTGTTAGTTCGAGACCAGTGCTCAAGCATTCCTTGTTGAGAGCCATTAGAACTCCGAAAAATCCGATAATGCCTGATCAAGAACCACTGGTGATAGAAGATAATGGGAACCCACAACAAAGAGCTCTCAAAGACTACAACCAGCCAGACACTGAAGGGAGACCTTCAGCCATAGTCATTCCGGAGTTGACACCTGAAGAGGCTAGACAATGCGTGTTCAAGACCCATTACATCACTGTTGTCTGAGACTTAGGGAAATTCAGCGGAGCAAATCCTGATGAAGCTCCTAATCACCTAATTCTCTTCCTCGATTTTCGTAACTCATTCGGTAAAGCTGGGCTGGTAGAATCAACGAGAGATACGTTTGAAACTTTTCCCTCACTCACTGTCAGACGCTGCATTAAAATGGTATAGAAGCCTACCTTTAAGGTCAATGCACACTTGGGCACAAATGGCTCAAAAGTTTCTTGCCAAGTATTACCCCACAAGTAGAACTAGGCAATTAATTGGAGGGATCAACACTTTTTGCCAAAAATCAGGGGATACGTTATATGATGCCTGGGATCGGTTCAAAGATATGTTGATGAATTGCTCCCACCATGGTTTGGATGATCAATCTTTATGTCTATCCTTTTTCAACGGTCTTAACAATGCAAATAGACTCCTTGTGAACTCCTCAGCGGAAGGGAGCTTCGTGACTAAGTCCCCTCAAGAGGGGATGGAACTCCTAGAGGTGATGACAAGTAACACAAAGCAATGGTCTAAGCCCTAGGGAAGAAATCCCAGAGTAGCGGGTCTCCTTCATGTTGAGCCCACCAGCCATCTTTCTACTCAACTATCCTCACTCACAAAAATGGTGGAGAAGCTAGCTATAGCTCAAAAGGAAACAACCAAGTCGATAGCTTCTTCATCATTTACTTCAGCTTCAATTTTAGAGGGGTGTGTGATTTGTGCGAGTCCTCATGAGACCTACTTCTACGAAGGCAAAGCTTACCCCGATCAACAAGAGGACGTGAACTTTGTAGGCAACCGCCCCGGATACAATTACAATAAAAAAATGCCCCATGGAGAAATCATCCAAATTTCTCATGGAGGACCAATGACCAAACCCAAGGAGGATCTAGCAATACTTCCAACCATGCTATGGGATACCGGTCACAAGGGCCACCTCCGGGCTTTCAGCAACAACAAACCCCCTTCTACCTCTTTAGATCCAAATACAGAGTTAAGAGACATGATGAAGAGTCTTGTCTTGGTAGTCCATACAAAGGTAGCAGAGTTTGACTCATTTAAGGCTAGTCAAGAAGCCACCAACAAAAGAGTTGAGGCACAGCTTGAACAAATTTCTCAACAGCTTGCTCAAAGGCCTCCGGGCGCTTTCCCAAGCCAACCGAAGGCTAACCCAAAAGCGCAGATCAACATTGTCTTTGTAAAAAAGATCGAGGAAGGGGAGATGGAGGTGGTTAGATCGGTTGAAATTTATGACCTTCACCATTACCTCCAGGAGCGGGCTATAGCTATTGAAGCTTCCAAAGAGAAAATATCTCCACTCCAAACCTCCGCCACACAAGTGAGCATCTCATTCAAATCGAGAGGACTTTCCTTGGGACACTTTTGACCGATTATTAGAATGAAAAGATGAAGTTGGATGAGGAAGATAAAGAGGCCAAGGCAATCACCTTGAGAAGTGGAAGAAAACACAAGATGTCCAGGTCCCACATGAGTCAAGTAACTCCAAAAAGGGTGACGAAGAAAGGGTTGAGCTTCCAACGGAGGGAACTTCCCCAGACATCCCAACAGATCTCTCCACGCAAAAACCCTCTCCGTTTGAACCACCCTTACTGTTCCCCAACCGACTCAAGAAACATAAATTTGATGCTGAGTATGGGAAGTTTGTGGAGATGCTGATGAAGCAATTAAATGTCAACATTCCTTTTGTAGACCTTATTACCAAGATGCCAAACAATGCTAAATTCCTCAAGAATCTCATCTCCAACAAAACAAAACTGACTGAAGTTGGCACCATCCAACTTAATGAGGCATGCTCTGCTATTCTTAAACATCCATTACCATCAAAATGCAGCGATCCAGGCAGCTTCACCATCCCAATCATGATTGGTAGCACCTCCTTTCAATACTCCTTATGTGATCTAGGTGCCTTCATCAACTTGATGCCTCTCCACCTTAAAGAGCCTAAGGATTGATGAATTGAAGAAGAGCAAGATGGTTCTTCAACTGGTAGATGGGTCGACGGTTTACCCAAGTGGAGTGGTGGAGGACGTTATCATCAAAGTTGACCATCTATACTTCCCATGCGATTTTGTCATCTTGGACGAAGAAGAAACTCCACTACTTCACTCATCCTTAGCCGACCCTTCCTCGCCACCGTCGATGCTCAAATTACAGTTGCTAAGAAGACCATCACCTTACAATCCTATGACGAGAGATTGGTCTTCACGGCGGGGAGATCATCAAACAACAAAACGGTTATAGTCAAGGTTGTGGAGAAGGCGGCCCAACCACACTCATCTTCTTCCTTCTCTTCATCACCCTACCTGAAGGGATGACCAATAAGGATGAGCCACCATCAAGGGTAGACGTGCAAGGAAAAAAGAAACGTGCTTCAAGGTGGAAACCCAAGAATGGATTTGATTCGTGCATCGGAATCTTCTCCTTACAACCACTCTCCAGGTTCCATCTATCCCTCACTTTGGATCTGTTTGCGCCCACGCGTTTGTCTTTTCATCTACTTTATCTAGATATGTGATTCCTCCTGTTTAAGAAATAAATGTGTAAATCACCAATAAAAACATAACTAGAGGAAAACTAGCTAGAGTGGAGAAATGAGCATGAAAAGTGTTGATTTAACATATGAAATGCACCCCTAAAACACGCTCATTTGGACAATCATCACACCCCCACACTTACCTTTTTGCTTGTCCTCAAGTAAAACCAAGCACCCAGGCAAATAAGAAATGCTCAAAGCTAACAAATACTATCATGAAGTGTAGGATATGAGAAGAAGCATAAATTGATTACAACTTTCAAGGAGTGTGAACCATCTCTTAGTGGTGGCATGGGTGTGCTTAGGGAAAAAAAAATATAAAGTTTCGGGGTATGACCTGGAGTGCTTCAAAGTTCTAAAGATTAGGTGACTTGGAGAACTTTTACCATGGCCAACTTCTCTCAAGAATGGGCATTGAGAAGAAAACAAAAGGAAAAATAGAATTATGCATTTGTTTCACTTTTGCATAAGAGATGAAGAAACAAAAATTGGGCATGTAGCCTTTGCATTTAAGAACGCTCAACTCTCATTGTTGGTTACCAATGGCGTCTCACAAGTTCCTTATAGATTTTTCACAATGAAACACTCCTTAGCAACCCCTAAGAGAGAAGTCAGAAGGAACCCCTAAGCAATAAAAAATCCAACCATTCAAGATCACTTGGTCACACCGCATGTAAAATGCTCCTCAAAAGCAATAAAAAGGAAAATTTTGAGCATTTATCCCACAATTCATAATAGTATTTGTTCTTATTGAGAACAACTCACATCACATGGGTCCAAGGTTTTGATTTTGGACAAACGCAAGATAAGCAAAGATATTAAGCATTTAAGCACAAAATTCACCGAAAATGTCACTCCCCCACACTTAACTTGAACAATGTCCTCATTGTTCACCAAACAAACCAGGGAAGGTTCCAGACGACCTTTTCGGGAAGCAAACTGAGAGAAAATGCATAAGACACAAACAACATTATGGCACATAAGCTATGCCCACTGACGGAAACAAGTAGAGTCAAAATGAGGGAAGAGAAGTGAGAATATCAAAATAAAAGAAACTAGTACTCCCCTAAGATTGTTGTTGCTTGCATTGACGGAACTCCCCCACACTTGAGCTTTAGCCTCAATTCGTAGATTGGTTGTGGTGTGGACTTTATTTTGCACCTGCAAGAAACACTAGAAGCAATCAAACTACAAACGGGGTTAAAGAGTTAGCAAAAATAAAATCAAAGGAACTTGACAAATTAAATTAAGGAAAATGAAAGAAATTCATCCGGGTTGCCTCGTGGGAAGCTGCCCATCTTTAAGGTCTTTGGCTAGACCATACCACATTGAAGTCATCCGGGATCGAATATGAACGTTGAAGTTGGCTTCAACGGGTGGGTGGGGTGGGCATCATGAATCATTGAAAAATGACCCGGATCAAAAGGAAATGTTACCTCAACACTTAGATTGTAGATGTGCAAGCTCCACCGATCTTTCTTCAGGTGGAAGTGTTGAGGTTGTTGATCCTTAGTGCGAGGATCAAATTTTGGAGGAGCCTCATCTTCGAAATTAAGGATGAAGACATCCTTATCTTCAATTAGCGGTGCAGGGAGGACTCCGAGGCGGACTTGTCTTCTATCTCTGGTCCGGGATCAAAGGGAAAAGTGCCCTCCACACGTAGTGGGAAGACTTTGAGTTTCCACCCTACTTCATTGGTGCATAGGTGGGGAAGGCCTTGATCCTCTAGGTGAAGATCAAAGTTTGATGGCTCCTCCTCCTCAAATTTGAAGATGTAAATGTCCTCAACTTCTTGGTGAGGCTCATGAGAAGAGCCTTGATGGAAATCAACTTTAAAGAGAGGTGGCTCCTTGAAGTTGATTATAGCACTCTCCTCTGGTGGCTCGGAGGGAGGCGGCATCTCCTCCTCCTCATGGTTGAGGATGTATCCATCCTCATCTTCTGGGAAAAGCACGGAGAAGGAGGGGAAATAACGGTAGTTGACTTCAGAGGGAGGAGACTCCATGAAGTCAAGGTGGAAGTTGTCCTCTAATGGCTTGTCTTCAAGCTCTGGTAGATGATTGAATGGTGTGTTCTCAAGTTTAAATGGGGGAGGAGAAAGAGGGCACCCCAAGTCCTTAGCAAGATGATCTACCATTGCCGTGATCACAGAACAGTGAGTACTCTCGTGGTCTCCTCCACTCTCTTGGCACCCGATACATCGGTTGATGTCTTGTTGGGTGGGGTTTGGACCGATAGATAAGAACCGGTCCTCTATGAGAGTCTCTGATCGTGGGATTAGATCCTCACAAGAGGGGCACATATGGAAGGATCCACACCCTTAACAATCAATGTATTGGTCATAGGTTGCTCCAGAGGTGTAGCCATAACAACCTTCTGCTTGATCATCATGACCATCCATCAGAGATAGGTTCCTAAAAAACACAAATTTATACACAAAAGGGCAAATAAAGGAAAAAGGAAAAAATAAGCACAGAAACTAAACAGATAATAAACCAGATAGTTGGACTGAAGTCCCCGGCACCGGCGCCAAAAACTTGTTGTGCAAAATAGTAGTGAAACTATCTTGCTAACTATGGGCAGTGAACCCAATCAATGTAGTACAACAAGGTCGTATCCACAGGGACTTCGTAACTCTAGCTAATTATAAGCTTAGTATATGTGTAAGAAGATAAATAAATGTGCATAAATGTAAATTAGGGGTTTTGGGGATTTTGGGTTATGATAGGAGAAATAAAAGAAAAACAATAAAACTAAAAACTAAAGGATAGTATCGGGATAAGTGTAGCTCGGGATAGGAAATTGCACCTGCAACCCTTTACTATCAATTGTCGAATCTTCGATAAATTGCTAAACAACGGGAATTTAATTAATATCCAAATCTTGATCTATTAATTATAACCAATTTAGACGGAAACCGACTGTTAGTTCGAGTCTCCAATTCAATCGGAAGCATTAAGCACATATCTACGCTAAGGTGCAATGAGAACCTCATCTCAAAATCAGTGAAAATCGGCTAACATTGATTTAGTCCCAACGGTATAGATATCTATTTCCGGAAACCCGTCCATAGAAATTCACACTAATGCAAACTTATCGGTGATATCAAACCAACCAATTTAACAAAATGACAATTAATTAGAGCAAACCCTAAGCGAATCCCCAAATTAACAAAGACAAGCTTAAAGGCCATAATCACTCAATAATCATCTTCAATTAAGAACAAGGACTAAAATACAGAATAAACATCAATCCAAGATTCAACAATGGAGTTTGGGGAATTTGGGGCAAAATCCAAATCCCTAGCTACAAGTGAGCTCAAGCCTTCATTAAAACACAAATAAGAGAAGAGGGAGAAGAGATAGCCATGAATAAGCTAGGAGAAGAACTTCAATGGTGAGGGGGATCTTCCTCTTCTTTTCTTATTCTTCTTCCTTTCTTCTTCTTTTCCTCTCTTCTTTTCTTCTTTTCTGCTCGTCGCTGGTGTGTGCCCGGCTCAACCTTGGTTCTCTTCTTCTTTTTTGCGTTTTAAAACGCGTCCCTATTGCGTCTAGGAGTGGTCCAGGTTTGTAAACCCGGACACAAACTCGGACCAGGGTGAAAAATGGGCAGAATATACGTTCTGGGAGTGGTTCGGGTTTGTAAACCCGAACAAAAACCCGGACCAGGGTGAAAAATAGGCAGATGGGAGTGGTCCGGGTTTGTAAACCTGGACACAAACCCGGACCACACTTCCAGAAAACAACTTCAACTTGTTTCTGCTCCAGTTTCTTTGTTTTAGCTCCGATTTTGGATCTGTTGCGCCCACACGTTCTCTTTTCGTCTGTTTTATTTCTAGATATGGTATTCCTCCTGTTTAAGCAATAAATGTGTAAATCGCCAAAAAACACATAACTAGAGGAAAACTATCTAGAGTGGATAAATGAGCATGAAAAGTGTGGTTTATACAAGCGTTCAAATACCACGATGGCTTTAACTAATGGTTGATAAACGTAAGTGAAAGTCGTTTATAGACGCGTGTACTCAAAGATCTTAAATAACGATTTCAGCAGGAGCCGTAATTTACTGTCCTTTTAGCACGTGCCCGTCAAAGGCTTTAAATTACGGTTCATGTGTGAACCGTCATTAAAAGCCTAGATTTTAATTACGGTTTTCCGCTCAACCGTAATTTAAAGCTTTTGGCAGCATGTTGGTCCCTTCGGTACTCCAAGACACGTCCCTGGTCGTTGACGTGTCACGCAGGTGTCCACTGCTGGAAAAAAAAGAATAAAAACGCTTATTTTGACTTTAAAAGAACGTTTATAAAGCGTTCTTTATGCCAGCGACGCAAAAAGTAAGAGTTATAAAGAACGCTTAAGAAGCGTTCTTTATACTTGCCTTATAAAAAACGCTTATATTAGAAAGCGTTCTTTATAGCTTTTAGTAAGACACTATAAAGAACGCTTCTAAATTAATAAGCGTTTCTTTATAACGACTATTAAAGAACACTTATTATTATAGAAGCGTTCTTTATAGTGTTTTGGCGCCATATTTTTGATAGAATAAAGAACACTTTTTTAGGAAGCGTTCTTCATTATTATTATTTCATTTTTTATATTTTCCCTTTCCCTGTGCATTTTCACATATTCGACATACAAAAACCTGTAAAATTATTGTGAATAGAGAATTAAAGAGGCGCAGAGCATGTTCCTTGTTCGCCAGGGGTTGCAAAATCGTGAGTAGAGAATGGAAGAGGCGCAGAGCATGCATGTTCTTTGTTGGCCAGTTAATTAGGGTTGCAAATTACCATGAGAAGATAGAGGTAGAGTAGTATGTTACTTGTTCGCAAGCACAAGAGTACGTGAGTGAAGAGAATGGAAGCTAGAGGTGCAGAGCATAATATTACTTGCTCACTAGTTAGGGTTGCAAAATTACCATGAGTGAAAAGAATGGAAGAGGTGCAGAGCATGTTCATTGTTTGCCAGTTATGGCCGGTTGCAAAATTTCTATGATCGAAGAGTATGGAAGAGGCGCAATCCATATTCCTTAGTCGCTAGTTATGGTTGCAAAATTACCATGAGAAGAGAATTGAAGAGGATCAACACAGGTTGCAAAATTAACGCGAGTGAAGAGAATATATGGAAGATTAAGAAGAGAGAAGAGCGGCATGTTCAAATTTGAGCCAAAAAATTCATGTCCAGAAGAGAATATATGGAAGATTAAGAAGAGAGAAGAGCGGCATGTTCAAATTTGAGCCAAAAAAATTCACGTCCATAAGAGAATATATGGAAGATTAAGAAGAGAGAAGAGCGGCATGTTCAAATTTGAGCCAAAAAATCCGCGTCCATTATACTTGACTTATAAAAAACGCTTATATTAGGAAGCGTACTTTATAGCTCTTAGTACACTATAAAGAACGCTTCTTAATAATAAGTGTTCTTTATAGTGTCTTACTAAGAGCTATAAAGAACGCTTCCTAATATAAGCGTTTTTTATGTGCTCCGGCCATACACTTTAAAGAACGCTTCCTACACAAAGCGTTTTTTATGTGTTCTGGCCACTGTAAAAAAACTGCTTCCTACACAAAGCGTTTTTTACAACCCGTTTTTTATTCTTTTTCTTTCCAGCAGTGGTCGTAAGAATGACAATGAATTGTAACTTAGGGAGGTAGAAGAGTCGTAAGTTACTTTAAATTGGAAACCTCTTGCGATTGAGAATTACACCCTAGTAGTTCACTCAATCTCCCTTCACGCCCACCTATAGACTCCGGGACGGTTTAGGACTTACCACTGAAGCCTTTTCTACCCTGGTCGACATACTACCAACTGTCTCCCAACTATTCCCCGAGTGTACCTAAGCTACCCCATAGCAAACTCAATACTAGGACTGGCAATTTCAACACGACCCGTTTGACCAACACGAACCCGACACAAAATTTACGGGTTTGGGTTTTATAATTTGACACGATTAAATAAACGGGTCGTGTTCGGGTTGACCCGTTTAATAATCGGGTCGGGTTCAGGTTTAACTAGTGTAACCCGCCAACCCGTTTAACTTTTAAGTTGAAATTATATATATTTATATATCCAAACCCATTACCGATTAAAATTACAGCACCTACTCTCTCTTTTATCCAACCACACAGCCAAACACCCAAATCGGCACATGATGACATCCCAATTCCCATTGAATTTTAATTTTTTTACTCAACCCATTGAATTTTAAATTATATTGTTGTAATAGTGCTCTTTAATCTTTATGGCAAGGAAAACTAATACGTCAAAATTCAAACCATATTTGGATTTTGAATTGAGAGATAGTTGCACACGTAAATATCAGATTAGTCGTGTGTACTAGGTTAATCAGGTTGACACGAAAAACTAATCGTGTTTAAACGGGCGGTCGGGTCGGTTAAAGTATATTCGTGTTCGGGTTGATGTACATGACATGATTAATTAAATGGGTTGTGTTCGTGTCGACCCGTTTATTAATCGTGTCGTGTTCGGGTTATGCTCAACCCGACCCGCCAACCCGTTTTGCTAGCCCTACTCAATACTATGTGTAGTTTTCACCACTTCGTTTTCACGATCACTCAATTACAAGACCTCAGCTAAACTCTCTGATAACAGAAACTATACAATGAAAAGCTTAGAATAAACTTTGTGCTCTCTAGAATAATATTCGCTCGATTCAGCTCTTTTCAGCACACCCGCTTCAAGTGAAGTTGGTTCCATCTTTTAGGAGATGTTTATCTCCTGTTATTATCTAAAGGTGGTTCACAGGTCTTCTGAAGTTCAGCCTTATGAATGGCTTAGACACTGTTGTGTCAGGGGTTTGGGACCACAGACAAGGTGTGGGCGTTAGTTTTTGAACCATTAAGTATCGAGCGTAAGGCTTCAAGGTTCGATTTGCAATTAGGATAATTAAACTAAAATTATAAAATTAAAGTGTAATTATTCTAACTGACCTACACAAACTAAGTTTTAACCTTTTAAACCTGGAAAGTAAAATGTTGCAATTTTTAGAGTTATGGGTCCAGGGGCTTGATATGAAATTTTTTAATGGTTCAGATTCCTTCACCACCCTTAGAAATTACTTTTATTTTACTATTATAACTCTAAGGATAATTGTTTATGGTATTTATCCTCTAATCCTACGCTTCCAAAGGCATTATAAAAGGTTAGGACCGCTTTTATGATAAGCATTTTTTTTGTGTTTTTTAGTATTTAAAAAAAACTACCTAAGTGAAATTATGGTTTTTAAAGGATCAACGTTAGAAAATAAATGATGTGTTAGAGACTAATTACGCTAAGGACTGAAATGTGCTAAAACACTTATATATGCCCGCATTAGCATTATCTCCAAATTTTATTAACATGTAGCATTAATGTCACGTGGATTCATTGAAACTAGGAGTGTGCAACAACTTACACCT
Source organism: Limonium bicolor (assembly GCA_023374045.1). Taxonomy (NCBI): domain Eukaryota; kingdom Viridiplantae; phylum Streptophyta; class Magnoliopsida; order Caryophyllales; family Plumbaginaceae; genus Limonium; species Limonium bicolor. The sequence continues at coordinate 75,047,027 of CM041777.1, read as the reverse complement.
AACACCAAGAATCAAATGTGCAAACCACCATAGATTCAGATGACCACTAATAACAATAATATTAAACAAAGTAAAAGAAGAAGAAGAAGAAGTGAGGTAGTTTTTTTTTTTTTGATAATTAGAGGCACAAGGCCAAGAACAGCAGCAAAGTGGATAGAACAAACAAGCCGAGTCTTACCATAAGACTACTTACCCCTAGTCTCATATAGAGATAGCCTTACATGCTCAACACGATAGCTTCCCTCATTTGTTAGATCTTCCTACCCTCTTACTTTCCTTTGGAGAAGCGGTACTAGCTTTGGCTCCTTCCTTGTCAGCTTGAGATACTTGGTCTGGCTTCTTGCGGGACTCCCGAAGGATCTTCTCGAGACTCCTAAGAGCACAGTCATCATCACGCACAGAACATCCAAGTTGTTTAGCAAGCAACAGAGTCTGTCGCGCTTCTTCCTGAAAGAAGGCTTCGTCGGAACCTACCTCTAAATCTTCCTTTAAACCTATCTGTTTGAAGCCAGGGGGTAGTATGGCTCATCAAATAAGCTTCTAAGATCCTCTCCAATCTCATCTTCCTTGACTGCCACAGACTGAGACTGTCCAGACTCTGGCTCTTGCTGGCTGCTACCTCCTATCACACCTTTCAAGAAGGTTTCTGCCTCTTCAAAACCTCCCTCAAACCTACTTTCCACCTTGCACGACGAATCTGGACCATATCTCCCCACCTGTTCTTGACTCGGGATCTCTTCAACTAATTGATCAGGAACACCACCCGTCCTCAAGGATGGGGAGCACATAGTAACTGGGTTATGAGGCTTGCTCGCTAAAGCACTCGACCCCTTACCCTGCTCCACAACCCTGGGCCCAAAATGACAACTCTGGAGAACTATGGAGCCGCTCCCAGGCCCGACACAGCTAGTACCATACCCATTATAACCTGCTCCAGCCCAAAATCCGTGTCAGCTAACATCATGCCCCCTACCATAATCTGTCCAAGGGTAACCGGTCCAGAAATAAGCAGGCTGGCCCACCCCTGGAACCACGTGGGAAAGCACTGGGAAGAGACATCCCCAAATTGACGAAGCGGGAATCAGGGGCGTCGCCTCTTCACGAAAGGGACAAACTGCCTGGGAACCAGCGCCGGGTTCCTGAAGGCCAACTTTCGCCGATTCCCCTCCATCCTTCCTGTTCTGTCTTTCGCATCTACTGCACCAGGAACCACCCTTGCGACGGACCCGGAGACGAACCGTCGGGCGCCGGCAGCCTTCCTCCAACCTTCCCTAAACTCGCTCAACCTGGACCTCGAGACCGCCCAAGTCCAAACAGATCTCAACCTCTCCAAAACGAAGCAGATAACGCATATCACCTTCGGGTGAGGGACCGTCAACAGAATCACCATAACTCTTGCCTAAACCATGAGAACCAACAGAAATTGGATTGTCGCATCCAACCTTTGCCAGCATCTGTACAACCCCGACGAAATCCATGTCTTTCTTGAGCTTCCTAGGGTATTTAGCGCTGCCAACGAATAGCTTAACCCCCCTAAACCACTTACCGTTAATACTTCGCGCTGTTGTGTCCACTTGAACCATGTTATGGAACTCAACCAAGACAAAAGCTCGCAGATTGTTAGAGCGGAACTTACGGGAGATGACGAACTCCCTAACACCATCAAGGTTGGCCAGCAGCTGACCCACACGGGCCACACCCTCCTTCGAAGTGAGGTAGTATTAGGTTCCGATGAAGAAAAGCAATCATGTTACCGTGTATAACAAGTAAAAAAACTATACATACCTGCGGTTCTTCTCTCCTAACAGAGTAGTTCTCTTCCACACACAGAGCATGGACGATGTGATGTTTGAATAGCCACTGCTTGGTCGTAACCAATGTGATGTGGAATCATCATATGGACATGACATGGTTAACTTGCAAGGTTGTTGACGATGACGTCGCTGATGCTCTGTTCGATGTGATGGCATCGTGGAGACCATGGCAATGGACCGATGCATCGTACCGCTAGGCACCGACCATGGTGTTTGATGTTGAGGAAGACACAACATCTGGTCTTATTGATTTCCTTACCGTCTTTAAGGCTCTACCTCATTCTATGCTCGCTTATAAAAATAACGAGGCAAAGATCTCGCTTGCATCTGCAGGATAACTCACATCGATAGAGTACGGATCTTCCTCTTGTTTTACTCCCATACGGAACGAAACTGATGACAATGTTCAAACTTCTCGGCGCCGATGCATCTAGTAGCGTGCAAATTCTGTTTCGAATAGCGGATGGAAATAACAAGTAAAGAAGTAGGTTTTTCTATTTTTTTCCTCCTGTTGTTCGAATCCCAGGCAGCAACGAGCCGAGGAACTTGGTATTGAGAGACCATCGTTCACACTCATATATTGGTGTCTAAATTAGAAAATTGATACTGATTTTTGCTGTTATTAACAAAGTTGTTGTTTCTGTGCTACCACAACAACAATGGTAGCTAAACTTTTTGCAGTAGTTAAATGTCTACCGTCTTACAAGATTTGCTACTAGGGCTGCCCATGGTAGTTAACCGTCTTATTCGGTTAACCGCTTTCGGTTAACCGGGTCTTCGGTTTTCTAAAATCCAATTTCATTACCATTTCATTTAGATTGGTTAACCGGATTCGATTAACCATTTAATTCGGTTTTCTAAAATCTGATTCCATTACCATTCCGTTTAGACCGGTTAACCTTTATTTGGTTTGGTTTTATCAGTTAACCTTGTAGCCGTGTATTTTTTTTATTGATGAGAACCATACCATTAATATTATAGTACAACAATGATCATTCACCTAAATCATGAGTGACAAATCAAACACATGTAAAAATATATATAATATTGTGCATATTCCCTCAATAGCTAACATTAATTATTATATGAGGTGAACATTAATATTTGAAGATTTTGATTGTTTATATAATCCGTTAACCACGGTTAACCGTTCAGGAAAATTCATTACCGTTACCGAAACCGGTTAATTTACACGGTTCGATTAACCATACCGCAAGATCCGGTACAGTTAACCTGAAAACAAGTACGGTTCACTTCAGTTTCAGTCTGATACCGCGGTTTCGGAATTTCTTGGGCAGCCCTAATTGCTACCTTCAATAGTAGCTATTTTATCTTTCATTCCGGTAGTTTTAGCAAAAGTAATTTTGCTACCAATATCGGTAGCTAAATTAATAAATTACTACTACTTGGTTAATGCTAATTCAATCATGGTAGCTATTATGCTACTATTTGAGCAACGGTAGCAAAAAGATTCTAATCAATAGCTAACTAGCTACTATCTTAAAAGTTGCTACGACCATGTAGATAAGCGAAATTATGAAATTACTACTAACACTTGATTATGGTTGCTATTGTGCTACTATTTTGGCTATGGTAGCAAATATTTTTAACAAGTAGCTAAATTGCTACTATCTTAAGTTTCAAAATTGCTAGCGACTAATAATGCTGATGAAATTTCAGTTGATATTGTGTCAAGGACGTAGCCAGGATGTAAATTATATGGGGTCACTATTATTTGAAGAAATAAACTATAACATATTTGATCATAATTAGATTTGATCCTAGAATGACTCACTCAATATTTCTATCCCTTACCACTACACCACCAACAACTCTTTAATATATGGGGTCACTATAATATATACATATAAAATCTAATTATTATACATATAGAAATCTTTGCATTCTTCAAAAAACGTGGGGTCACGTGACCCCATGTGATCCCCTTGCATCCGCCCTTGTATTGTGCTAGAATATAAGAAATGATAGCTAATGTTCGTAAGCATTAATAAAATTATTATTGTCTTATAACTTAAACTTATGAATACTACATGATTCAGAATACTAACCTATATTGTTGCTGCCATTGTGGATAAATTATCTTCTTATATAAATATTTTATTTTTTATAGTTTTTTCCAATATAGTACCTTTGGTATATTTATTTCTTACCTTTTAGCTATCAAAATTTTAAAAAGAACTTTAAATAAACATAAAATTTCTAATTCATGCAAATTAATTAAAACTACATACCCCTACAAGTATTTATTTATAATATAAGATATATGTAACATAATATTTCTGATACTTATAATATTTTTAATTTTCAAAGTATCATACGAATTAATACATTATAAAATAGAGTAAATGTAATATAATTTAAACTAGTACACATATTGGTTAAAATTGACAAATTTAATATGAATTAGTTGTCAAAATAATTTAAATTATTAAATGATATATATGTATATAAATTTCAAAATTTGTCCAGATTTTATACATTTTACTATATAATTCTTTCAGTTTACAAAAATTACATAAATTAGTAAAATATAAAAATACAATAAATAATAACAATTTAAATTAGTTGACGTGTTGGTTAAAATTTGTAATATATATATATATAATTTATAAATGTTTAAAGTTTTTGTAAATGATATATGTGTGTTTAGTTTTAAATTTTATACAATTTTAGCCAACATACACTTTTATTTTTATTGTTTTGACCGTACAAAATTAATGTTGTAATATTTTATAAATTAAAATATCAATGTGGCTTAGTCAGACCTACTTCTATTTTATTAATTTTTACATATCCAATATTCGATTATATCTCGGTAAAAATTTTGATTTATATTTAGGGTATCAAACATTCAATATATACATATGTATGTCGCGAATAACTATGATGGTCCAACGGTTAAGGTAATCTATCCAGTTCATATGTCGCAAGATTGATTCCTGATGTGTGCACATTTAGCGCACTAGTCTGAATTAATTATGTCATTCGTATGAGTTCTGTTTACCTATACATCAATGAGGATTGGACTAGACAGTTAATGTCAAAGCACCTATGTTGCTGTCGATGGTGTGAGGCAATGGAACAGGATTGTCCGTGGGGGTGGTATTACGTGAGCGAAATTATTTGATGACGTAGCAGCGATGGAGTATATAGTGATGTCTACTACGGTTGATGTCTTGTGCGTTACAGTGGTGGCTGATGCACTACAAAACCCACGGCAGAAGTTGCAAAGATTCTAGGTTATTTATGATCGTGTGCTCTATGTATATCTCTGTATAGCATGAACCCATTATATAGAAAATTACTATGTCAGATAAGAGGTAATCATGACATAAATTTTTTTTTATCAAAAAGGAATACTATTTATTAGCTGGTAGCTTCAGGAGTAAGATCCTTAGCTAGCTCTATCAAACAAGATACTTGCACCCTCTCTGGCAAGTAAGGTTGAATTTAATTAGCTATCATATCAGCAACCTCATTACAACTCCTATCTATTCTAGATATGATACACCTCTCAAAGTTAGAGGTAAGAGCCTCACACGCTCTACAAATGCCCTCAAGGGGATGATTCCTGTATCTAGTCCTATTCAACAGACCCTAAGCATCGTTCGAATCAGTTTCTACTATAATACTAATAAGTCCATCTCTGCAAGCTAACCGCAATCCATCATAGATGGCCCACATCTCAGCTTCCAAAACCGAGCTGCTCCCTAGAAAATGAGTAAACCCCTTGAGCCAGGTTCCCTTGAAGTCCCTAATACAGCCTCCTGCTGCCGCCATGCCTTCACTACTGACTGCAGCATTCACATCGATTTTCACAGTACCACAAGGAGGAGGAAGCCATTTCTGGATAGGAACATTAGAACTAGCGACAACACTTGAGACTTTCTTCAAAGGACGCTTCAGGAGACTCAGCAAGTTAGACATATAAAAATTCAGTGGAATATCTGAATCTAGCAAGTTTTGGTGGTATCTCACATTTCTTCATTTCCATACAATGTAACAAGTATCAGCAAAGATGCGGGACCAACAGGTACTAAAACCATGATGAATTTTGTTACAATTCAGATTTTTAAGTAACCAATCATGGAGATCCAGATTAACAGAAAAATAGCCCATATAATTACCCCCCCCCAGCAAATTCCAGATTCTGCAGCAGACAACACAATTCTGGAGAACATGTTCCGCATCTTCAATCCCACCACAAACATCACAATCATTGGATTGGAACAGGTTCCGTTTGAATAAAAAATCCTTGGTTTTTAATCCGGAATGAGCTACCATCCAGAGGAAGCATTTAACTTTCTCACGGACCTCTAATTTCCATATACTAATCCAAAGATTATCCTTATTACTGCTGCTTCTCATCAGATCATAGGCAGAAGCAATAGTCAGGTTCCCTGATTTACTATGGGCCAAGACAATGGAGTCCTCCAAGTTAGGATCAAAAATAGCTTTACTAGCAAGTGCATTAAGAACATTATTAGAGAGAAACTCAGACAAAACATTCCAATCCTAACCATAGTTATCCTTCCAAAATTTATCAACAGTGCAGTCCATGTCAATTCTATCAACATTAATAGCAAAACTGATCAACGGGGAATCAAAGAGCCATCTATCAGTCCAGAATTTTATAGATTTGTCATTCTTAAGTCTCCATCTGGAGCCCTGGGTTATAACATCTTTAGACCCCACCAGATTTTTCCAGGTACTAGAAGCCCTCCTAGTTTCAGGATTTTTGTACCTATTAGTCAAAACTCTACACCATAACCCATCCTGATTATTCAAAAATCTCCAAGTTAATTTAGCAAGACATGCCTTATTCATCACTCTAAGATCCTTGAAGCCAAGACCCTCTTCCTTCTTAGGTTTGCAAATAGTTTCCCACGCAATGGAATGAACTTTTCGTTCAATAACATTATGACCCCACAGAAAACTCCTACTGATACGTTCAATCTTGTCACACACAGATCCAGGAATTTTCTGGGACATCATATTAAAAATAGGAATAAAATTAAGAACAGAATTAGTAAGCACTATCCTACCGGCCATAGAGAGAGATTTGGCTTCCCAGCCACTAAGTTTGGCAAGGACCTTGTCTATAAGGTCCCTAAAATTTCTAACCTTAGATTTACCATGAATCAGGTTAATCCCTAAATATTTACCCAAATTATCAGCCAAAGGAATACCTAACATTCTGCTTAACTCAATCCTCTTATCAGTACTCACATTCTTAGAGAAAAGGACCTTAGATTTACTGAGGTTCACCTTTTCGCCAGAAACTAGGCAAAAGTCATTAAGGACAAACAACATATTATTCACATTAGAAGGGGAGGCACTGCTTATTAAGATAAGATCATCAGCAAAGAAAACATGACTTAAACAGGGGCCCTTATTGCAGAGTTTAATAGGAATCCAACTTTTACCAAGAACAGCTTGATTAATTAAATGAGAAAGCCTTTCCATACAAAGGACGAACAAGTAGGGGGACAAAGGGTCACCTTGCCTTAGCCCTCTAGATGGAAAAAAAGTTTCAGATTGATTGCCCTCCCAAAGGACCTTCATACTAGCAGTTTCCACACAAGCCATAATTAGCTTCATAAAACAGACAGGAAGATTAAGACAAAAGAGAGTGTCCCTAATAAAAGACTAAGAGATTCTATCATAGGCTTTTTCAAGGTCTATTTTCATGACAACCCAGCCATCTCTAGCCTTAGTTCTACCCATGGAAAACACAAGCTCTTGAACAATGATCTGATTATCTTGGATTAGTCTACCAGGGACAAAACTGCTTTGTAAAGGGGACACAACACTAGGAAGGAAAGCTTTTATCCTGTCAGCAACAATTTTAAAGATGATTTTATAAAAAACATTACAAAAGCTATGGGCCTAAACTATTTGATATTATCAGGAGAGCTTACTTTAGGAATAAGACACATAAAGGTCATATTGATGTTCTTATCAATCTGGGACTTCCTAAAATGTTCAGGACCATCTCATAAACATTATGCTTCACAAGATTCTAGTGGTTCTTAAAAAACCAACTATGAAACCCATCAGGGCCAGGGGCCTTAAAACTACCCATTTTATTAATAACATCCATAACCTCCTCCACAGTAGGATCAGCTATACTGATAGATTTGATCTCAGAACAAATAGTAGGAAAATCATGGCTTATAGGATGAACACACTCACGACTCTCCTCTCTCTATATAAATTACTGAAATACTCTAGTGCCAACTTCATAATATTATCCTGCCCCTCTATAACATTTCCATGCTCATCAATAAGAGAGCCCACTATAGTCTTGGCTCTCCTAATGATAACTCTCCTATGAAAATAACTAGTATTCTTGTCACCAAAACATACACTAGTACAAAAATGGTCTATTTCTGCGCCCCTATTTCTGAAATAGGTCTGTTTTATTTTTAAAAAAAATACGGACCACCTATTTCGGCGGTTATAACTTAAAAACCGCCGAAATAGGGGCTCATTTTTTTTAAAAAAAATATCGACGACCTATTTCGGCGGTTCTTATGTAAGAACCGCCGAAATAGGTCCTTTAATAACATCCCCTTCCCCAATTCATCATTTCACCCCGACGCTTCAAACCCTCCGCTGCTGCTGGCGACCGAAGAGCGACACAGAGCTGCAGCGCCTTCCGCTTCCGCCGCCGCCTCGTCCTTGCCGCCGCATCTTCCTCGCCGCCGCCTCGTCACCGCCGTCCGCGTGCCGGCAAAGTGTAACAGCAACAGCAGCAGCAGCTAGGCGATTTAAGGGAGAAGAAGAAGGTAAGTTCGGTTTTGACCAAAATTTATGGATTTATTGTGGTTGAATGTGAATGTGGATGATTGAATTAGTGGAGTGTATGAAATTTGTGTATATGTGTAGTATTGTAGAAGTGAATTATTGAATGTGTATATATGTGCACACAAGGTGCTTGACAAAATGTTTGAGTAAATAATTGTGGTTTTTTGCTCATTTTGTGTGGTTGTGCCTTTGTTTTTGATTTTTACTTTTCATTACTTTTCTTTTATTCTTGTTTTATTTCTACTTTGTGTAATTATACATCAAATTTGATTAGTGAGGATTAAGCTTGCTTTCGTTTTAGACTTTTAGTATTTGTTCGGATTGTTTTGCTTTTCGTTTTTGATTTTTCGTTTTTAATTGCTTGAATATGAGGAATTTACATTGCTTTGAGTATTAGTGGTGTTATTGTATAATGAGGAAGAGATTGAGTTGTTTTAGTGTTAATAAAATGATGATTAAAGGACTTGGAAGCCAAGAGGAAATAGATGAGTTTGTGCAGAAATTTAATGTGTGTTAGTGATTAAGATTGTTGTGGATATTAGAAATGAGTTGGTGAGCTGAAATTATGTGTGGGCAATGCTAAAATTATAGGGGAAACTCTGTCAAAATTGTCCTAGAAATTAGATGACTTGAGTTGAGGAAAAAAGAACCTAGAGTAACTAGGTGTTGTAGAGGTAAACTTGAGTTGAGTTGAGTAGAACCTTGGGTGAAGATAAGACAAGTGTGTGCTAGATGACACTAGTTGAAGGAACATGGAGTGGTAGGAATGAGAACAAAATATGTAACGAGGAGAACTTAGAAAACTAGAGCAAGTGTTGAAAATTATTTTGTTTATTTTGTCATCAGTTGAATTGGTTTAGTATTAGGTTTACATAATTCTTTTTTTTAGGTTTCAAATTTAATTCTGTAGGTTAATAGTATGTAGTTCGTTTATATTTTCTCTTAATTTTATTAGGATATATTTACATGCTAAGTTTTAATTTGCTTTCTTTTTTAAAATTTTGTTACGTGTTTTTTTTTCATTACTCTTTTTTATTCTTGTGTTTATTTTTACTTTGTTTAATTATACGTCAAATTTGATTAGTTAGGATTACGCTTGCTTTCGTTTTAGACTTTTAGTATTTATTCTAATTTTTTGCTTTTTGTTTTTGATTTTGCGGTTTGCTTTGTTTATTTTTTTTTTTTGTCATTACTTAAATTGGTTTAGTATTAAGTTACATAATTCTTTTTTAGCTTTCAAATTTAATTCTTAGGTTTAATAGTATGTAGTTCATTTATCTTTTCTCTTAGTTCAATTAGGATATATTTACTTGATAAGTTTTAATATATTTTTTCAATTTTATTTGCGTTTTTATTTTTTCTCGAGTCGATTAATTAATTTTATAGTTTTATTTTTGTGTTTTATTTTTGTTTTTTTTACTCATTTTGTGTGGTTATGCCTTTGTAGGGGGAAATCACTAAATGGGCTCACCAGATTGAAGTCATACGGGGCTGAATACACTTCATTTGTGAACCCGTAATATACTCAACTTACATCTTCATCTTTTTAGCTTATTATATATATTTTTGCAATCCTAATTATGAACAATTAACATACATAAACTAATGAGTTTCTATTCTATCTATAGAGAAGTGCTTAAGATTTCCCCATTCATTGCACGGTATATTGAAAGCGGAGTGGAAGAACCGGTAATATAATCTAACTTATCTTTTTCTCTTTTATACTTTGTATTTCCACAAAATATTGAAATTTGGTTTGATGAATAAATTTGGTATTAGTTTGATTTGTGTTGTTGAATGATTGGTGAATGCTTAATAATAAGCATGGGATAGATAAAATTATGCAAAGGTCATGCTAATTTTTTTAACAAAATCTCTTTGTAATTAATATTGTTTGATGTATGTGTATATGTATAACAATATCTAAATTTTGTCTTTATCAGGTCTCACCACATTTAAGTCCGTGAACCACCTCTCTTATTTTCCACCTTCTTCCATGAAATACCCCTAACATTTAAATAATTAAATATAAGTAAATAAATGTTATTTGAGGAATTATAAATATTATTTGGGGATTATGAACCCTAAGAAAGTATATAAACACTTGGGCGTTAAAAACGCACCTAAACTCCTTAAGGTCAAAAACATGCGTTAAAGCCCGACCTTAAGTAAACAAGTTATATAAGCTATAAACTTCTTATGAAGATAATCAAGGATCATTAAATGACCCTCGGAATGCAGGACTTCATCAAAAATTGAATGAAAATACAATATGCTCGGGAATTCCCTTAAAGGCCCCTTAAGGCCCGAAAGTCCCGGAAATACCTTAGTAAATAAAGTAAAGCATTACACCTCATTCTAAATGCATAATAGTACCTTAATGAACATTTAAGATGGAGTTATCAAGATAAATTCTCAGTTAAAGACAAAGTACTCGGGAGGATTTCTTGACGCTCCTTTTTGCCCGGGTAGCCCGAGAATTGTGTTATGAGTTTATATAACCCCATATAACTCAATGTAATACCTTAATATATTAGTATTGACTATAAACAATGTCAATAAACACTTGGAACTCATAGTGACTAATTATTTCCTAGGAAATTCTTAAAGCACAAAAACGCACCTTCGGGTGTCACAAAAATGCGTTTTACGCAATTGCCTTGATGTCTTTGAGTAGCCACGAGTTGATAAACTTAAAAGTGGATAAATTGACCATCTAAATCAGTTGATGGCAGTACCAAACTCATAGCACAACCAGGGGCGATTTTTACCTAAAATCAGCATTTTTACCTTAAAAGTTTCATCTTTTACCATCATATAAATGTACCAAATAAATGCTGGAACCTATTACACATATTAGTATGGTCTTAGTACAATATAGTGTAACAAAAATTAAATGAAAAGTTAATCCCACATGAGCCCTATGGATGCGTTCGCCTTGCACTAAATGTGCATTTTTTGACAGCATAAATATACAGCATATGCTGTTTTGGACTCCTTTATTTGTTTTTGCTGTTCGCCTAAAACAGCATAAATGTCAGCATAAATGTCAGCATAAATGACAGCATAAATGTCAGCATAAATGCCCGCAGCAAATGATACTTTTTCGTTTTCGTGCTTCCACTTCCGTTTCTTTACTCACTTCATAATGCAATTACTGTGACTATTGATTAAAAAGAAAAAGAAATGTTTTACAAGTTACTTTATTTATTACAAATTACATAATGCTTTAAATAATTTAAAAAATAGTACTACATCTTTAGCCAAATTTACAAAAAACACATTTATAATACAAATCTTTAAATATATTTGTAATACCACATAGATTAATAAAATTAAAAAAAACGAATAAATATACACACTTGTTGATATATAAATTAAAATATTAAAATAGTATATAGAAATATGAATGCATATAAATTTATTAACATACAAAGTTACAAAAATATTATATATTATTAAAGTTATAATTTTACTAATAAATTCACATAACATTATCAGAAAATTTGAAACGCTTTTTTCTCTTTTTTTACACTTTTATATTTGTAAGAATTATAAAATTTAGATAATAAAAATATATTGTTTAGGAGTTACAAGTTTTGCTTAAATAATAGAAATAAAAATTTTATTGTTTGTGAATTTTTATTTATTTTTACTAACAAAATAAAGTTACGTAGTGTAATATAATAAATTATAATTGTAATACGAAAACGGTAAACACACTACATATAACTAACTTACCAAACATGCTGCATTTATGCCGCACTGCCAAACAGCAGTTTTCAAAACAGCTGCATTTATGCCAGCACATTCCTGCCAGCAAATATGCTGCATTTATGCCAGCATTCCTGCTGTCAATATGCTGCATTTATGCTGCCAAAACAGCCATGCCGAACAGAGCCCTATACCTTGCGTAAATATATGCCATAATTGGCTAGTTTTTGACAAAATATTGCCTAATGCTATGTGACTCATCCTAGCATGTGATGTGTGTCAATGTAACAAATATAATCGGTAGAATAAAGCTCCTCCATACGTATAACCTGCAAGGATAAGCAAGGAAGATTAGTATAAGACAATTAATGAAATTAAAAATGCTAAAAGTAAAGTTAAGTTACAATAATGTAAAGATGGTGACTAGATAAGCAAACACCCATGTTCCATCCTATATATCAGCCGATTATCTCATTACAAGAGGGATCAATTACCCTATATTAATCAAAAGAAACTTACCTAATTTAGCATGATCACATGTTTACAATTAACAAAGGAAGAAGACTTATCTATGTCTTCCATTACCGTGAGCAATTGGTGCTGGCTACCTCCACCATGGCCGATTATCTACAAGGGAGTGGAGCTCCCATTTTAATTGCAACCGAACAAACCTGCATAAATAAACAAGAATTAGTGCTGCTAATAATCAAATAAAAACAACAATAATAAGCCTAATCTAATGCCTAACATGAAAACAAAACTAAATTAATTTCCTACCTTCCATTGCAGAAGCCTACAGGAGCTTCCATTTGCTCCATTAACAACCGGCCACCTACAAGGAGAAGATAGGATTAGTTCAATAATTAAGCCAATAACATAAACCTAACTTGTAACAATTAACAACTAAAAGTAGTCACCTAGGTTGGCTTGGAATCGTAAGCATTTGGAGCTGATTAATTGCTCCACTACAGCCGAATACATAGCCAACAAAGAGATTATAGTAGCTAATTATCTAATAAAAATAAACCTAAACATAACATATTATTCAGCCACTTCATTGCCTTAAAACTTACGTGAGTGTTCATCTCATTCCTTGCCCTCATTCACGAATGTAAGTCTCCTCTCTTGCTCTCTCTCTTTTCTTCATTTCCTAAATTAATTCCTAAGTACTAATAAACTCCATTAATGGTGTATTAATTCCTAACACCATTTTAATGTAATTTCCTAGTTAGTTCTATCAAGTCTTGAAGCAAGAAATCATCCTAGGAATTTCTACAATTTTCGCCAAGCATACATGCTCCAAGGAGGTTCCTAAATTCAACAACAACACAAGGAACAACAAGATCAAGTTAAGGTATATTTTCATGTTGAAAATCTTAAGAAAATTCCTTAGGTATTTTCGAAAATTTAGAGCTTCTAAACCTATGTTCTCTTCATTATTTCATGAAGGAAACTTGGATCTACAATCATCCCAAGGTGTATCAAAAATACCTTGTTAAATTCCTAAGGTAAACTCCTGTAAAATTACTACAAATATTAATTATAAACTCTTGTTAGAAGTCTAACAATGGATCTCCTAAATATATTTAAGGAGCCGAAAATTATTCATCAAGATAGCATTTGGAGAGCTTGGAAATTCAAGGAAAACCAAGTACAAGAATTGTCTTGATTTAAGGGTAAGTTTATATAAGTAAGGTTTATTAAGTTTAAGTTTGATTTAAGCTTCAAACTTTGGTATAAAAATTATGTATAACCTTTAAAAATATTATGGCCGAAAATCATAGGTTATATTGTCAAGAAAATAAATTATAACATATAAGGTAAAATTATTACCTTAAGGTATTAATTGTGTCACAAAAATTAAATAGGACACACATATTATCAAACCGAATTATCTAAGAATTATTTGTTCTAATTTTAGTTTATAATCATTCTAAGTCATTAGCATAATTTTTGGAAGTGTTATATGGTTATATACATTTATATGTATTTATTATAAGGTTTGAATCAAGTTTTAAAACTATATAGTAAAAGTATATAAAAGCCGAGAGTTAAATATATTATTTGGGTGATTTTCGAAATATAAGTGTATTAACTTATATTATAAATTTTGGGTGTATTAAAAATAGCTACAAGTATTTAAATGGCTAATTTATAAAGTTATGTGGCTAAAATGTAAATTTTGAAAAGTTTAGTGTATTAATTATAAATGCCGAGAACAAAGGGGTTGATTTGGTATATTTATGGTATAATATAAGGTAGGAATTAATAATATGAATTTTAGTGAATTTAAATAAGTGGTTAAGTGTTAAAATGACATTTTATAAATTTTTGGGACTATTTTGTAATTATTGGGAAATATAGTGTATGGCCGAGAATTACTTAAGATTTTATGGGTTTATTAAAGTATTAATTGTGAAATTAAGTCTTGGTCAAAGTGTTGACCAAAAACTTTGGGTTAAAATGATTTATGACATAAAATATTAAGTTTATAAAAGTTTTTGGGGGAATATGTAATTTATGGAAGTATATATGAAAAATAGAATTTAATATGGGCGGAAATATAAATTGAAGAAAGTTGTGGGCTGTTTTGGTTTTAAAGAAATAAAATATTTAAACTATAGTTTATGAGCTAATATGTAACTTATATAAAGTTTTGGGGTTAAAAGAGTAGATATAGAAAACTATATGTTAAAACCGAAAGGTTGTAGACATAATTGGCAATTTATAAAGTTGGTGAGGTTAAATTGTAATTTACGAAAATTAAGGTGGACATTTGGTAAGTTAAAAAGGTAATATGGTTAATTAATAATTATAAAGGTTAATGTGGGTAATTAATGAATTATAAAAGTTATAAGGTTATTTGGCAATTTATAGAAGTTAATATAATTGTTTTACAATTTCCGAAAAATAATATGGATATTTAGTAAATTATAAAAGTATATGGTTGTTTGGAAAAATTGTAAAAGTTAATGGGTTCAAATTATGGTTACCGGAAACTATGTGTGGTTATCTAGTAATTCATAAAGTTGTTGGGTATGAATATGAATACCGAATAATAAGGTTGGTATTGTAATTTAATAAGGAAAGGAAGTAAAACTAGGTAATATAATGTAATATGATATATTATGGAGTATAATATAAAGTTTATAAAATAAAGGTGGTTATAATATAACTAACCAAATAATATGATATAAGGAACAAGTGGGAATAATTATGAGTATATAAATAATGAGATAAGGTATACCGTATAATGGAAATTCATTATCACATGTGAACTCCACATAAAATGATGAACTGTTAGGTTATCTAGAACCACTGTTAAAATAACAGGGGAAAATAAGTAACATACAGAGTTATTATACAGCGAGTATAAACATTACAGTGACAGTACTATAACATTTAATGAATAGTTATATTAATATTACCCGGTATTGCATGTTTAAATAACAGCGTACGGGAAGAAACTACTGAACAGGAACTTGTCAAGCTAGCAGTTACTTGGTGAACGGTATATTAATTGTGTGGTCTGAATGTCCTAAGGATTATCCTAAGGTCCAGACATTATGTGTTAAATTGTTAAGAGCGATATCTATGATTTTATGTGAATGATATTGTATACTGTATTGCTCAAACTGTTGCGTTGTGTTTTATACGCGAACGTCTTATGACTGGAAGTTTATACATCTAAACTGGGGAAAGGACTAACTGACCTTTAGGTATTATTGAACCTAACAATGGTCAACTGTGAAGGTCTTAATTCGAATATTGGTTATTATGTCACTGACAAAAAAAAAGGGCTAACTTATAAAGAGAGGAATCCAGATCGTTTCGACTTTCTGGTTGCGCATTGTGATCACTACGAGAGACTTCAATGGAGAGTCACTCAAAGAAATCCATCAGCCACATTCGGGGATGGCGGAAGGCACTGCCGTTGGTGCACAGGTTCGACCGGATCGGTCAATTAACCAGGGCCATAGGGTCAGCTGGTAAACGGTTCCAATGGAACACAGGGGACAATCGTCCATTAATAAGTTATTAAGGTTTGACTTGACATGACACTTGAGGTGGAAATTAATTGAAAAGGTTAAACGATTGGTTTAAAGGTTAAGGGTC
This sequence comes from Limonium bicolor, assembly GCA_023374045.1. NCBI lineage: Eukaryota > Viridiplantae > Streptophyta > Magnoliopsida > Caryophyllales > Plumbaginaceae > Limonium > Limonium bicolor. The sequence continues at coordinate 75,030,552 of CM041777.1, read as the reverse complement.
AGGTGGTTAACTAACGAGTACAGTTTAATACGCGTACCTTGCTTGATGATCGTTGTGGATTATTAATATGATTATTGGCTATTGTTATGGATTATTAATGTGTGACTATGAGTTATTGTTGTGTGGTTGTTGGTGTCGTGTGCTGTCGTACACTGTTGTTTACAGGGTAGTTGTTATGTGATTGTTAAATGTTTACAGTTATTACTGTTATCATTGTAAACCGGTATTTTATGTAATGAATCTAATATCAAGATGGCTAAAACGACTTAAGGAATCCAAGTGATTTAAGACTACATTTAGCATACCAGCATTTCGATTGCTGAGCCCTTCAATGGGCCAAACATTCCAGGTTATTGAAGAAGACTCAAGCCGGAGTGCGGGACACGGGGGTAGCTGAGGTGTTTTCAACAAACACCGTTGGTTTCATTATGTATTGTATTAAGAAGGTTGATGTATTCAGTTAGTTGCTCATTTAGTTGGTTTTGTTTTGTAATAATTAGAGTGCTCAGTATCTGTTCATCACAGCGTGAGGAGTTGTATTGTTGGAAGGAGTAAGGTTGCCTTGTTGCTCACAAAGGTGAGTAACGGCGTGTAACACCAAGGTAGTTAGTTTATTTTCCGCTGCGAATTATTATCTATTTTGCTACGAATTGCGACGTCGTTACAGGTTTAGGATTAGGGGTGTTACATTCCATCACCGTTGCAGTTTCCTTTTCTGTGTACTAAGCAACTAAACTTTGCTTTTTGTTTGATCATTAAGATTATGTATTCAGATAATATAGGTGCTAGTATAATTTAGGTTGAAACCTTAGAGTTAGAGTAGCTAGCTTATTTAATATGCATACAGTCACGCTTCATTAGAGTATAAATACATAGAAAGCAATACAATCCATGATACAAAAACATTTTCATTTTGAGTATACGGTATTAATCGTACCGTTTTGTGTTTCAAATAAAGTATGGAGCGTGACTGGATGTACGGTGATCGAGGGGATCACTATGACAACATGTTGAAAGAGTTTTGCAAAGCGGCAGTGCAGCACAAGGACATGACAAAGGCGGGGAAAATACCTTGTCCTTGTGTTGACTGCGGTGTCTTAAGGAAATTTTCAAACATTGGGGAAATTGAATTCCATCTGAAGACTCGCGGTTTCATGCCACACTATAAGAGATGGATTTTTCATGAAGAAAGTGTTGAACATAATGTCGGGTCCTCGTACATTAATGAAAGGAAGAGGATGAGAACCGACCACACATTTGATTTTGTCGAGTCGGAACCGATCCCAAGTGCTTCCGGAGTCAATGACAGTGAACCGACTTATCATGATGAGCAAATAAATGAGATGCTTGATAACGTTGAGAATAATTTTGTCGATCGACCGGATGAGTATCAAAGGTTGTTGGACGCATCCAAGACGGCATTGTATCCTACGTGCACTAAGTACACAAAATTGACGGCTATATTGAATTTGTTCAACCTGAAGGGAAGATATGGATTGAGTGACAAAGGTTTCTCGACATTCCTCGAGCTGATTCATGATATGCTACCGGATGAGAATGGTCTCCCTACCACCACCTATGAGGCAAAGAAATGGGTGTGTCCAATGGGAGTAGAGTACAAAAAAATTCACGCGTGTCCAAACAACTGTGTGTTGTACAGGGGTGAATACGAACATCTAGACAATTGCCCGAAATGTCCGTTGTCCCGGTATAAGCATAAAGATGGTGAGTACTCCTCCGTTCAAAAAAAAAGCCCTCCATCTAAACTACTGTGGTATTTGCCGATTATACCAAGATTCAAACGGATGTTTGCGAATCCGAAAGATGCAAAGAACTTACGATGGCACGCAGAGGGTAGAAAGAGTGATGAGAAATTAAGACATCCAGCAGATGGACCTCAGTGGAGAAACATCAATAGACGGTTCAAAAAACATTTTGGGGGTGAAGATAGGAATTTGAGGCTTGGGCTATGTACTGACGGGATGAACCCGTACGGCACATTAAGCAGTCAACACAGTACTTGGCCCGTTTTACTAGTGATCTACAATTTGCCTTCGTGGTTGTGTATGAAACGCAGGTACATAATGTTATCACTTTTGATATCTGGCCCCAAGCAGCCAGGTAATAATATTGATGTATACCTCGCCCCATTGATTGATGATTTGAAGTTGCTGTGGAATGAGGGAACCGTTGTGTATGATGCTTATGCAAGGGAAAATTTCACGCTCAAGGCGTTGTTGTTCTGTACGGTCAACGATTTCCCTGCATACGGGAACTTGTCTGGATACACTGTGAAAGGAACATTTGCATGTCCGGTGTGCGAGGATGACACATGTTCGGACCGTTTACAAAATTGTGGTAAGAATGTTTACATGTGTCATCGACGTTTTCTACCTGAAGATCACCCTTATCGTAAGAAGAAGAAACTGTTCAATGGTGAGGCCGAGACTCGAGTGGCCCGTCTACCTTTGACCTCTGAGGAAGTGTATGCAAAGGTTAAGGACATTGTGAACGTCTTTGGGAACACATCGAAACCGGCAAAGAACATTTGGAAAAAATGCTCTATCTTCTGGGATTTACCGTATTGGCGTCATCTGCCTGTCAGACACTGTTTGGATTTCATGCACATCGTAAAGAATGTTGGTGAGGCAGTGAGTGGGACTTTGCTCAACATACCCGGCAAAACGAAAGACGGATTGAAAGTGAGAACAGACATGCAAGCCATGGGTATAAGAAAAGAGTTACACCCACAAGAGAATGAGAGACGAATATACCTACCTCCTGCATGCTACACACTTTCAAAGAATGAGAAGATCAACTTCTGTAAATGTCTACACTCGGTAAAAGTACTGTTGGATATTCTTCAAACTGGAAGAACATTGTATCGATGAAGGATTTGAAACTGTTAGGCATGAAATCTCACGATTATCATGTGTTGATGTTACATCTTCTGCCAGTAGCAATCCGTGGGATATTGCCAAATGATGTCAGAAATGCGTTAACCAGATTGTGTTTCTTCTTCAATGCTGTCTGCTGCAAGGTAATTGATGTAAACTCTCTCGATGATCTACAACGTGAAATTGTGGTCACATTATGTCAATTAGAGATGTATTTCCCACCATCATTCTTTGACATAATGGTGCACTTGATAGTCCACATTGTTCGAGAGATCCAATATTGTGGTCCGGTCTACTTACGCTACATGTACCCTTTTGAACGATACATGGGTATTCTAAAGGGTAGAATGAGGAATAGATATCGACCAGAAGGGAGCATAATTGAAGCAACGGTGACTGAGGAAGTCACAGAATTTGTGACTGATTATCTGAATGAAGCAGAATCAATCGGTATCCCAAAACCAAGACACTACGGCAGATATAAAGGCAAAGGTGTCATTGGAAGAAAGATTGTGCACGTACCACGTCAACTGATTCATCAAGCACATCTGTTTGTGTTACAACACCTTGAGGCTGTTGAACCCTTCTTTGAAACTCATATGAATGAGTTGAGACAACAAAATCCTACCAGAAATCATCTTTGGCTTACGAAAGAACAAAACCGACTGTTTGTCCAATGGTTCAAATATTATGTCTTTGAAAAAGCGTCATCAAATTCAGAAGTTCTCAATGAAGAAATCAGATTTTTGGCAATAGGACCTGAACCTAATATTGTATCATTTGAGGGGTATGACATTAGTGGGTATACTTATTACACTGCACGCCAAGATGCTAAATCAATAAACCAGAACAGTGGAGTAAAAATAGAAGCGGCATTCAATGAGTACCACATCGGTAACCAGTCTCAACCAGTGAGGAGCTCCAGATGGTATTACGGTGTTATCGAGGACATTTGGGAGCTAGACTACCATATTGATTCGTTTTTAGTGTTCCGCTGCAAATGGGTGGACAACCGACGTGGAATCCAAAACGATGGGGGTCTTACCTTGGTTGATCTCATACGTTCCAGTTTAAGGATGATCAGTTTGTTATGGGAAAAGATTGTGACCAAGTGTGGTATGTTCAGGATCCAAAAGACTCCAGATGGTCTGTTGTTCTTCCAGGTAGAAGACCAGTTCTGATTGAAAATGAAAATGAGGATGATGATGATGAGAATGAGACGATTGAAGGAACAACATTGTTTCCTACGGGGTTGCGGGATTTAAATGATGATACTCAAAACGACTTGATTTATGCACGATCAGACCATGACGAGGGTTTTGGGTTGATAACACCAAATCATAGAAGTATTTATGGTAATGTTATGTTTAATTTTTTCATTGACTTGTTCAACATTTGTCTTTACATTATAAATTCATCCAATTAATTTGACTAACTTATCTTTACTGCAGTGGCTGATCACCCTATGGACCAGCCCATTGAAGAAGCTGATCCTCATCAGAAGAGACCAGCAAAACGGGCCACACGAGGAGGAAAGAAGGGGAAGACAACTCACCCACCGGAGGATGAGGCTTGTCCATCACAGCAGGTGACAGAGCCACCAGCCTCCTCCTCCTCCGGAAAGAAGGTGAAGAAGAGAGGTGCCACCCGTGCACTGAAGGCAAATAAAGGCCCCCCACGAAGCCTTTGCTGTTCAATCAGTTCAACCAGCCATACGGTAATTGGAAGAGTGATTATACTGCATATGCTGGCCACTTGGTCAAAACTTACTGCGACATAAATCATAATTGGAAGCAAGTGCCACAATCATTGAAGGACACTATGTTTGGGCTTCTTCAGGTGTGTTATTTTTTTATAATATGTTATATGATTTTAGAGTTTCTCGTTACTTGTGTTACTAAATGACTAATAATTGTTATGTAGAGTCGTTTCTGCATTGATCCTTCTCTTAAGGAGGATATCCTGAAAAAAATGGGGCGACAGTTACGCGACCATAGGAAATGGCTCTGTGACAAGTACATTCATGGTGCTGCGTATCAAGACCCTGAATCGGATGATGCAGAAGAAGGCGATGAACTGCCACCCTGGGAGGCGTACGAGGGCATCACTGAGGAGCAGTGGACGCGGTTTGCGAAGTATCATCACACGCCAGAGTACCAGGTAGAGCTAATATTCAACGCTGTCTTTTATACATTTTGGCAGTTTTATTTGCTTATTTTTATCTTACACGTTACATATGTATTTGTAGGCTGTTCGTGCAAAACAGCAGGCAAATGCGAAGAAAAATCTATACCCACATCACTTAGGTGGTATAAGTATTGCCGAACGCGTACCAGAGTGGGAGCAAAAGGGCTTGCTTCCAAAGGATGTGGCTCCTAGCGACAGGAGGATGAAGGTGTGGGAGTTGAGTCGAGTGCCAAAAAACTCGACGCCGGAAAATCCCCAGTACGATGATGCCACGAGAGAGATTATAAATCAAATGGTGAGTATCTAATTTCGGTACATAAGTTTAATATTTGTTTGTGTACCTGTATATTAATGAATTTTGTTATTTTTGTGTTTTATAGGAAGAGTTACAATCTCAAGTTACTGAGGGTTCTTGGGCTCCGAACAGACAATATGATCCCCTTTCTCGTGCTCTTGGAAAGGTGGATCATCCTGGTCGCGCTATTGGTTTTGGTGGACAAGTTGGTATCCGCCATTTTTGGCAATCCGGGGTCTAGGAAAGGCTCACAAGGAAGATGATCAGCTACGAGGAACATTTGAAGGTTACTGCTGATATTGAGCAGAGGCTTAGGCAGAATGTTCATCAGTTGGTTGCAGAGGAGATGACTAAAATACGCTCACAGATGTGCAGCAGTCAGGAGGTGACTAGACCAGCCCCTGCACCATCAGCTGATAGGAGGAGGGCACACCAGTACGGCAGAGTAGTGTGCAATCGATAGATCCATATCCATATGCATCTATTAAGGTTTAGTCACATTAACTTAGAAATATTATTTATTATCATCTATTTACTTCGATTGTGTTCGTTTAACCCTTCTTTACTTAATGTTCAGGAACCCGTTTTATGCACGTTGTTCATGCCGATGGGAGGTGAGGATATTAAGGTGGCGTGGGTAAATTGTTTCCCTCATCTCGTACAAACACCGTCGGCGGTGAACCACTACGGCAGGGGTATGTCCGGGTGCTTGTAGATGATTATGTGACAGAATATGCTGATGTTGCTATACCGGTACCTCTGGCACAGAGAAACATACTTCGCTCTGTTCAAACAGCTACAATCCAATGGTCGGGTACATGGGTCAAAATCTCGGGCCAGGTAAACACAATTAACGCTTACTCTAAAATTATAATTATCCGATATTTCAATTAGTATATGGTTTATAGTGAGTCACTTAAACTTAATTAATCAACAACTTAGGAAAATGTCAACTCGAAAAAAACTTCTAAAGGAAAAGGAAAAAGTGTTGCCACACCAGCTCTCACGGGGGCATCCTCCAATTTCATGATGAGACCTGCTTTAGTAGAGAAGAACATATTGGATGGGTTGTCACAGAACATGAGACTTCTGCACTCGGCCTTGTTGATGACGTCACCTCAGAGTGATAGGATCCAAGTGGAGGATAGCCAGGGTCTTTTTCACCACCACGAACCCGAAGGACAGACTCATACGTTCGATATATATATATGTCCGACTTCATTGATGTATTCAAGAGAGACTGGTTAAATGTGTCGATTCTGAAGTCAGCTAGCATGTGAGCGATCTCATACCTTTTCCTATATTAATGAAATACTTGAATTAGTTTTTGTACTTTAACGCCGTTCACTGATGTTGTTGTCTTTATGGTGCAGGCATGTGCATTCTAAGGCGATACGAGATCATCAGACTAACAGCTTCGGATTCCTATGCCCTGCTACTTGTTGTGAAGTGACTATGTCAATGGATCCTGAAGGTCTTTTGCGGTACTTGACGAACACAATATTTGAATGTGCAGACAAGTCATACATTATGCTGCCATATTATCAAGGGTAAGTCATACTTCCATATCTTATTACGTTTTATTTATAAGTTATGTTATCCGTGTTATGATTTCAATTTTATTCATCACGTGAGCAGTCGTCATTGGTCGTTGTTGGTTTTGGCCATGAAATACCCGAGAGTCTTACAGTTCGACTCACTTGGTACGAGTGCCAAGAAGCCAGCGATAGCAGCGGCTCTAATGAGGTGAGCTATTTAAATTATACAACAATTGTCATAACTTAATAAATTGTTTCGTTAAATTTGATTAATTTGTGTATTACATTCAAACTATTTATTTTGTATAGTGGCTTCAAAGCTGCACTGTGTGCATTGCAAAAGACACCGAAGAACATCCCTTGGACTGCAGTGAAGGTAGTTTTACTTATTTTGTGCAAATAGTTAACATGTTAATAGTAGACCTGCAAGTATGACTGATAACGCAATGTGTGAATGTATAGTGTCCAGTACAGCCTGGTGGATCAGAATGTGGTTACTATGTTATGAGGTTTATGCATGACTTAGTAGCATCATCCAAGTTTTTGCCAGAAAAATCATTGGACAAGGTATAAAACTATCTTTGAAAGTCTTGGTTTATATGTATTTTTATTCTTTGTCATTCTTTGTGTAGTGTCTTATTAACTATTCATTTTTGTTTGTTCAAGGCTTTCGAAGAAATCGTGGGCATTGGAAATTATGAAGAGAGGCACATATCTGAAATCCTCGAGGATTGGGCAGAATTTATCTCCATCGACGTACTTAGTTGATTCCTCTTAAGTTAGTTTGCGTTGAACGTTAGTTGTGTTATTATGTATTTCATTAGATTGAAACGTAGTGAATTGTATATTGTAATGGAGTGTGGTGTGGAGAGTGTGGTGAAGTGTACAACTAATCCTTATTTTTGTTATGAATTTTCTTGCTTTCTTGCATTTATTGATGCGTGCCGATGATTATGGCCGCTTTATGGGTTTATAGTATGCTACTGAGGCGCCCCACTGTGGTGGCAGCATTATACAATGTCTTTACAGGTTTGTTTAATTTTGTGGTGTATTTGGGTGCATTAATAAGCTGGAAAGGAAAAAAATACTGCCTATTTCGGCGGTTCCTACTAAGAACCGCCGAAATATGGTAAAATACCTATTTCTGGGGTGCTCATTTCTGCGGTTGTAAACCGCAGAAATAGGCCCTTTACAACCGCAGAAATAGGCTGTTTTCCTACTAGTGAGATCCACTTATCCCTAGCTTTCTGAAACCAGAAACCTCTTCTCTGGTTTGGACTCTATCAAGCTCCCTAACAGATTAATCTCCAAATTTATAATGAACGTACTCTGCTTATTCTCAAGGCTTTCTGGACCCAGCAACTCTAGCAGTCAGCCTCTTTTTAATGAAAAATATATTACCAAAAGTAGCTCTATTCCAATTGTCAAGCTTACTGCTCAGGGTTTCAAGATTCTGATGAAGGGTCATCCTGGAACTCCAATTACCAACAACAGTATCCATATAAGAGGGTGATCAGTCCAAGCTATCTGAAATCTAAAAGGTCTAGATTTCCTAGGGATATGAGGATTCTGGAAAAAGTTAGTCACAATAGGGGAATGATCAAAAGCAATCCTAGGCAGAATCTTAAGAAAACTTAAAGGGAAAATGTCTAACCAGCTATGGGAGACTAAGGTTCTATCTAGTTTCACAAAAATAGACCTATTAGTCCAAGAGAATTTTTTACCTTTAGTTGGGAGATCGATGAACCCTCTGTCCTGAACCCACTCTCTAAGAGCATTACTACCCCTATTTAAACTTCTAACCCCACCTTTCTTATCACTGAGAGATTGAATGGAATTGAAGTCACCACTTAAGAACCACAGAGAGCTATCATCAGGGACAAGGCTATCTAGAATTTTCCAGAGATTAATCCTATCATTATCAGGAGGCTTCGCATAGATAAAAGTACCATAAACGGTGACACGGCCCATGACAATTTGAGTGTGAGTAAATTGAGAAGTATGCTTCAGAATGCTCAAATTAATACCAGCCCTCCAAAGGAGCCACAAACCACCACTGAAGCCCAAAGCATCAACCTTAAAACAATTAGGAAAGCCAACTTTAGAGATAACCTCATCAGCAGTCAAACCACTAATCCTAGACTCACATATAAAAACAATATCAGGATTGTTAACAGCAATTACCCCTTGATATTAGGCACCCCTCACATTCCAAGACAGAATTTTAGGAGGAAGCATAATAAAATGATAAAAGACTCAATAACAAGACCAAAACTCAATTCAGGCTAGACCCCCCAGCCCCATCAGCACTCAGATTGCCATCCAAATTTTTCATGACTTCAGAGAAAGGATTACAATTATTCATAGAAGAGAACCAACAGGGTTAGGAGACTTAGCTGTATTGAGTCTGGGACATTCCACATCAAAATTGCCTTCAGTCTCAGTCTTATCTTCTGGTGGAACTTCACTAGCAGCCTCCTTGTCACACTGCTTCATATTAATGTCTCTGATGGCTTCAGGCCTTATGGTCTCAAGCTCTTTGGGGTCTTCACCGTCCATGCTCAAGGCTTCAAATTTATTCTCAATTACCCTGACTTTGGAAGACACGACCTTAGGAGCATCCTTCTGAGAATCCTCTTTATTCCCCTCATTCTGGGGGTTAATTGCCTTGTCCCTGCCTGATCCAGCTTTACCTCCATTGTTCTTTTAGGGGAATTACTCTTCTTCCTTGTGACCTTCATCCAGGGCCCAAAATTACTTTCCTCCATTTGATTAATTTCTTGAGGAACCCTCTGAACCATCTTAAATCCACCCTCGTTGATAATAGGTCCAGCATCTTCTAATAAAGGGCATTTCTCTTTATGGTGCCCATAACATCCGCAATTGAAGCACATCAAGTGCAAACTTTCATATACTATTCTTTGCGTGACAGTCTAGAGGTTGAACTTCCCTAAAAGGGGCTTGGTCAGATCAATACTCACACAAACTCTAGCATTATACACGATACCCATCTTGGTTTTAAGGAGTTCAACCTTTCGGACTTTACCAATTCGACTCCCTATCAATTCAAGGCAATCTTTCCTCAAGAACTCCACTCTCAGATCAGGGAAGTTGACCCAAACATCCAGATTCTCTAAAGCCTCCGTTCTTGTATCAAAGTTTCTTCTCCACCTTCTAACGGTCAGGTAGTGGTCTGCTATTTTCCAAGGGCCGCCATACAGGACCATGTCCCTATCCTCCCTCAATTCGAACCTAACCGTAAATATAGCCATTGCCCAAAAACAACACTTTAAACCTCCCCTTCGTATTCCATCTCTGGGTAAGTATTTCTGATAAGATTGGGAGAGGGAAACTCTTACCTAACAGCTTGATTATGATAGCACTGCCCCATTCTCTGTTAATTTCACGCAAAATCTCCTTTGGAACTTGATAGTAGGATAGAGAGGATCGTCTTGTATCTCCACCTCCTCCTCTTGAAGTTCATCATCAGACATCATCATCCGACTTGTACCTCAGCAAACGTGCTTCATTACATGCCACAATTTCACGGTAGGTAGCCTTCGATGCACTCGCCTCTACAGGTTGGCTCAAGGTAACAAATGTCGTCGGAGTTGTCTTCTCCACTATTAACATAGAAACCGTCCTCTTCTTCTTGGCGGCCCTTTGCGTCTACATGGAATATTTACTCGCTCGGAAGGTGAAAGGGGGATCCGACATGGATCAGCATTGAAACTAGGGTTAGGGATGCAGAAATGAGTGGGTGGTTTCTTGAGAGAGAAAGCCACGAGTCTTGATTTTTTAATCATGACACAAATTTTTGATTGAAATAACAAAGTAGCTAATAGAAAAATAAGAAATAAGACTGGCATAAAAAATGTAAAAATATAAAATCTATCTACTAGAAAACGTTAGACAAAGATCTTACCTATATTTTTTGTTTCTTTTCAATTTTTCATTTTTTTGTCTTTCAATATTCTCATTCAAAAAAACAATTATAAAAGATAATCAAATAAACTAAGGTTGAATAAAAAATAGGGTATGACCACAAAATAAATAGAAACTAAAAAGAGACATTCAAAACAAATCTTAACATCATTTTTTTCCTTTTTTCTTTTTTGGATTTTGAATATTGAAACAATTAAATAAACTGATTACTAGAAGAATAAGGGATAAAGGCTAAAAATGGAAGATGGTCAAGCAAATCTTAACTGCTCAATATTTTTGTTATTTTCTATTTTAGTTGTTAAAATAAAACGAATGATCAAAAGAGCAAGAAAAGAAGAATTTAAATGGTTAGTAGATTTTTTTTGTTTTATAAGGAGGAGAAAGTTATCAAGAGAAAACTAACCAATCTAGAAATAAGGGATCCAAAATATGAAACAAAAGTAAAAATAATCAAAAGAATGGGGGTTAATAACTAACAGCAAAAATTTTTTTTTTTGTTTTTCAATATTCACGTGTAAAGAAGTTTGAATTTTTTTTTTTTGGAAATAAACTAGTAGTAAAAACTGCAATTAGAAACTGGAAAAGAAAAATCATTATGAAGAAAACTGAAATGAAAACTGTCGAATGGAAAAAATGAAGAAAAACTATGTGTTCTTAGCCTCAAACCATCTACCTCTAGTATTTCCCTCAAACTCTTCACCTATACCAATTTAACTTCTTGTCACATATTGCGCCTTCCTTAGAAAAACCTTGTTGTCTTCTTCTCTTGTCTCCCATGCGTCTGACTTTTTGATCTCAATAGATCAAATCTTCAGGTTGACGTTGTAGAGCATTGCTGGCAAGAGTAGCGGACTTCCTGTATGAGTTCCATGGTGTAATAGTGAGTCCTAGCGGTGAGCCGTTTCTAGAGTATCGTCCTAGCGGTCGTGGACAGGTGCCCGATAGTTGGGCATTGGTCACAATGGAAGGACCCGACTTATAACCTTGCATACAAGCAATCCTGATAATCTCCATTGCAGAACCGCCTTGTCACCTTGCAGACAATGATCCTGCCTCTTATTGCTGAAACACTCATGGTGTATGCCCAATTCAATCGAATCTTTCATCCCACTTAAGTGATCCTTTGTCTTCCATTTTATGTTCAAGAGGGTTTCAGACACACTTTAACCCCTTTTTCAACATGCATTGCATCAGTACAATGTTTGACCTCTAGGTTGGACACAGGTGAGGATCAACAAGGGCACGAGGCGGAACAGAGTGGGGAAGTGTGACCGAAGTGGTGGCAGAATAGAGGCGGAGCAGTGGTGGCGAAGATGAAAAAGCTTGAGGATGACGATGAAGGGAGGTTAGGGACGAGGCATAAGAGTTCAAAGAAAGACGGAAATCAGAGTGGGGTGGGGAAGTGTAAAATATAAACCGTAACATAAAGTTAACTTTAAATTACGATTAAATGTAAAACCATGTTTTAAAACCCTTTAAAATAAAAAATTCCACGGGCTCAAAATTGGCTTATGTTAAGATTCAAAACCGCATCCTGGGAAATGACTTATGAAGCGCAGTTATTGAGCCATGAGTCTAATACTTGTTAATTATAGAGTAAGCTATATATCAAGTGTTTATTTAAAGATTATAATATATGAAATACTGTATGCCCCAAATGGATATTGATTCATTTATAAGTATTATATTATAATGGATCAATGTTTTTAACGTTCAATAGTTTACTTTTGGGCATCCTTCAAATTATATTAGCGAAAACATTGATATGCTAAAAGTTTAATATTAATCAACTTTTATTTATTTATAACTATATAAATCTAACACACAAACACATACTTTAGCTCATAAGTATTATTCTAAATTTAGATCAAAGTTTTTTTTGTGAATATTATAAATTATATTAGTGAACATTCATTTAAAAAAATTATAAATCAACTTTTAATTTATTCAGAAGTATGTTGATATACCTTATATTTAATACATATGTAATACTTTCATGCAAAATATTTAATAGTTTCATATATCTAACACAAACTTCCTTTTATTTAAAATATTCAATTGGGCTCATTTTATTATATTATACCACAAAACATGTAAAACGACATTGTTTTCGACTCTGGGCGCGCAGATGTTTGGCGCGCAGGGGCTAAGCGACTATAATTACAGATTTACGTCGTAAGTAAAAGTCACTCGTCACTTTCGGCCGACATCATTTTACTCTGGGCGTAGGTGTTTGACAGTGCTAGAGTTTACATACTTTAAATTATGTGTATCAACTGTTACTAAAAGTCACACGTCACATGTAAATCATAGTTTTCCTTCAAACCATAATTTAAAGTTTTGTCAATCATTCCCGTCTCTATATATCCGGTCCACTAATAAATTATAGTTAAGTACAACTCGTAATTTAATGTCTCTGAACTTCTAATTACATTAGGGTTGACATTTAACCATCATTAATTAGACGTGATTTATTGTCTTTTCTACTAGTGTCATTTGGTATTTGGTGAGTAATTTGGGAAAAACTCTAGCTAGGTGAGTGCAAAAGTAGGCTGATTATGAGTAAAGTGATGACAAGTTGCACTCTAAGATATTTATGTGTGTTCACTTCACGCGACGGAAACGGAATGGAATCAGGAGAAGAATGAAAGGGAAAGAAAAGGGATTACCCTTGATTAAAAAGTTTGTTTGGTTTTAACTTGGAAACAAAATAAAATTGTCTTCATTCCGTTTATTTGTTGTTTGGTTTAAAAATAAGGGAATCACCCTTTTCTTTAAAAAAATTATACCTAGTTTATTCAGTATTACATAATGTAATAATTTTTGTTTCCAAATTTCAAAATGATCATCCATGTTCATTCATTTGATAAATATAGTAATAGTTAAACAATACATAATTAAACATAATCTTAATTATATATTATGTAAAATATAAACTCTTTAATCAAAATAAAAATTATTAATTAATTATATCAGAATTGTTATAATAAAAATATTTGTAATATATTATAAATATTTATCTAATACCCACATTACATAATGTTTATATTTAAAGAATAAGTTTACATGTTAATATCTTGTTTTATATTTCTCAATATTTTTTTGGTATTAACTAAAATATTTTAGTTCACATTTATTTAAATAATATTTAGTTTATTATTATTATTTTCAATAACACAAAGTTTATTAAAAAATAAAGTAATAACGTTTTTTTTAAAGTGAACGGTTTATGATAATGAAATAATTATAACAATTATACTTAGTTTTTAGTACTTATAATATAGTCATTTATTTCATATAAGTAAGTTTTGAAATTTTATGGTATATTATTTAATTCTAAAATTTTAAATATTTTGGATTAAATATTATTATATGTAGTATTTAATATCTATATATATTAATATTAAATTGAAATATTAGTATATAACAGGAAAATCATTGTAAATTTTAATTTAATATATACAGCATCTATCATATTTGCTCATAAATAAATTGTTCACTTTTAATTTTTATTTTAAGTATATATTACTGACAATTAATTTATAGAATACATATTTATTTTTAATTAATTATATTTAAAACTTGAATAAAGATCATATTTCATATTTATATATATATATATATTTAATTTTTAAAATATTATGTATATTAAACATTGTTTCAAATGACGTTGGATTATGTGGTGGAAGAAAATGATTGAAGAGGAAGTAAGGGAATTCAATCCCCCGTGATTTGAGGGGAATGGGTAGGAGGGTTGTAGGGATTTTCAAAACTGAAAAGTGAGGAAAGGTAATCAATAAAAATATAAACAAACTATTCTCTTTCCCTTCCCTAAAAATGAGGAAAGGTAATCAATAAAAACTATAACAAACAACAACAAGGAAGGAATGATTCCCTTTCGTCTCGTTCTCTAAGTAAAACAAAGTCAATACCATCACCGCCGAATGATTGATATACTTGTTTAAGAAAATAAAAATAGAAATACAAGTGACCTCTCTGTCAATACAAACAATTGTTTGTCTCTTCTACTTCAGCATTTTTTGGGATATTTCACAGTAAGTAAAGATCTTTCGTAATAAAAAAATAGATTTCCTCTTTCTAAAATTAATGAAAGTAAAAAAAAAAAGTACACTTGGAAAACGTTTAGTTCCGACATAAGAAAAAAAATTAGAAAATGAAGAGAAAGAAAATAAAGTCAGCGCTCGATAATTGGCTGTGTGCAATTAACGACAAGGCAAATTCAACCACACGGTGAGGTTGCACCTTTTGCCACAGACTATATATTTGGCAGTCCAGTCAGTTGTTGACTAGACTGTTGTTGCTGATTGGGTTATCTTTTTAATATATTAATGTAAATTGTTATAACTTTTAATATATTTTCAAAATGAAAAAAATTATATCATTGTTCACCTAAATTCAAGTTCTTCAAAACAGGCCAGCCATGGATATGTTTTGACAACTTTAAAAAAATTATTTTTACATGTGTATGATGATACACTGAAATGATAATATGATTCATTAATTTTGATATTATGATTCATTAAAATTGATATTATCATTCATTAATTAATATGGTGAATTAGAACGAATATCGGAACTCATAAAAATCATTATTGTTTTGTAGTGTATTATTATTGTTGTATGGTGTATTTTAGACCTTATATGATGAATTTTGTAATTTTCATACATACCAAATATTGTTTTGTATTGTATTTTGTTTGAAATTTTTATTTTTATATGTTTACGATAATACACTATAATGAAGGTATGATTCACTAATTTTAGTATTATAATTCATTAAATTGATATTATGATTCATTAACTATTAAGTGGTGAATTAGATAACAAACTTCGGAACCGATAAAAATCATTATTGTTTTGTAGTGTATTATTATTGTTGTATAGTGTATTTTAAACCTTATATGGTGAATCACATATCTTTCATACATACCAAATATTATTTGTGTTGTATTATTGTGTAAAAAAATTATTCTTATATGTGTGTGATGATACACTAAAATAAAGATATGGTTAATTAATTTTGATATTATGATTCATTAAAAGTGATATTATGATACACTAAAATGATGTTATGAATCATAAGTCTTATTGATATATATATATATATATATATGGATATACATGTAATTAATATAAATTTGTAAAGTTCTCAAAACATATCCATGTTTGGTCTTGTTTTGAAGAGCATGAATTTAGATGAATAATGGTATAATTTTTTTACATTTGGACTTAAATTTTATAAGATACAATAATTTAAAGTTAATATAATAAAAAACAACCCAATCAGCAGCTGACTAGACTGCTGACTGGTTGCCAACTCATGCAGCCGCACAATTGTTGTACGCGGCGGGCTTGCACGATCTCCGGTCTGTAACGACAAATTCTCTTGGGGCAGGATATCAAATATATCAATATGGGGACTTAAAGATAGTATGTTTTTTTAATAAATAGGAAATTTCATGAAATGTCATTATATTTTTGTCTAATTCATAAAATATTCTAAAATAAAAAGAAAGTCATGAAATGTTATCATATTTTTGTAAAACTCCATGAATATCATTATGTCATTAAAAAAAAATACCCCTACTAACTAACAAAGTACTTTTAAATATCATAATAACCCGTAAGAATTAAAAAAATTCTGAAAAATCACAAAAGTTTCAAATACTATGAAAATACAAGTAATTATAAAATATATATAATATCATGACAAATATAAAAAAATATATTAAAATATCATACAAATTTGAAAAAAAGTAAATATTTCTTGTTTTTCAAATCACTCAATACCACAAAAAAGAATGTAATATTTTAAATACATAATTTGTACCAAGTGTTTCTACCAATTTATACCAATTAACTATCATAATTTATACCAGTTAAGTACCATAATAGTTACCATACATTTTTATGGTACTTAATTGGTATAACGTATGTGTTTAAAAAATTATATATGTTTTTTTAATTATCTTTTTTTACTAATTTAAATATTTATACCAATAAGTATCATAATTTATACCAATCATTTTAATTATATTATTTTTTGTACCAATTTTAATTATTAATTCAAAATAATAAATATGTTATATTTTAAACTAATATTTAGAAAAATTAATATATTCCCTTCGCCTCGTAGTTAGGTGCTTAGCACTGAAACTACTTGGTTCCTTTGAGGTGGTTGTTTCTTGGGCATAGCCTAAGAGAAAACGACTCATCTGGCGTGCAGACGTTGACCTGTTAAGGTCTTTGTCACTTGTGCAAATTCTACACAGGAGTGGGCACAGCCGGCTATGACTCAGCTTCTTAGGGCTGATGTCGCCGATGACGGATAGTGCAGTAAGTGTCGACGTGAATTGAAGGACTAAGGACATTGACATTGAAGAGACATGGGGAACCTATTACTGCACAACATCGGAATGTTGCCGCGCCACGAATGGAAGGACTCAGGATGTCGCAGCAGCGTGTTCGCTGTTCACTTGGTGTCGTTGTGACGTGAATGGAAGGACTCAGGACGTCACAACAAATTGCGCATCAGGGCACCAAGTGGCGATGTGTCGTGAAGAGAATGACACAAGAGGCCACCAACGTTGTGGTGCTCTATAGATCGGTGACCCATTCAAGTAGAACGTGGAAGAACTCAAAAACATTTAAGCTTTGGAAACGCGCCGGCTAACGGTTCAAGGCAGTTGCCTGTGTGTGTTGGTCAAAGACATTATCTATGGGTTTATACCTTCAAAGTAGGGAAACTGTTGAGCATGATAAAATCTTCTTAGCTGAGCTAAGACTCATTGTTGTATCTTGCCGGGACGGCAAGAACTTCGGTGGGGGAGGTTTGTCATGCCCTTTCTGGCGAGCTGCTTGGTCACAAGAAGCTCCATGTCAGTTTGCCCTTCGGTTGGTGCCCGTTAAGACTTGTGCGAGGTTTGCTTGTCAATCTCATACTTGATTGTCGCTTTGACCTAGTCCCTTAAGTTCCACGGTCCTTGAGACCCCCGAGGACGAAGGTCCGAGGGATGGGCATCCGTTGAAGGGCACGATGTGTTGGTTTGGGCCGAGCTGAGTGGCGTCAGCTTGTGACTCGAGCGAGGGCCGAGTTAGCGGATGCTGTGGAGGGCATCCGTCCGGACCTGTTAAGGACCGGGCATGCCTTCGGGCATGCACACTGCCAGGATGGCTTGGTGGTGACTCCAGAAGCTTGAGCACGTTGTGCTTAGAGCTGTCCTTAGGTTGCGAGTGCCAGTGTAACCACAGGCACGAAACAACTAGAGGTTGTCGTGGCCGAGCTGAGTAGCGTCAGCTTGTGACTCGGGCGAGGGCCGTGTTTGCGGATGCTGTGGAGGGCGTCCGTCTGGGCCTGGTGTGGACAGGACGTGCCTTGAGCATGCACGCTGCCAGGGTGCTTTGTAGCGACTCCAATAGTATGAGCGCATTGCGCTCAGTGCTGACCCTTAGGTCAGTTTGTGGATGTTGTGGAGGGCATCCGTCTAGGCCCCGATGGGGCCGGGCATGCCATTGGGCATGCATGCTACTAGGGTGGCTTGGTAGCAACTCCAAGAGGTGTTGAGCATGTTGTGCACGATGCCTGCCCTTAGGTTGCAAGTGCTAGTGTGACCACTAGCACGAGGCAACTAAGGGTTGTCCCGATAGCTTGCCACGAAAGGTGCAAGGAGGCATTGCACATCAGAGCCGTCCTACGGTTCGGCAGGCGTTGAGTCCTGGACAAGGGCGGAGACAAGGTGCGACGTGGCCCGCGTTAGCACACCTTACTGACTCGTACTAGTTGGGGGTCTTTGGCTGTTGGCTGTTGGAGGCCTGATGGTGCCGAGGACGGGTGCGGCCGCTAAGGGACGCACATGTACTCGGGCTGCAGTGAGAGGGACGGACTCAGTCTGAGCTACGGCCTGGCATTCGACCGAGGCATTTGGGCCACGGGAATGTGAGTCAGTGAAAGGACTTGTCGTTGGGAGGTTTAAGTCCACTCTTGACTCTTGTGGCTAAGTGGATGGTTGTTCCATCTGCACTGAGTAAAAGGCTGGTTGGATAACTTTATGACATAATATTTATATATATAATAATATTTTTGTTATCTACAAAATAGAATATAAGTTTTTTAAATAAGTTTTTTGAATATTAGTTAAAATATAACAAAATTAGTTTTGAATAAATAATAAATATTTTTAAAATGTATAGTAAATATTATGGTAGGTATAAATTGATATAAGATGTGGTATCAATTTTGTGTTTAAAAAATTATATTTTTTATGGTACCGAATAATTTTGAAAAATCTTAGAAATATTTATGTTTTAGAATTTCGTTATGATATTTAATATATTTTAGTTTTATTTTTATATTTTTCATAATTTTTATATATTTTTATAATTATTTATATTTTTATAGTATCTTGAAAATTTTGTGAATTTTCTGATTTTTTTGACACTTATAGGCATATTGTGAAATTTAAAAGTACTTTATTAACTAGTAGAGGTCTGTTTTCCTTCTAGTAATGATATAGTGACATTTCATGCAGTTTTATAAAAATATAGTGACATTTCATGATTTTCTTTTTATTTGAAGCATTTCATGAATTATATAAAAATATAATGACATTTTCTGAAATTTCCCATAATAAAAAGAAAACGAGAAATAAATAAACAACAATTTCCTTATCCCAAATCTAAACAAACACCGTCTTAAAAACAAGAATAAATCCATCCTCACCGTGGAAAAAAGTAACTTCTCTAGCTAGTCAGATGATTCAGATATATATCTAAAAAACTATATTGATATATATAAAAGTCTACATTAGCATCAGATATCTAAAATCTAGTATTTTTATTCTACTCTCACCGTCCTTAATTGACCGTTTTGTTCATTATTTGAATATGTTGTTTGATTTTAATATTTCATATATAAAATAAAATAATTTTAAATTTAAATTTTAGAGATGATTCATACATGATAAACTATAAATATATTATGAAATTTAGTTTTATGAAATTATTTTTAGTGAAATAAAAAATGTGTCATAAAACAAACAAGGTCGTCAATTCGATGCGGAGGGAGTACAGAAACATATACCACTCCAATAATAGATAAGGGTTGGTAAAAGAAAGTTTTTGTAAATTTTGTCTACACAATTGATACAACAAACACCGGGAAAAAATATGAAATAACACTCCTCTCCTAAAATATTACTCATATTAACCTCTTTCCAAAACTAATTCCTGAAATAGCACTCCCGGGAGAAATCGTCTCTTCACGTCACGTAGGCGCCTGACTCAACAGACCAAAGGGAACGGTGAAATAGTCTCTTGAAGAGACGATTTCATGAAATCGTCTTCTTAAAAGATGATTTCTCGTCTAATGTAGACCGTGCCTCATTTTTTTAAAACAAGTAAAATCGTCTCAAGAGATGATTTCTGGATTCATAGACCAAACCTTTCTGCTTTCGACCGTCCCAAGGACCGACGCGCGGTTGTTTTTTTTTTAAAAAAAAAGAGGTGAAATAGTCTCTTAAAATATATATATGAAATCGTCTCTTGAAAAGACGATTTCACTTGTTGACAGCACTTAGAAAATTTTCCAAGTGTTGGAACACCACAATTTAACAACACATACTAGGAAATTTTCCAAGTGTTGGAACATCACAAGTGATTAACAAACACCCTGTACATATTATGAACTCCCACATAATCACGATTCTCAATACCACTTCAACATAGACATAACATTACAGAAACACAAGAAATTGAAATGTGAACCAAATATAATAGTTTATAAGATAAAATTAAAGCATAAACAATAATAATACAATCTCAAGTTGTTTACAAAATGTAACAAATCATGAACCTACATCATCTACGTCGCACATACCTCCTAGGCCCACTGGGTGTAGGATCCTCAACCGCTGATGCTGGAGTAGGATCTAGGGCACGACCACTAAGATCCCCAACATTATAATGATGTCGAGAATCGTTATCTCTAAGAGGTGCTCCAAGAGTGGAAGTAGAAGCTAAAGCTAGGTCTGTAGCCGGCATCCTGAAGTCATAGTCCATGCTCGTCCTAGCACCGGAAGATGATGCCCCGTGAAAGCCTGAGCTGCTCCTAAGATACGCAAACCTAGTGGTGTCGACCTGTCAACCTGCTGCGTAGGATCGACGACCTGAGACATGGGCATGCTACCGGCGATGTCAAACACCTCCTGATGATCTACTGGCTCAGCAGCTCAACCACGTGCAAGTTCTCTTCCTCTGCCTCGACCACGTACACGATGACCAGGTCCTTCTCTTCCACCCTGTTCTGCAGCGGCATTTGCATCTTCATCGGCAAGGGCAGCTGCTAGGCCCTGCTGTGGCCGTGGGAGGACGTAGTACGTGTTGTAGTACTCGTCTTGCATCAACCGTAGACTAGTGAGAGCGTCATCGACGCACATTGCCTCTAGCATGCCAATGACCTCATTTGTGGTCTCCCCTTACACTACAATTCAACAAATGAATTTAACAAAATAATATGTCATAATACTAAAATAAAACAAGTAAAGTCATGATTACTCACCATGTATCCCAATAGAGCTCCTGTACGGCCAATGTATCTCCACGTGTTGCGACCGAACCAATCTTCGTACGCAGCACCAGCATCATCCAATTGAAGATTGACAACTCTCTCAGCCCATAGGTTCCATACGACAATGTAGTCTGAATGGTGAGTTGCCCAGTTCCAATCAGTGCAGCCTCTCAAGTAGATGTTATGCAGATCTACTCATGCATCGTCCCCGTCTGTCCTAGGATCAGCCAGTGGAAACTGAATCCCACCAAACTGCCGCATCACATGATCTGAGAGATGCCACTCCACTATATAAAAGCATATAAGTGGCACCCGAGATCGTGCAATGTGAAGACCAGCCAAACAATACGGAGGTAGAGACTACAACACCTCTGTATATGGAACAATAAAAAAAATTTAGGGGCACTATGTATGTGAAATGACATGACAACAACATACACAAACCAAAAAAACAACACTAACCTGATGCGGTGTCTTCCTGTCAAAGGCCTTTCTGTAGTGAGTGAGGACATACGTAGAGTGACCGGTCACATCGAAGTTGACATGCCAACAATGGGCAAGTGGAAGAGAAGGAAGTGGACCAGCGTGACGGGCAGGGCGACGGATGAGAGCTATATAAGGAAATCTCTCCCACACCTTAACCTATAGAATGACCAGCACCCCAACAATACCACTGTCCCAGCATCAGATGCCAGACACAACTGCCGGTACAACCATGCCAGACAGGCGGAGCCCTAACTGTACTGACCAGCCTCATCGGAGTCCTGTAGGAGCGGCAAGAACATCAGGTGGACCTGTCACCTGATTCCCTAACCGATCAACAAAAATGGTGCCACCTAGTAGCATCAGTATATAAGCTCTGGTGTGCCTCATGACTGTCACCTCATCTGCATTCTCCGGTAACTGACCGAAAGTAGAACCCAACCAACTGAGCTTGATCCTACTATGATGTCCAATATCTGCCGGTCTAGCTCCAAGGAGATCGTCGCACAACGCTCCCCAATCTCTATGCGTGCTACCCGTGACTGGTCATCCGTCAATTGGTAGCCCAGAAAGCACAACAATGTCCTCCAACGTGATGGTGGTCTCTCCTGATAGCATGTGGAAAGTATATGTCTCTCTACGCCATCTCTTCACCAGTGCGGTGATCAAATTCCAATCCAAGGAGATGAACTTTAGACTGGCAATCCCGTAGAATCCGGAAGCCTCTAAATATGGACGCATCCTATCATCGTAACGAACATGCCCACCACGTCGCACACTAGCCTCGAAGTGGCGACAATGTAGTACCTAGTACTCATTCTCATCCCCACGGACCTAGACCTATGACTACGCTTATGTCTAAGTATAAAACCATGGGGTGGACCGGGATCCATGTGTAACTGGATATTAATTATCAAACATTCAACCATATTAAGAGCTAGTATTTTAAAAAATATGAAACTTTTAGAACATAAGAAAAATTGCATTAAAATTTAATGAAAAATACAAACCAAAGTTGATGTCTAACAAATAAATTCAAGAACAAAAGTAATCAACAAGTACTACACAACGAACACTAGGGAACCACTCTATAGACATCTCCTCTATATGACCCTTCTGCTCACACCTAGTGCACCTAGTTTCTCTTCGGCTCCTTCAGATCCATCTCATTATGAATACGGGTTGGACCTTGGTCTTTCCCTTTCCTCGCACACGAGATGGGTTCGGGAAGAATGATGAGAAAGTCTGATGGAGGCCACGAGTGCTGATCACCAAAGGGACGAAGAGTCGGTCATCGTACATATTGAGCTGTTTCTGCCAAGTGTACCATGACCCCATAAGAGTGGTACTGTCTATGTGTATGAAAGCTGCTGCTGCGCACGCATGTGAGCTTGGAATCCTATAAGTTTGCCATTTCTAGCAAGTACAATGACCATCTCTCAGCTTAACGGTGTGTTGATTGCCACCCTTGAACCTATAAGCTGATGATCTGGTGGCAGTGGTGATTTCGAACAACTTTCTAGGCCTGTCGAATCTTGTAACATGGTGAACGTTGGCCGATTGTCTCCATCTCTGCAGTTTCTCCATTGCCCAACCAGCATACACCTCTCATATAGCCAAAGTTGTCGATACTTGACCCCTTCGTGTGTCAAAGTACTTCACACAATTATGAAATGTCTTCTCGACCAGCGCAGCAATAGGCAGGTCTCTAGCACCGAGCAAAACCGCATTGTAACTCTCACTCAAATTTGTAGTCATCATGCCAAACCGATGCCCACCAACATGTGCGAATGTCCACTGCCCCTTCGGTATAGTGTCATAGAAATCAGGTGTAGTGACTAGGGGTGTGCAAACGGTTAAAACAGATATCCGTTAACCAAAGTTTGAAAAAAAGAACGGTGTTCGGTTATTTTGGTTATAACCAAATTAACCGAAATTAGTAGTAATATCTGTTTTAATCGATGACCGTTTTAACCGATAACAGTTTTACAAACTACACTGATAACCGTTAAACGCCTCATAACCGAACTTCCTAAATTAACCAAAATAAATGAACTTTCTCACATAACCGAAATAACCGTATTTTCTAACATAACCGAAATAACCATATTTTCTAACATAACTAAAATAATCAAACTGAAATAACAACATCAATCGGTAATTCATCCTGTCATACATTCGCATGATGAACGTTCTGCTTGAGAATGATATTTGTGAATAATTATCTATTGAAAAAACTTAAAAGCCTCACTCCTTTTTTCTGCCAACCACAAGGTCCACAAGTCATGCTATAATACATAGTATAATCAGAACAAAAACTATGAGTAGACCAATACTTTTCCGTCCAAAATGATATCATCATATCAGGATTCAGAACTTTCTTTAACACCATATTTGGACATCTATAAAGGCATCAGAAAATAAAAGAGAGAAACAACCACTAAACATTAGTTTATAACCCAGATTTCAAATCACCACAGTCACAGCCGACCTCTGTCAGACAATAGAAACAATAATCATTAACAAATAACAACCACTCTTGACACAATAGAAACAAAATAATTTGAAAACACACAACAAAGATGTAGAAGAAACATCATAATCCTGCCAGTTATCATTAACATCATCGTCCCACTACTTTGGATAGTATAAAGCTGGTTGGCCGTTGCAATGCAATATCATCACCTGAAAGATATCATCGCCTGCAAGATAGTTGGAAGACAGATGTCAAATACTATAAGTTACATTGCACTTGACTTTTTTCAATGAACTTACTTTCAAAAAGGTAAAAACCAGCAAGAAAGATAACAAATGCTCAACCTTGAAAAACAACTCCAACAAGATTGGTACTGTAACACCCCTACTAAGTCGGTTTCTAGAAATCCTATAAATGTCGCGCACAATAATATCTCGCAGCGGTAAATAATAAACTATCGCCCTAATGGTGTCACTGTTATCACTCGCCCATACGGGTGATAACGATTTAACTGATAATCAACTTGCGAAACGTATTCCCGCAGTGACCACAAGAGTAGATAGTAGAACTTAAACAACTTAAAACAAATCTAACATCAACAATTATTTACAGACGTGAGCATCTAAATCGAATACACCCGGTTAAACAACCGAGTCCAAACCACCTGAGTATCACACCGTACCAAGTCTAAACCAACTGTACTATCACAATGGTCACCTCGCTGCGACCCACCAGCTATTCACCTGAAATAAAGATGGTTGTGGTAATGGAATCAGCCCCTGCGAGTATGTCATCACATGCCCCGTCATGCCCCCAAAGACCCCTCATTATTTGGTCGAGAGCATGAGGTTCATACATGCAATACCGTTTTAATATTTAAAACTGTAACACAATGACAGTAACATCCATACAATAAACAAACCATCATACATAATAAACCACAAGTATAACCAATGAACAACCAAGCGAAACAACGAAATGTTAGACAAGTATTAATTCTCGTCCATGGTGTAGAAACCAATATCGTTCGCCACTGTATAATTCTCAACTATAGTATTTGTTCAGTATACTAGTGACAATGTCTCATTAGAACGACATGTCTCTAGTTACCCATATATTATGGCGGGTCACCCACGGCAGTAGCCACTCCAACGGTAGAGTCTCCGACCAACGAGCCATTTAGCTCACGGGAAATTTTCTTGATACTTGCGGACCCGTACGCGGACACTGGTATCGTTTTTGTGATCACAACGCGCACCAAGAGCCACATCCTCTTGGCTTTACTTTCCTCTTTAATTAATTATTTATTCCATCGCATCGCATTACCAAATTTTCCTAACACAGCAGACTAAGGTCATTAGTCCAATCCGGAGTCTGTAAACTCGGGATCCAGTGTTAGATACGAGAGCGCGTATAGAAAGGCCAATGCTCCGTATAAAAGTCTCGGATAATATGTATATCTTATTATCCTAGTGCTACAACGTTTTTCTGACGATCCATAATTTCATATAAGATAGCACCATAGCCGCTAGTTCGTTTTATATATATTGGTTCATATATACGAACCGGTACTGTTAACTCAACAACAGTAATAATAAGCAGCTATAAATATACAGTTCATGATTTAATAAAACATTCAGACAAACAATCTTATCACAGATCACACAGAAGTCTGAACTGAGGAAACCCTCAGAGACAATCAGAGACACATAACAACATACCGTTCACCCTGATGTATTACGGTGGAGTATGAATCAGCAAGATCCTATGCTCCTTGTGTAGTCTCTAACAATCTAACATTACATAATGCTACTGATTAGCATACCGTATAACAACACAATTCTACGGTAACCGTACCGTCACTACACCCCCCGGTTAACCCCCGTTAGTAACTATCAATGTTTGTCGGGTTTTAGGTTTAACTCGAGATTGGGAAAAAGTGTTATATTACATGCGTAGTCTTGTTTGTATATTAGCATAGTTATTGTTAAACTTGTTATCGCATGTAACTTAATGTTTGTTTGTACATCATACAGTTTGTTTCATTATTGTATGTGTGATCCTTTGTCATGCACTATGCATCTTACCTTGGTATTTATTCTTCTAAGGTTTGTCTCTCTTTTTTTTATATTCAATGTGGTATAATTCATCTGTAAACTATACTCTTAACATTAGAATTCTTATTATCCCATGAACACTCTTAACATTAGAATTTCCATATCTAATGTTTATAATCTTTTCTCCTTATCTATTATCATTTTTAATTATAATTATTGAACCATATCACATTTTCTACACCATTACATATATTTTATTTATATGTGTGTATTATGGAACTATTTATTATATGGTAAGTCTATAATCTATATTCATTCTTTTTAATGAATATCTCCTATATTATAAATGTTATAATTCTTATAACATTAAAAACCATATTATAAATTCCATTTAAAAATGTTAATATTTTCGAACAGCACTTATGTTCTTAAATATTTATAAAATCCACCACTTAATTAATATAATGTCATATATAGTTATATAACATATCTTATGACATTTAAGTCATTTAAAACAATTATAACCTATAGTTATATTTTGTTTATAAAATACCAAATAGCCCCCTTATATTTTCGGCTTTTATTTAACCACTAAACTTCTAAAATCACAATTCAATCCCAATTTATAGTACATAGTTCTCTAATTCCATTAAAACTATATATTATGCACATTTCTTTATAAAACCTTATATAACTCCAAAAATTACCAAACTATACCAAAAGGTTATAAATATTATTCCTAACCTATACTTCCTTTAATTTTCGGTTTCGCCCCTTTGTTACCCATTTGTAACAATGTTATAAATACCATATATTATACTTATATAATTCATATGAACTCCAAATTTAACCAAATAAACTTCTAAAAATTTCTAATAACTTAAGGACTTTACTAAACTCCATTTAGCACCCTTAAATTTCGTAATTACCTTACTACCCCAAGATTATAAATCTTTTACAATTTAATAAGTATCTTATATAAGGTAGTATTTAATTTCTTAAATTTTTCCAAACTGGTCAAAGTCTCCTATATAGTCAACTTTGACTCCTAATACCAAATGGGAACCAATTTTTCGGTAATTACTAATAGTAACCTATACTTCTCTATTTTACAATTTGACCCAAAACTTTATAAAATGTTATAATTTTATTAAATTCATTTAAAAACCCAAATTGTTCTAAATTAAGCCCACGGCCTTTCTAAATTCCTAATAATTACGAATTGGCCCCAATTTTAATTATAAGCACAAATAAAACTAAATAAGCTTATAAACTTAAATTAAAATGGCCTAATGACATGGCCTTATTACAACCTTGAACTTGCAAAATAAATTACACAATAAATGTCTCAAAATATAGCATATGTATTCGGCCTCACTTAGATTTAATTATTTTTCCACATAATGTCATAATTTGACCATTATGTTAATTAAATCTCTTAAATGACTAGCTTAATTTATCTTAGCCATTTTTTTCCATTTTTAGGTCAATATGACCTATATATGAAGTTCACTCTCGGCCATATATATATACTTGAAAATTACAAAAATCATAAGTTTAAGGTGTTTATACCTTGATTATCCTTGTATGCTCTCGGCCACTTGTAGGAAAAATCACCACATGATTTAGAAATGTTTAATACACAAAAACAAGATATGGTTACACTCCAAGCTTGAGCTTAACCATAAGGAATAATTAATGTAAGATTTAAGGCAAAAATCACCTTAAAAATGCAAGGGAAGTTCTAAGTGGTTTCGACCTGAACCAAACACCACAAGGTGTTAGATCCACCATATTAACATAGGAAATAACTAGATCTCGAAATGCTACCTTGTTATTAGGTTTTACCTTGGAAAAATGCCTTAAAAGAGAGTATTTCTCTTGGATCTTGGTCACCCTTGCTCCAAATGGCTAACCAACTGAATGAATATGTGAATATGAAGATTATGAGTGTATAAATCATAAAAATTGAAGGAAGAAAACCGCATGGAAGATTGAGAAGCTTAAGGTATGTTTTTACCTTAAAATGTAGATTTGAACAACCTTGGTCCCTCTACTGGTCTCAACCGAGTTTAGCTCTTGTTCTAACCTTAGAACACTGAGATTAAGCCATAGGAATTGATGAGCCACGAAATCTAGGTGTTGGTAGTGAAGAGATGAAGAAAAAGGGCTAAAAATGACATTAAAACACTTACCTTAAGTGCTTAGGAGCTAGGTTTGCCTTCCATGCTCAAGAACAGACCTTGAGAGCTTCAAAGGAAGGGGAGAGCTCGGCTGGGCAGAGGAGAATCGGACAAGGAAGGAAGAAATGAGTGGAAAGGTTTGAATTATTTGAAAAAGTAAGTTTATTTTCAAAAGTCATGTATTAGGTAGCAATTATTGTCAATCAAGGACTTGTGCTGCCTTCCCACCTCCTTGCCAGCCGATTTCCTTCAGGTCAAATGGGTCATTACTTGACCATTGACCATACTTGGTCAATTTGACTCATGCGGGCCCCACTTTAGGGTTTTATTAATATTTTAATATTAAATTGGTAAAAATTCGTAAATTTCTGGAATTAAATTCCTAATATGATATATGATTAAATATCATATTTAAGGATAATTATAATTTTTAAGCCCATTAAAAATCAATTTAAAAGGCAATCTCACAAAAACGTGCTTTAAGGAGTTTTAGCGCACATTTTTGTGTCACAGGGTGTTCCTGAGCTTAGTTCTCCTTGAGAACGGTTTTGTTGTGTTCCTTACTTCATTATAATACTTAGGAATCCACTTTGGATCCTATTTGAGGTCACAAATCTTTATGGTGTCTTAAAGCACATTTTTGGCTTTACCGATCTTAAGGCGTGTTTTGCCTTGTTGAGATCTTTTAGATTGTTCCCCAATAGTATTTAGATGTTTAATAATCATCTTAGATCATTAATAGATCATTTAATTATATTTTAAGGATTAGGGGTATTTCAGGTACAATGACAACAATTAATTTGAAGGAAATACAGTAGATGCAAACATATATTATAGATAAGATCATTGTTGTCAAATTCTTAAAACAAAGTAGATTAAACAAAGTAAAATAGTTTAGTTCAACAAGAAAACACAGTTCTATTGCTTATTAGATTCTTAAACAAAGTAGCCTAAACAAAGTAGAATAGTTCAGTTCTCATATTTTTAAACAAAGTGGACTAAACAAATTGTTTGAAACCAATAACATAATCTATTACTTAGTTGATAAAGGGTTCCTAAACAAAGTATATTAGTTCAACTTCAGTACAAAGATTAGACATAATCATTCAAACCCTTTTGCTAACCCCTAGATGATGGAACCCAAATATCACGTTTGCAAGCAAAAAAAGGGTTGTCATTGGTACACAGATTAAACAGAATCATTCAACCCTGTTAGCTTAATTACATGAACTAACAACATTAGTAATTTATCGCTAGAGGAGAAGAACATAGGTTCAAGTATATTACCGATTTTCAGCCTTCTTCAATATGGTTGGCGAGATGCAGCTGTTACAGTGATTTATTGGTTCAACCTTCTTTAATCTGTTTCATAGGGTGCTCTAGAAGAAATCAATAACTCATATTATGTTGTTATAATGTGTAGAGGAAAAGAAGAAAGGTTAAAGTATATTACCGGTTCAATTTGTTTGGGAGGTGTAACAAAAGAAATCAGTAACTTCCAGTGATTTATTGTTCCATTCATATCGTTTGCTTCACAAGGTACCACAGAAGAAATCAATAACTTATAAATGTTATGTTAATCGCTAAAGGAGAAGAGTATATGTTGAAGTATATTACCGATTTCAACTTCATTCTAGTTTCTGAATTCTGAGCGTGAAATGCAGTCGTTCCAGTTCCAGACTTCTAGTGTTGTATTTGTAATAGGAGTCGTAACTCACAAGCACCACTGCACCAGAAGAATCGCAGACACCAAACAAATGAAATAGTCACAAGCACCAGAAATAGTCGCAACACCAGAGGAGATGGAGTCGCAGTCTCGCAGACACCAGATAAGATTGAAATCGCAGTTGCACTATAAGAGAGGAAGATTGAAGATAGGAGCAGGGAAGTGCTGTGAACAACACTGGAGTGGTGCCGTTGACGTAGGAGGATGTGTGTGTGTCATGAAGAAAACCTAATTGAGAAGTGAGACTAAGAATAACCAAAGCTGATAAACATAAGCTACATAATCTTAATTTTTGTTTGTGAAGTGAATAGAAAATGATGGGTTAAAATTAAGTATAAAGAATTATATATTTAAAAAAACTTCAGTTATTATGGATTACCAAAGTTTCAGTTTCAATATCCTTTAACCGAGCAGTACTAAAGTACGGATACCCGTTTTAACTGAAATAACTGAACTTTTGCAAAATGGTTAAAAAAACAGTGATCAAATTCGGAAAAAAACAGTTATTGTGGTTATCCGAAATAACCGCCCCGTTTGCACACCCCTAGCAGTGACACTAGCACTCTTCAACTCTGCCATGCAAATATCAAACTTACGGAGTTGTGATGCTAGGGCTGCTCTGAAGGCCATCTTCTTCATCCCTACACTTCTTTCCACCTTGTTGAAGTTGCTCAAGATGTGGCGAACACAATATCTCCAGTGCACATTAGGGGGTTGTCATACCCGTTTGATCGCTCTACAACAGTAAGGATCCCAGCATGACAATCAGTTATCAAGCACATCGGAGCACTATCCTCGCGAGCTGATATAACATGGACCCTGAGACAAGAGCGAAACTAGGACCACGATGCATATAACTTCTCATCCACCAGCGCAAATGCAAGTGGAACTATGTGTTTGTCTGCGTCACTTGCACATGCAATGAGAAGTTTATGCTTGTACTTCCAGTACAAGAAGGTACCATCAATGCATATCACGGGTCTGTAATGTTTGAACGCATCAATGCATGGCCCGAACGCCCAGAGCACCCTCTTGAATATATCGTACCCAGGATTAGTGTCGTGCCAATCAATTTCAAACTTTGTGTCATGGTTTGTATGCTGAATTTCCCGTAACAAGTGAGGTAGCATGCTGTACGAATCATCCCAGTCACCGTACATGATCTCAATTGCTCTCACCTTTGCTGCCCAAACATTCTTCCTCTTGACAGAATACTGGAACTGATCAGATATCACTGTCTGAAGATCACCAACTCTGATGTAAGGATTTTCTTTGACATACTTGATGAATATGCAAGCCATGAATCTCAAGTCAAGATGCAAGGATCTTGACTCAAAATGGAGTTCAGACAAGTGTGTGGGACTTCCACAACGGTGATCATGAAAGAATTAGGGTGCTTCTTCATTACCACAGCGTGCAGTCTCCATCCACACTCGTTTTTGGCCGGGAAGTAGATGTCCCACAACTTTGAGGTTGACCGGTTCACCACAAACGATCGATGATGAATAATATGGTGCCTCTTCACTACATGTATCAGCGCGTCTTTGCTCCAGAAAAGCATACCCTTCTTAAACTCATCATTGTAGCTCCAATCTCCAATCTCCCAGCTCCAATTCTTATTCCTCCCACCTCATAATACCACTACCACCACCGACATTGTAGAACGGGTATGGATGAATGAGAGAAGCATCGTCGTCCTCGGTGGTGGTAGTGACCACAGCAGTAGCCACATCAGCCGGTGTGGCATCATCAGCACCATTATTGTCATCATCATCATCATCATCATCATCATCATCATCATCATCATCATCATCATCATCATCGTCAGATGAACCACCTCCGAGCCCTTCCATCTCATCCTCCTCAAAGCCTTCCCACAAGTCGCCATCATCATCAAGTCCAAGATCATTACCAATGTCATGTTGGAGATGATCTTCAATGGGTGATGGGTATGAGGAATGGTTTTATGTATGTAAAGAGGTTTCATCTTGAGGAGGAGCATTGAGTAGATGAGAAGTGTTTGTGATGATTTGTGTTTGGTGTGGTGAATATGAAGAAAGCAAAGGGGTTTGGTTTTAAGTGGTGTGAAGCTTGGAGGGGCTTGGTGTTAATAAGATGAGGAGGTGAGAAGTGTTTGTGGTTGTCGGTTTTCATGTACTTCAACGTACAATCCATGAGATTATATCTCATGGCCCTTCACCCCGACAGTAGAACATGGCATTTTGAACATCCTCATCGTCCTCAATGGGTATCACTGTCCACTTTGTAGTGTCTTTATTCATTGACTGGCCCATTCTCTGTGACACCTCCACTTCATGGGCGCACATGATGCCGAAACGACTACCAATCTTAGCAATAAGCTGCTAATGGTTGGTGTCGACACTAACTAAAAGGAGCTTCTTCTTCCCACCCTCATAATAAATTGGAATAGATAGAAATCGAATGTATAATAGGGAAAATGATCGAACAAAGTTTTTGTTACACCAAGATTCAATGAATCGAACATGTTTTTCTCTTGTTTTTGTTTTTACATACAACGAAAGAAAGAACAACTCTTTCGATACTCATGGTAGCGCCGTGTACCAAAATATATAACAAAAGAAACAATCAATCATAAAACAACACGTCCACGCGAGGGTTGGGGCCGTCTGGATCTGGACGCCTCCGCGAGGACATTGTTATCTACCCCAACCGTCCGATCTGTGCAAAGAAATTGTTATGTAGCGTAGCCGTCTGATCCGTGCCTCGTTCTCTCACGCCTCACGCCCGCACTCTGACCCGTCACGTCCGGGCAAGAAATATCTATCCGGATCCGGACGTCCAGTAAGGACGTCTGTATATAGTGATGCCGGTATATTCCAACACCCCCCCCCCCCCCGCGCAAGCCATACACGATCAGGATCCAGATCGGGTATATAGGCTTGAAGAACCAGCATAATTGGCATGCCCCACACCCATGTGAGGGAGTTGCTCACGATAGCTGGTACCTGGTAACACTTTTGTCATCATATCAACCAATTGTGTAGACGTAGAGGTATACAAGACATTCACGAGCCCTTATTGAATCTTATCCTGTACGAAGTGACAATCCAGTTCAATGTGCTTTGTACGCTCATGAAAAACAGGATTCCGAGCGATATGTATGGCGGAATGGTTGTCGCACTTCACCGGGATAGAAATATTGTTCTCCAGCCTGAGCTTATGAAGCCGACGAGTAAGCCATGTAAGCTCTGCAGTAACACGACGAAGGGAGTGATACTCTACTTCGGCACTAGACAAAGAAACCGTCCCTTGTTTCTTCGTCTTCCAGGAAATAGGGCTGTCCCCTAAGAAAATATAATAACCAGACACAGACCGTCTGGTGTCGGGACAAGCAGCCCAATCAGAATCACAATAAGCAGACAATTTCAACTCAGATGTAGACCCCTTACGAAGAATAATACCATGATTGATAGTACCCTTCACATAACGTAGAGCATGGAGAGCTGCATTCATATGAACATCAGTGGGACTCTTCATGAACTGATTGAGAAATGGTACAGTGAAACTGAGATCAGGACGAGTATTAGAGAGGTAGTTCAATTTGCCGACCAAACGTCGATAGACAAAAGGGTCATCCAATAAGACCCCATCTGTACGATGTAAGAAGAGACCAACTTGCATCGGACCAGCAGCCACTTTGCCAGAAACACAATCGTTTTCTTTCAGAAGATTTGTCAGAACTTGCGTTGGGACAAAACTGTGCCATGAGGCGTATGCAAAAATTTAATCCCAAGAAAGTAACGCAAACACCCAAGGTCCTTAATCTTGAAGTTGTCATCCAAGGCTTGTTTAAGAGAATCTATATCCTCCTGATGAGTGCCCACAAGTAGCATGTCATCAACATATACAGCAGCATAAAACAGACGAATACCTTCTTTCTTGTGAAACAAAGAGTAATCATTTTTGGATTGAGAGAACCCAAGAGTCTTTGAGGAAATAAGCCAGTTTAGAAAACCACTGGCGCGAAGCCTGCTTCAAACCATAAAGAGAATGTTTTAACAAGCATGCCTTGTTGCGGCCTAGAACCTCCAAACCCGGTGGTACTCTCATATAGACTTCCTCATCAAGATCACCATGCAAAAAGGCATTGTTAACATCCAGCTGATTGACAACCCAGCCTTTATGAATAGCAACTATCAGAAGAGCACGAATGGTAGTCATTTTCACAATGGGAGAAAAAGTCTCGTGATAGTCCAGACCATAACTTTGAGTAAACCCCTTGGCTACCACACGTGCCTTATAATGTTCAAGGGAACCATCAGACTTGAGTTTAATCTTATAAACCCATTTGCATCCAACAGTTTTCTTGCCTCTGGGCAAATCAACAACATCCCAGGTGTTATTAGCTTCAAGAGCATCCAATTCCTTTTGCATAGCCTCTCGCCAATGCGCAAAGAGGACTGCTTCCTTATATGATTCTGGCTCTACTTCCATTAATACTCCGTCGGAAGGTCCACCACCAGTAGTAACCGAAAAGGCACAAGAAACCGCAGGCCTAGTGTTAGTAAGGCTTTCATACCCTGCGAACATATTTTTTCGACAGTGTCTGAATAGACACGCTCATCCAAAATTTCTTGAAAACTAGTTGCACAAACGTAGTCATCAAGATAACTAGGCCGACACGTGTCACGACCAGTTCTGCGTGGTGCACTCAATGGTTCCGCCTGAGCAACAGCATCAACAGACTCAAAAGACTCAACTGTGTTAGGTGGAATAACAGGAGGAGCAACAGATGGGGAAGGAGATGCTGCCGAGGGCTCATCATAAACCCAGTTTGGGAGAACTGGCGAAGAGAGGCTAGAAGGTTTAGTCGTGTCCTCTGCAAGAGGGAAAACATTAGGACAAAATTTCACATCCCTATATATTTCTACCTTCTGACTGTCCGGACGAAAAAGTTTATGCCCTTTCTTACGGAATTCTTCTCCCACATAAATACAAGCTTCAGCTCGGGGAGAGAATTTTTCCCCTTTGTCACCTACAAGAGTCTGATAGCACAAGCAGCCAAACGGCTTTATGGAGTCATATGCGGGCTGATTATTATAGAGACACGTAAAAGGAGAACGCCTCTGCAACGCTTTTCTAGGAAGCCGATTAATCAGATAGGTAGCATGTAGAATACACTCACCCCAAAGAGTAACTGGTACTTGTGACTAAAAAAATAAAGCCCGTGCGGTTTCCAACAAATATTTATGTTTGCGCTCAACTACCCCATTCTGCTGAGGGGTATAGGCACAAGTAGTCTGATGGATAATACCAGCCTGGCGAAAAAGGTTTTACCCTCATTGGAACAACCCAATTCTTTTGCATTATCTGAACCAACAATCTTAACTTGAGCCTCAAACTGTCGTTCTACCATTACGAGAAAATTTTTAATGGCCTCCCAAGCATCGCTTTTACTTGACAGAAGCTGCACCCATGTAACTCTACTAAAATCATCGATGAAACAAACAAAATAGCGGCAACCATTATAAGTAAGGACACTAAAAGGCCCCTAAACATCAACATGTATAAAATCAAAAGGTTTCTGTGTCTTGATTTTTGAATTCCCGAAAGGTAACCGCTGTGCTCGGCATTTAGAACAAACATCACAAATAAAATCCTTTGGTACATCATCAGACTTTATTAGACCCATGTTTACAAGTTTTTGAAACGGAACATGCCCTAATCTAATATGCAAATCCGCAGCCTTCGTACTGACTTTACAGGCTAAACTGGAGCATTGTTCCGATCCACCAACTTGTAACTCCTACCTCAACGTGACCAACTGGACCCAACGACTGGCTCGCTCTTTGTCAAGAATATACAAGTCATCCTACTCAGCACCAATCTCATCAGTTCTCCTTGTAATAGGGTCCTGAGCAAAACACTTGTGAGAGTAAAAAACCAATGGTTGTAAAAATTGTTTAACCATCTTCCGAACATAAACTAGGTTAAACATAAATCCAGGAACAAATAGAACTTCCTTGAGCCAAAAACTATCACCCAGTCTAATATCCCCAACTGTAGTCACTCGTTGCGGCCTACCATCTGCTAAAACAACAACTCTGGAATAGGACAAATGTCTGAAATTTTTGAACAAGCCTTTGATTCCTGACATGTGATCTGTCGCGCCTGTGTCTAGGATCCACTTTTCAGAAAGACTCTGTGTATTTGGTGAATTTTTACCAAGAAAACACAAGCGACTGGAAGTAAAATTTTGGTTCTCACCTGAGAAATTGCAATACGATTCATTTGGTGGTTTTGATGACGAAACAACAGCCTGAACGATACTAGCAATTTGATTTATCTGCTCTTGAATCAAACCGCTAGGAGAATTCACAGTTCCATCTGAACTACTCTCCTCTCTGACCATTCCGGCTAAGCCCTTTTTCCTTCTATTCTGCACTGTGTCACGGCCATGAAGATCATATCAATCTTCAACCCGATGACCAGTCTTCTTGCAGTGGGAACATTTTAAACGCTGGAAACAATCTTCTGAAACATGCCCAGGCTTTTTACACAGAGTGCGGACTTTCTTATTCTTGTCGCTCCCAAACCTGGTATTCCCAGTTTTCTTAGAAGAACCCCCACTGCCACCAGCACTAGCACTATAAAGCGACAAAGACTGAACACTAGCGCCTTCTTCCTCTCTTTGATTTTCCTCTTGAACAATCAATGCAAAGGCATGATCAAGATTCGGGGGTTCTTCCATAGCTAAGATCTGCCCTCTGATATGAGTGAAGCTGTTATTAAGCCCCATCAGAAAATGGACTAGCCGATCTAGGTCCTACTTTTTCTGTTCTTCCTCTTTTGCTGCACAGACACACTTAGATGCGGGATAATCCAAATCAATTTCATCCCACAGACTTCTTAACTTGGTAAAATAAACAGTGACTGAATCTTCATTCTACTTCAAACTCCCTAATTCTTTCTTCAAATTGTGAAGCATGACCAGGTTGTTTTGCTCAAACCGCTGGCACAACCAGCCCCATATTTCTTTAACAATCTAGCACGTCTCCAGGACATGTAACGAACACAATCTGACTCATCTGGTTTTTTGACAGTGCCGTCGATAAAACCAAATTTATTTTTGGTCAGAATCTCATTTTCCATCGTCCACTTCCAAGTTTGGAATCCTACACCATTGAATTTCGGAGCAAGAATCTGACCTGGTTGTTCTGATGGATGAACATATATTTCCTCCCCCGGATCCACCGTAGAACTCGTCTTCGAAATTGTGGGGAGAGAAATAGGCCCAACGGAGGGAATTAAATAAAATACCCATGTAGACTAGTAAGGCCCAATAACCCATGAAGTTTCATCCTAAAACCAATTGGCATTAGGTGGAGTAGCCCATAGGCTATATGAACTACTTACTAGCTATATAATTTTTCAATGCGAGACTCACACTTGATCTCCAACATCCCCCCTCAAGTGTGAGTCTTTCACCTCCGAGGCCTCCCACATTGCACCCTGTTTGGACCCCACTTGGTACTGGCCCGGTCTCTTCTCCGTGACACAGTCCAAATTTTTACGGTACTGGCCTGGTCCCATCTCTTGGTTTATCGTGACACAGTCCGTTTCTACTCGAGTATCCATTAAACAGTGGTGCATTACCCAAGGTTGAGCCTGGGCTCTGATACCAAATTGGAATTAAATAGAAATCGAACGTATAATATGGAAAATGATCGAACAAAGTTTTTGTTACACCAGGATTCAATGAATCGAACAGGTTTTTCTCTTGTTTTTGTTTTTACATACAACGAAAGAAAGAACAACTCTTTCGATACTCATAGTAGCGTTGCGTACCAAAATATATAACAAAAGCAACAATCAATCGTAAAAACACGTTCGGGCGAGGGTTGGGGCCGTCTGGATCCGGACGCCTCCGCGAGGACATTGTTATCTACCTCAGTCGTCCGATCTGTGCGAAGAAATTGTTATGTAGCGTAGCCGTCGGATTCGTGCCTCGTTCTCTCACGCCTCACGCCCGCGCTCTGACTCGTCACGTCCGGGCGAGAAATATCTGTCTAGATCCGGACGTCCAATAAGGACGTTTGTATATAGTGACGCCGGTATATTCCAACATAATAAGCTCTGTTTACCCCATGCATAACTTTGCCACTAACATAACACAAAAACTGGATAAAGGCGGACATATCCACCTATTTGAGAACACCATTGAATAATCACAGATTTAGTCAACCATTCCCAACATTTGGCTGATTGCAGACACAATCACCAAACAAAAACCGAAAATAATAAAAAAACACTATAATATTGTAAAACACTAGGATTCAACAAGTAATAGTATAATTCAACCTTATCAATTACATATAATTACATAAAACACTTCAAATAATCAAATGTGACTTCAATTTCACAAACAACCACAATTTTCCAATATTCCCTAATTTTGCAAAAAACCACAATTTCCTAATTTCATAAACAATCAATTTTCACTATAATTCCACAAACAAACAATCAATTACCACTTATATTTAGCAAACAATCAATTACCACTAAAATTTGACAAACAACCACATATAGTCCGTCACTAAAATACTAATTAAACAATTTACTAACAATCCCTAATTTCCTAACTAATTTAGGGTTAGATATTTACCTCAAAATGTAGTGCATGTTGTAGGTGGTCAGTGGCAGTGGTTGGTGGTCGGCGGCGGCTGGCGGTTTCTTCGGTGGTGGTGGCGGTGTCTGGGGCGGAGGAAGAGAACGAAGAGAGCGCAACTCCGCGCAAAAGAAGGAGAGAAATGAGAAGTGGGGAGGGAGAAAGAATTATGGCGAGTTTTTAGAACCAGTGAAATCGTCTCTTGAAGAGACAATTTTATCAAATAATAAGTCGCGACCTACATTAAATGAGAAATCTTCTTAAAAAACGATTTCATGAAATCATTTTTTCAACAAACGATTTCACCGCTCCCTCCGTCCAGCTGAGTAGGCATCTGACGTAGCACGAGATAAGTGAAATCGTCTTTTCGAGAGATGATTTCTGGTTTCATAATGAAGAAAAGAACGATTTTTCCAGAGTGCTATTTCAGGTTTTAGTTTGAAAGAGAAGTTAATATGATTATTTTTTGTTTTTGAAAGTTATTTCAGATTTTTTTTCCAACGAATACCCGTAAAAGCTCTCCGGCGGCCCGGCCTCTTTGTTGACGTTTGTATGCAAAGACTTTGGCGTCTAAGCTTTCTGCCAGAACAGGAATGGAAAATCGGCGATAGAGAGTGGCTAGTACTAGGCATCGAGAAAACACGTTCAATTTTGTACGTGCAGCGAACAAGAGAAGATGATTATGAAATTACTCTCTCTAAGGCGCTCTATTGAATCTCATATGCGCTATTTAGTATCCTTCTCCAGGAAATGGCGACTGTCTGCTACTTCTTCAAATTCTCAGGCTCCTTTTTGCAAAGGTGTTTGCTTTCTGTCTACCCAGAGCATCTTCGCATACAATGGGGGTCAAGTAGTCGCAAATGAGAGTCAAAGGAATAGGAAACGTGACGAACTGGTGAAAGAGCTTCACGTTCTACTCCAGCAAAATCGTTATGAATCCGCTCGGAGGCTGGTAAAGTCATTAATTGAAGATTCCAATTCTCCCTTCACTTCACCAATAGAACTTCTATCTGTCTTTTCCTTATCTAACCCGACTCTGAAGCGTGATTGTTCTCTTATACTCTTCTCCACTTGCCTTGAGTCCAAGAAGTTTGCTGGTCATGCGGCAGGCTTGGTTGGTCAAATGCGGAGGGATGGGATTTTCCCTCCGCTTAATGAGTTCAACTCTCTCCTGAGGGCTTTGGTTTCAATTCGTTCGTTCGATAAGGTTCTTTTTCTGTTCGATGATGTTATTGAGTCTGGGGTTCAGCTTGATAGGTCTGTTTTTGAAAAGGCCGTAGAGTCTGCCGTAAAGATGGGGGATCTCCGGAGGGGGCTGAAAATTTTGCAACTTATGGAGAAAAAGGTTGGTGTGACCGTGTTTGCTTACAATGTCTTGATCAGTGGGTTGTGTAAGGTGAAGAAAATGGGAGATGCTCGGAACCTGTTCGATGAAATGCTCAAGAAAAGATTGATTCCTAATGTGGTAACTTACAACACACTGACTGATGGGTATTGTAAAATTGGGAATCTGGAGGAAGCCTTTGTTTTAAGGGAGCAAATGAAGTTGAATAATATTTCTTCAAATATAAATACATTTAATTTATTGCTCAATGGACTCTCTAAGTCGGGAAGGATTACTGAGTCAAAAAAGGTGTTGGAAGAGATGAAACATCATGGTTTGTCTCCTGATGCTTATACTTATAATATTCTCTTAGATGGATATTCTAGGTGTCATGACACTGACACAATGCTGAAGATCTTCGAGGAAGCTTATGTACAGGGTATTCCAATGAATGCTTATACTTTTAACACTTTATTGAACGGTTTATGCAAAGAAGGGAAAATGGAAAAGGCAGAGGAAGTTCTGAAAAGGCTCAGAGAAAGTGACATTGCTCCTACGGAGGTGATGTATAATATCATTATCAATGGATATTGTTTATCTGGTCAACTGGAAAAAGCCTTTGCTGCCTTTGAAGAGATGGAGAATAGTGGTTTAAAACCTAGTGTTGTAACCTTCAATTGTATAATGGTGAAGCTGTGTGATTTGGGTGATATGGATAAGGTCGATGAATTGATCAGAAAGATGAGAAGTCAAGGAATCACTCCCGATACACAGACTTACAATGTGCTTATCAATGGGTTCGGAAGAAAGTGTATGTTTGATCAGTGTTATGAGAACCTTGAGTGCATGGAAAATGAAGGATTGAAACCAAATATTATTACGTATGGATCTCTTGTAAAATGCTTCAGCGATGGTGGAAGGCTTTTTGAAGCTGAAGCATTTCTGAAGGATATGCTTGGCAAAGGGGTAACCCCCACAACACAGGTTTATAATATGCTGATTGATGGTCAATGCAAAGCAGGGTGGTTAGAGTCTGCATTTGATTCTTTCAACGAGATGTTGAATAACGGGTTAGCCCCAACCCTGGTGACGTATAATACGCTGATCAGTGGGCTATGTAAGAAAGGAAGACCCAAGGAAGCAGAAGATTTGGTTCAACAACTTAATGGCAGAGGCTTGAATCCTGATCTTATCACATATAATACCTTGATCAGAGGCTATTATGATTCTGGAAACACATCTAGGTCCATAGAGTTGTATGAGTCTATGAAAAATGCAGGAATTAAACCAGCACTTCCCACTTTTCATATCTTAATATGTGGGTGTAGCAAGTTGGGTGAGCAAATGGTGGATACATTATGCGAAGAGATGAGACAGTTTGGTTTAAAACCAGATAGAGTGATATATAATGCTCTGATTTATTCCTGTGTTCAAGATGGTGATATTGAAAGAGCTCTCTCCTTGTGGAGTGAAATGAATAATAGTGGGATAGACCCTGACAAGATGACTTACAATACTTTGATCTCTGCACATTTTAGAATGGGGAAACTAGAAGATGTATTGAACATTGTTCATGATATGAAGAGCAGGGGTTTGCCTTTGAAAGCTGATACTTATACTTTGCTTGTTGATCAATGTTGTAAGATAGAATACTTTGTTGAGGCTTACACTTGGTACAGAGAAATGGTCAAGAGTGGGTTTCAGTTGCCTGTAGGAATTCGTCATGAGCTTCTAAAAGGGCTTCAAGATGATGGAAAGTTAGAGGAGGCTCAGATCATCCGCTTGGAAATGGTTGCTGAAGGATTAATGGAAAAAAACATCAGCCAGGATATCTCCGATGCGGCTAAACAGTGCCACACAGAGTGGTGAGCACAAAAACCTGGGTCATTAAGGTACATTATACATTTGATACATAAATACCTTAGTTGTGTCTTTCCGTTTGCTCCTAACATCTTGCATTTGTGCATCACCATCTCTATGACTTTGCTTTAAATTTTGCTCTACAAGAAATTGCTGTTGAATTTTAGTAAATGGGTGCAAGCCCCTGTTGGGTATTGACTTGTCTGGTGTCACTAGGATTGATTTACGGGGAAAAAATCAAAGATACTTGAACAAAAGAAATCAAAGATGGGACAGGCTTTGCAATCTCGGGATAATTTTGTTCATCTTAAATGCGAAGGAGAAAAGGTATTAAAATTGGTGCCCTTATTCTGCCCTCCCCTCCTTGAATAACTAGAAAAACAAATCAAATTGTACTATAACTCAAGCATTAAAATTGGAAATGGTATAAATTAAAGATAATTTCATGACTGATTAAAGGCGAAAGTTTTTCCTAACTGCTAGAAAATCTTAAGAGTTTTAAGTGTTCAATCAAATCAGATAGAACTTTATATGCCTGATCAGTAGATAGAACCTACTACCCTCCTTCGTGGGGCCTTCCTGCTGCTGTCCATCCTAAGGCCAAGGAGAAAGGGTATTAAAATCCATCCCCTCCTTGAATAACTAGAAAATCAAATAAATTTCTACTGTAACTTAAATACTATACTTGAAAATGGTAGTATAAACTAAAGATAATTTCATGAATGATTAAAGTTGAAATTTTTTCCTAACTGCTAGAAAATTTTAAGAGTTACCTATCTGATAAAATGCTGTTTAAAGGGAAGACACCGATTTTTGATTTGGTAATGAGAGTTACAAGGCTACACATTTGGAAATGGAGAAAGACTTGGTGGAGGGATTTTGTAATCCAATCAGCTTTGTTTTGTGGATCAAAAGGAATAGGAAACTGTATCTAAAACACCCTACTTTTGTATGTGTTATGAGCAATGATCTTCATACTGAAATTGGTAGCTTGAGGAAGAGTGCTCATTCTGCTCTAGGGGGTTTATACTACATTTTCCTATGTAAGGTAGTCTTGTGGCTGATTTCCAGCAGCTTTTTGGGATGTAATTCTATAATGTAACCTACTACCCTCCTTCTGGGTGTCTTCCAGCTGCTCTCTTAGCTGGTAGTGCTTAATATATGCCCCTCCGAGATAAGCTTTGCCTAGAACACCTGTGTCGAGTTTTGGCCTTAAAACATCAACCAAATAAATGCTAGTGCGACATTCTTGTATCTAAGTGGCCATCTCTTTCAAGAAAAATAGAACATCTTCATCTTTAACCATTGCAAAAGCTAGGGGAGATTTAATCGGGGTGGACAGGAAAGGGGATTGTAAAGATATCTGCGGAAACTCAATACCTGAGCCTCTAGATCTAGTTATTTTATAAGGTAGTACTTTCCTATACCTATTAGAAGACAAAATATCAAATATGATGATATTTCAAAAAAGATCATTTCCTAACCAATAAGTGTGTTTTTGGTACTTGATTTAGTGTTGAAATCTTGGAGTTTTATTCGAGCTTAATTAGGCTTTGTATTCGAATTTAGAGTTGAAAATATAATTTTTTTTCTAGGGTTTGAATTTTGTGCTTTGACATAGCGTTTTAATTTATGTCGAATATTCACTTGGGATTTCAAAATTCGACTTATGCTTTATCTAATTATTCTGCTGTCTTTATTCTAATTAGGTATTCTGCTTGATCTCAACCTGTTATACTACTTGCTCAACTGTGAAAGATGGGAACAACTCATCTTATCAATAAAGCAGCCTTCCACATTCTCAGCTTGAGTGCCAGGCTGCCAGCACCAATCGTAATGTGCAGCCTTCCTGGAGATGTACTTCTCCACCAATTCTATATTTGAAGTATACTGACGTTTTTCTCTGGGTTTATTGGGGAATAATACTCAACTTTTGTTACTGACGTTGCTGGCAATGACGCCTCTCTCAGTGTGGGATGAAAGAGAGTCCTATCACCCGCTGGTAGTTTCTTATGACAATAGTAAAACTACCTTCACAAGTCCGAGTTCCTTCCCCTTGCAGCTACCGCATCTGTGTGGAGAGTTATCTGGTGGCTATTTCCAATCTGGTTTCCTTTTACATTTCTTGAAAGTTTTTGCTTAAACCAGGACCTGGGGAAACGAGATAAGGCCACCAACGGATCCTCCAAGTTCATGTGAGTTTATGGAATTCTTGTCCCCCTTGTACCTTATCATGTGACTGATGATTCTGTCAATCCAGTATCTCCTATATGGCAATTTCTGATGCATATTGATAAACTACTAATCTATTTACTCCAGAATCACAAAAACATGGCTAGCAACATATCATGCAAAATACTAGGACATTGCATATTGTGTGGCACTTAATGTGGCAGATTGTTAGTTTGGTCAAAGGATTGACCTTCAGCCTTCTGTTCCTTCTCACGTACTTAGGGCTGATGATTCCATAGTTGGACCTTGAGCAAAATTGAACTTAACATATCCAGCTTTTTGTTTAATTTGATTGTTTGATATGCCTTCACTTCTCGCTCATTTAGTTTGCATCTGAGCTGTAATTTTCCTTGATTTTTTGCCCATAA
Organism: Limonium bicolor; assembly: GCA_023374045.1. NCBI lineage: Eukaryota > Viridiplantae > Streptophyta > Magnoliopsida > Caryophyllales > Plumbaginaceae > Limonium > Limonium bicolor. The sequence goes on along the minus strand of CM041777.1, from coordinate 74,985,746 downwards.
AGAAGTGATAATTATAGCTTCGGTTTTGGTTTGGACTAAGATTATTAGCTACTCAACACTTGTTGATCATTGCCTGCTTTCAAATTGTAGGTTGAGAGTAGCCAGATTGCAACACTGCTTCTGAATGCATCTGACTGTGAGTTTCTGCCTCATCTTTGTGGTGCTAATTGAAGGATACAAACCAGATACGGCTCTGGAACCCTACTTGAAGATTTTTTTTTTCTTTTTGACATCATTAACTTTTATATCTGTTTGCTATTCTCTTGGTTTCCATACACCTGTAAACGTTGCAAATAATGTTTTAGTTTATTGACAAGGAGCTTCGTCACTACTACAGTAGAAGATCGGGCCCGTATGCAGCGAGTAAAGAGAAAACAAATAAGAAAGACCACTTGTGGCCCATCTGTTTTCTCACCAGGGATCTTTTTCTTTTTCTTGGAGATTTAGCACAGCTATGGCTGTCTGTTTGGAGTTTGCAAAGGCTACCGTAACTCTCAATTTGACAGGGAATTGTTTTCATTGTTTTATTGGGTAATCCTGAATATGTGAAGTCGTAGATAGGGACATGGTTGTGTACGGTAGTAATAGACGGCTCAGGGTTGAGTCTTAAGTCGGCTGTGATGCAGGCTGGAGATTTTTTTGAGTCTTGAAGGGTTGAGTGGTTGATCGTTCAAGATGTAACGTGTAACTTTCCCTCTGCTACTTTTGCTACCTGTAACTTGGCTATAAGCCTCAACTATCAGCCGAAAAAATGTAAGTCACACTTATGAAGAGAAATCAAGGCCTCGGGACTCCGGATTAAGTAAAAAGTTTGATATCCATCTGGCTCGTAATGATTCCTCGTTGATTTGTTAAAGATGTGTTCTTGCACAGATAAATTGTTGATACTTAATTTATTGCATTATTCTGTTATATACCTTTGCCTTACAGCAGAAGAGAGGTCATTATTGCCTTCTACCATGAGAGAAAAGCCACAACCCTTGGTCGTAAACGAACCTACATATTTGCAGCCTTTGGCGAGTCACAGCTAGTAATTGGCTTTCAAGGGCCACTCTGGGTCGTCGTGGATTTGATAATAATGCACTTGAGCAAACTTTGAAGGGTTGTTATTTTATTTGTAGTACATATTTTACTAATTAAGTATAAAATTATTTTAAACACATTAATGTTAGAAACATGTAATGATGTATCACTGTAATTTATTTTCTTAGGAAATGATATCCGATAGTTTGTGTAATTAAGTTCATAGTTGGTGAAATTACACATCCCACCCACGAGATTTTAAAGTTATTTTCTCCACCCATGTGTTTTTCCCTGTTTTACATCCGACAAATTTACTAATTTTCGTTCACCTTGAAAGATGCTTAAATGTTGTCCAAAATTGATGAAACTTTACATGGACGATACTAAGGTGTTATATTTTTGTCCAATGCTAAATCCAAAGTTTTTTAAGCTCCTGTGGAACCCAATGAAAACATGTTCACATGTCATATGTTTCATTGGGTCCCACGAATCACATATGAGCTTGAAAATTTTTGGATTTTACGCTGGACCAAAATATAACACTTTAGCATCGTTCACGTAAAATTTCATTAATTTTAGACAACATTTAAACATCTTTTAAGTTGAACAAAAAATATAATCTAGCTAACCGTGATTGTAATGGGAAAATCCAAGTTGCAACATTGTTTGAATTTCTGTAGTGGAACCATTGAGGATAAACGGGGGAAAGTGAAGAATTTTGAACCATACAAAATTTAACAAAATTGCCATGACGACAAACTTCAATGTGAATCTCTCCTCTTGGATGATCATGGTTATTGTGATCTTCGATTGGTAGGTACATACCACATTCGACATTCCGAAATATGTAGTGTAGAACACTATTATAGAGGTGTATCGTGTAGCGATTATCAACCCCATTTCAGTACTCATCCACTTATTTGGAGGTGTTGGGCCATCTCCAATGAACTTTATCTTCCTTAGCATCTCATTGTATCTTCGTTTGGTTGAACAGGACCTGATACAAGTATTTCACTGATTCTGTATGCTTCATATCAGTGTACATCGCTTTACGTACTTGTCTCCACTAATCTTGGTTCATGTACAGATAATCAGCTACTACTCTGAATCCACTGTTATCATCTCCAATGACATCAATGTATCCAGTGATATACTGAAATAAGTTCGGCTGGAAATCCCTCATATACGAAAAGATATCGATAGACATGAAGCGTTCAAGAGCTGATGATCCTGCGTTAAAGGATCTTCCATTGGTGGGTGATTCTATGGATTGACTTACCAGTGGTCGATTATGCTCTCAAGAAGAAGGTTCATGTTGGTTTGGTCTAGAGGTCCCTGCAACTTGCTACTCTAGAGGTTCTCTTAAGTCGCATGACAAATCTGAATGAATGAAAGTGTGGATGTAAATGTAACATCTAGTCATCATTGTTGGATTGTCCGATTGTCTCACCTCATCAGCAATACCTTGCCATCTAATTTGCTCTGTTACTTTGTACTCCTACATTTGTGTTGTCGATTCATTTTTCTTCCAGCTTAGAGTGTACTAGAAACGATGCACATCTCTCATGGAACACAAGATACCATTATCCAACATGTCGTTTAGCCTATATGTACATTGAATTCCATGGGAGGTCACTTTAACAAACCCATAGTGTGAGCTACTTGTTTCAATGTATTCTCCCATACCAAGCTCCTTGACTAGTTCATCCAAGCATAAGACGTTAACCTTCTCGGTTAGATCAGTAATTGAAACCCTCATATGCTCTTTTTTACTTTCAATTGTGCACACTCGAAGTCCTTCTTCAACTTCCTCACTTGAGTGTTGACATGTTTGCTAAGCTTCGGGAATATCACAATCCAAAGTGTGTTTAGTACTCTTCAGTCTAGCCTTTGGGGTAGAATGAGCGCTCTCAACGCTATCACATATTTAAGTAGACTCATTAGATCTATAACATGGGATATATATACTTAAAATTTATCAGACTATTAATCGTACCTATTTGTCATTGTGTTCCCGAAGTAGATCAAATTCTTGAACATTTGTAGTTGGTTGTTCTACTTCTATTAATCGTACCTATTTGCCATTGTGTTCCCGACTATTAATCGTACCTATTTGCCTCTACAAACCTTTCCTTGTGCCTCTCCCAAACTACTACGACATATGTGATAAGGCATGGATAGTTTTAGTATGTATCCTTGAACATTTGTAGTTGGTTGTTCTACTCCTCTTCTGTGTTTGAGTACACAACTGAATTCCACATTCTGACCAAAGCCACTGCCCTGCCTCTATGCCCCATGTAATGTTCTTGCTAATGTGCCACCGACATAGAAGATGGTGTGATTCTGGAAATACCTCTAGCAAGGCATCCATCAGCCCCAAACATCTATTTGTGATAAATGTTTAGGACTTACTAGGACCAAGAAGCAGCCTGGATTTTACCTTAAATGAAAGCTTATGAAAATACAAATCTAACGGTGCAAACGGGATAAAAAACAAACTCCAAACGAGCCCTAAAAGTGAAAAACATGACTTGTCCGACCTTGTGTCCGGACGTCTGGCATTCAGACACAAGCCGAGAAGAAGTGGTCAGTGAAACCCAAAGGTCCGAACTTGTGTCCGAACATTGATGTTCGGACACAAGTCGAGAGTTTGAAAATCAAAAGGGAAAGGCGTCCGAACTTGTGTTCGGACATCGGAAGCTCGGACACAAGTCGAGAATTAAAACCATGAATGTCCGAACATTGGTCCGAGCTTGCAAGTTCGGACACAAGTCGAGACTTGCAAGTGGACTCATACTCGCACACTGTCCGAACTTTGAAGTTCGGACAGATGTTCGGACATACTCAAATCAACAAAAACAAGTGAACTCTTGGAGCCTGTCCAAACATAGATGTCCGGACGGACGTTCGGACAGGTCCTGAAATGCAGATTTTTGTAAGAAATCAGAGTTGAAAAAGCACCAAAACACTTACGAAATTAATGTCAATAGGTAGAGAAACATTTTAGTAAACATAGTTAATAATTTGGTACCACATAAACGCAACGAAAGCAATATTTAAACATCATAAGAACATTTCACTACAATCTATGAAAATACCAAGGAATGTTATTCTGGACATCAAAATCACGTATAACTTCAAAATAGCAGCGGAATCCATTCTCTGGGGTATTACCGCCACACTCAACACTCGTTGAGTGCTCAGGCTTAAATCATCTCAAAACAACTCAAGAATATTTCCGGAACAACATGATTTAATGAAAAGCGTTTCAAACCAACATAGTTTAATCCAATAATTCAGATCAATAGCCATCCTTCTCCTAGACTATATGGTAGCGCGTTCCCATTTCCCCAAATCAACCATTTGTACCTGCGATCAGAAAACAATAGACAAAAACGCAAAAAGATCGCACAAATCAGATAAACTGAGTAAACCCTACCTCAATGTGTAAAATACATTTTGAAGTTCATTTTATCATTTGCCAATCAGACAAGAGGAAGATTTGAACAATCGAATAATTTTTCCAGAATCCACGATAACCAACAAATAAGTAGGGAGCTTTCAACAGGAGATAATCACAATTCCAACCACGGGGTCACCTACGTGACCTCAAACAATCATTCCAAGACAGTCACCTATGGGACCGTCAAACAAGCACCTCACCCTAAGTCCTTAAGTGTGCACATCCCCTATGAAACAGCAGTAACATAGAGTAGATCATAGAGCTTAACTGCAGCATTGCGTGCAACGCAAAAGATAACGATAATGAGGAGCACCTGTGGGCTCCCAGACATAACAATCATTCCTGTGAAAGTCTCCCAAAAACCTTGATCAAATTATCACCAGAAATATCTCAAATCTTCCATTGCCAACACGTGGGAAATAATCCCAATTTTCGAAACCAAAACCTTTTTCCTCCAATTTGCAAAACACAACATCAAACAGACATGAGCATAGAGATTTACCTGACAATCAAATCACTTCAAGAGATCAACTCTACAGGACTACTGGTAGCGCCCGTCGATGTAAACGGAGTCTAAATATGTATAATCAACAATCAGGAACTACTAATCATAATCGATTAATTTAATAAACTATCTAAGTAGAACACTTTACCCAACATAATCCTATCCGGCACCAGGGAAGCGATTTCACAACGTCAGGAGCAAGAGCGTGAATTAGAAAGTTGGAAGTGAAGGAGCATAATGGCGATACGTTGAGGATGAAGAGAAAAATGAAGAAGATCGATGAAACAATATGTAAAATAAAGAGGAATACTATTAATTAAATAAGTAATAATCTACTTTTAAGAAAGAGAAAAAAATATTGAATAATTTAAAGGAGAGTTATACTAAATAGTATTGTAGATATTTAAAGATATAACAATCCTTTACGATGTGGAAAGCCGAAAGAAGGAACGTTATCTCTAACAGATATCACTTTAGAGATAAATAATTACATAACTCCCATTTCAAAATAATATGAGAAAAGTAAGTCAGCCGTTGTAACAAGATATGGAAGAGTGAAATATTTAGGGAAGGAATTAATATGTATTTATTTAGTATAAGAGTAAAATAGGAATAAATAGAAAATATAAGTAAAACAAAATTAGGAATTCTAGCAAAGAAATATAATAATGTTAGATGAAGAATCTAGAATACTAACAATAAAAGTATCGGAGAAGAATAAGGGTTTAATAATTAATTAATTAATTCTGGAGAAGCAAACCAAACGTGAAACTCTTAAGTGAAGGATATTTACTAGAAGAAAGTAAAATTGAATTTGAACTCTTAAGAATTAAGCTATAATTAAAAAGGAAGTAAAGGTAGATTCGAACTCTTAAGATCAATTTAACGTAATCAGTCTATAGGTTGTAAAATAATTATTTAGACAATAATGTAGGTGGGAAAATAAAGGAACCTATATTCACTAGTAGAAAAAAGCTTTTTAATGACGGCGTTTAAACCACGGTTAAATGAAAAACCGTGGTTTAAAGTTTATAAACCACGGTTTTCAGGGCAACCGTCATTTAAGGTACACGCCAGAGTGAATATACCGCGGTTTTTGGAGAACCGTCGTATATAGGTTACTTATATACCATGGTTTTCAGGGCAACCATCATTTAAGGTACACGCCAGAGTGAATATACCACGGTTTTTGAAGAACCGTCGTATATAGGTTACTTATATACCACGGTTCCTCGGCAACCGTCATTTATATTGCACATCTTACTATATTAAACCACGGTTTTTTGGTGAACCATGGTATATAGTCTAAGCGGGAATTTTAATTTTTGGCCCAAATTAATGCGGCTTTTTCTCTCTATTCTATTATATATTCTCTCACGGTAATTTTGGAACCCAAACCGGTGAACATGCTCTACAACTCTTCTTCATTCTCTTCAACCTCACGGTAATTTTGCAACCCATATTGGCAAACAAGGAACATGCTCGGACTTCTCTCATTCTCTTGTTTTTACGGTAATTCTCTTGTTTTCACTGTAATTTTTTGCAACCCACACCGCGCGACCACATGCGAACAAGGAACACATGCTCTCATTCTCTTGTTTTCTCTTGCAACTCTTCTTCATTCTCTCTCATTCTCTTGCAGCTTACACTTGCGAACAAGGAACACATGCTCTGCGCCTCTTCCTAACCGGCGAACAAGGAACACATGCTCTGCGCCTCTTGCAACTCTTCTTCATTCTCTCGCAACCCTAACTGATGAACAAGGAACATGGTCTACGCCTCATCCATTCTCTTTCACGGTAATTTTGCAACCCACCGCGAACAAGGAACATACTACGCCTCCATTCTTCACTCATTATTTTGCAACCCTAAATCGCAAACAAGGAACATACATGTTCTGGCCTCTTCATTCTCTCGTGTTTGTGCTCTGTTGAGATCTGTGAAGGCGGCACTTCTAAATCGTCGGCGATTTGAAAAAAAGTTCATAGACTATAAATCACGGTTATATGTATAACCGTGGTTTATTCATTGATTTTATACATTATATACCACGGTTTTAAGAATAACCGTCATTTAAAAGGAACTTTATACCACGGTTCAGGCTTTAACCGTCGTATAAAAGGCACTTTATACCACGGTTCAGACCTTAACGTCGTATAAAATCGGTGAGACCGCGTCCGAAAACGGTCTTAAACGACGGTCATAGCAAACCATGGTATATAGTCTCACTTTTAAACGACGGTTTTAAACCGTGGTTTATAGTTATTTTCTATATGCGACGCGAGGATATACCACGGTTATAAACCGTGGTATATAAGCGAAATAACCGTGGTTAAAAACATTTTCTGCACTAGTGATTAATAATCAAAAGAATAAAAAGGATCATCGTTTAACTTCCCTGGGCCTACTATTAATCCTAGAGTCAGACTATACTGTCGTATCATAATTATTCTAATATAAGGTTCCTCCTTCTCACGCTGATCATATATTATATTTATTCTAACTCGAGAATTCGCGGGTATTTCATCACATCCCCCTTAAAAGAAAGCTTCGCCCTCGAGGCTAAAACTCCCTCATACTGCAACCAAGACTAAGTTTGTACTGACTTAACATATTATTTGATTGAAGAGTTTTGGGTACTTCTTCCTCATCTCCTCCTCTACTTCCCACGTAGCCTCTTTTGTCCCATGATTAGACCATAGGACCTTGACCATACGAGTGGACTTCGATCTGATCTCTCTGGTTTTGGTGTCCAGGACTCTAGTAGGGTACTCCTCATAGGATAGGTTTTGCTCTAGCTCCAAAACCTCTGGCTGCAACACTTGCGAAGGGTCGGGATATACCGCTTCAGCTAGGACACGTGGAAGACATTGTGAACTTTCTCCAGCTCACAAGGAAGCGCCAAACGGTATGCCACCTCCCCAATCCTCTCTAAAACCTCATAAGGTCCTACGAACTTGGGACTGAGCTTTCCCTTCTTCCCGAATCTGGTTACCCCTCTAACAGGAGACACCTTCAGGAAGACTTTATCTCCCACCTCGAACTCTATTGGTCTTCGCTTGAGATCGGCATAGGACTTCTGCCTGTCCTGGGCTGCCTTCATCCGACTCTGAATAATCCGGACCTGCTCCATGGTCTCCTCTATCAACTGTGGCCCCAATACAACAGTCTTGTTGATGTCGCTCCAGTATAATGGAGTTCTACACTTCCTCCCGTATAGTGCCTCGTAGGGAGCCATCTTGATGCTGGCGTGGTAACTGTTGTTGTACGAGAACTACTAGGTGAAGCATATCTCCCTATGAACCCTGGAAGTCCATCACGCACGCACGAAGCATATCCTCTCGGGTCTGAATAGTCCTCTCTGTCTAACCATCAGTAGCCGGATGGAATATTGTGCTCAATTTCAGCTTGGTGCCCATCGCCTTCCGAAACTGTTGCTAGAAATGTGCCGGAAACCTCGAGTCACGGTCTAAAATAATGGTCTCGGGTACCCCATGGTATCTCATCACATTCTTGATGTACACATGCACTAGCTGACTCATCGACCAAGTATTCTTCATGGGTATGAACCGTGCAGACTTGGTGAGCCGGTCCACGATTACCCAGATCTGATTGACTCCTCCCTTCGCCGGTGGTAGTCCCATCACAAACTCCATTGAAATGGAGTCCCACATCGACTTCGGAACATCCAGAGGCTGCAGCAGCAAGCATCCCATCCTCTTATGTTCAAACTTAACCTTCTGGCAGGTGAGGCATCTCGAGACAAATTCTGCCACTTCTCTCTTCATCTTCGGCCACCAGAACTGCTTCTTAAGATCCTGATACAGCTTGTCGCCACCAGGATGCATTGAGTAGGGAGTATTGTGAGCCTCCCTCATCAATTTCTCCTTCACATCTGCACACTCCTGAGGCATGAACCATCTACCTCTGAACCTAAGGCTGCCATCGCTGTGGATCTTAAAACCTTCTACTTTGCCTTCTTTCATCTTTTCCTGAATACGCTACAACTTCACATCACCGGGATGTCCTTTGAGTATCTCCCCATAAATGTCGGAAGAGACACTCATCTGAAACAGCTTTACCTCCTGCTCCACCCCTCCGGACTCCATCACCTCTAAATTCAGCTTCTGGAAGTCACGAACCAACTCGTATGGAAGAACCCACATCGAGTTCACTAAGTGACTCCTCCTTCTGCTCAGAGTATCTGCCACCAGGTTAGACTTCCCTTCATGGTACAAAATCTCCAACTCGTAGTCCTTAATCAACTCCAACCACCTTTCTGCCTCATATTAAGTTCCTTCTGCGTGAAGATGTACTTGAGGCTTTTGTGGTCGGTGTAGATCTTGCATGAGACGCCATAAAGGTAATGTCTCCAAATCTTGAGGGCAAACACCACTGCTGCTAGCTCTAAGTCATGCGTCGGATATCGAGTCTCGTACTCCTTCAGCTGCCTCGACGCATATGCTATCACTTTCCCATTCTGCATCAGAACACATCCCAGGCCGAACTTAAAGGCATCGCTGAATACCTCGAATCCCTCGGTCCCTGAAGGTAGGGTCAATACTGGGCTGTAGTTAACCTTTCCTTCAGTGTCTGGAACTCCATCTCGCACTCATTGCTCCACTGAAACTTTATCACTTTCTTCATGAGATTGGTGAGAGGTCTGGCAATCTTCGAAAAGTCCTTCACTAACCTCCTGTAGTATCCTGCCAAGCCCAGGAAGCTACAAACCTCTGTCAGGTTACTCGATCTCGGCCACTCTTTTACAGCTTGAATCTTGGCTGGATCCACTGATATCCCCTCCTTGGTAACAACGTGGCCTAGGAACGCCACTCGGTCCAACCAGAAATCACACTTGGACAGCTTGGCATACAACTGCTGTTCCCTCAAGGTCTGTAGAACTAGTCTCAGGTGCTCCTCATGCTCCTCTTCGTCCTTAGAGTAGATCAGAATATCGTCTATGAACACCACCACGAACCGGTCTAGATACGAATTGAAGATCCGGTTCTTGAGGTCCATAAAGACGGCTGGAGCATTCATCAGTCCAAAGGGCATCACCAGAAATTCGAAGTGCCCATATCTGGTCCTAAAAGCAGTCTTCGGAATATCCTTCTCTGCAACTCGGAGCTGATGGTATCCCGACCTCAAGTCTATCTTAGAAAAGACTCCTGCACTCTGAAGCTAATCGAAGAGGTCTTCGATCCTCGGTAAAGGATAACGGTTCTTCACGGTAATTTGATTCAACTCCCTGTAGTCTATACACAGCCTCATGCTCCCGTCCTTCTTTTTCACGAACAAGACCGGGGCTCCCCACGGTGATACACTCGGGCGAATGTATCCCTTCTCCAATAGCTCTTATAGTTGTGCCTTCGGTTCCTTCAACTCTGTGGGGCTTTAGAGATCGGCACGGCTCCAGGCACTAGGTCGACACTGAACTCCACCTCCCTGTCTGGCGGCATGCTAGGAATCTCCTCGGGGAAAACATTTAGGAACTCGTTCACCACCCGGATCTCCTCTAGCTTACTAGCCTCTCTGCTCAAATCCTGGACGTAGTAGAGGTACGTCTGCTGCCCCTTCTTTACTTGAGAGAGGATTGACATTGCTGAGACAATCTTCACACCGGGCTTCTCTTCCATACTCCTGTAGGAGACCCTCTTCCCCGACGGTCCTCTCAGGATGATCTTCTACTCGCTACAATCTATATTCCCTTTGTACTTGCTCAGCCAGTCCATCCCCAAGATGATGTCGAAGTCAGGGAGAACAAATTGGATTAGGTCAATTACAAAGGTTTCCCTCTTGATGTCTACCCCCACGTCTTTTAGTACATTACTACAAGTGATTACCCGCCCCGAAGGTATAAATACTGCTATAGACGAGGTTTTACTAGCCACTGAACCCAATTTCTTAATAAAATTTCTAGAAATAAAGGAATATGAAGCTCTCGTATCAAACAAAACACGAGCAGGAGTACCATGAATAGAAAAGGTACCTACTAACACATCGGCTTTGGCCTCAGCTTCGGCCCGGCCCATCACATTAATCTTCCTATGAGCTCTACGGTTTCCTCGGTTCTCCCCCTGGCCTCTGTTGCCTCCATTATTTCCCTCGCCACCGCCACGCTGGGGAGCGTCCCCACGCTGGTTCTGATTTTGATACTGGTCCCAACCTCTAGACTGAGAGTTTGTCGGCCTATAAGTACGGTCCCCACCGTTTCCCCTCTGTTGGGCGCCTCCCTGAGGGTTTTGGTAACATTCAAAAGCTCTGTGGCCCTTCTTGCCACACCGGAAGCATGCAACTAAGTTCCCCTCTCAGTCCTTTCCCGGGTGGTCCTTGTGGCATTTCCTGTAGTGGAAGTGCCTATCACGCCCGTACTCTCCCCTCTGGACCTGTCCCTGGGGTCGGTCACCCCTCCTCTGAGCGTATCTCTGGTTCCCGTCAAACCTCTGCCTCTCGTCTAGGTTAGGCCTCCATCTCTTCTCCTGGTTCAGCCTCTAGGGTCTATCGTCATGACTCTGGGAGTCCTCCCTGTCCTTCATCTTCCTCTTCTGGCCCGCCTAGACCTCCCTCCTCTTCTGTTGCACCCTGTACAGGTTAGAAGCTTTCCCATAGGCGTCTTGGAGGGTCGAGATGGTCAATACGCTCAAGGCCTCCTGGAGACTCCAATTGAGCCCTCCCACGAACCTCTGCACCTTCGATGCCTCGTCTGGGACCATAGTAGGTGTGAACCTAGCCAACTCCAAGAATTTCGAATGATACTCCTTCACACTCTGGGTCTGTTGTTTGAGCTCCAAAAATTCTAGATATTTCTGCATCCAGACATGCTCTAGGTAGAAGCACCTTCACATAGCATCCTTCAATGCATCCCACCCAAAGTCGGGTCCCACCAGCAGCACGTCCGTGTTGGCAGACCACCAGATATCAGCCTCGCTCTTGAAGTAGTAGACGACCGCATTCACCCGCCTGTCAGCTGGACAATTTACTGCATCTTGTCGAACTCGCGAATCCAGTCTTCGAGCAATACTGGATTCTTCTTCCCCCTTAAATGAAGTAGGCTTCAGGTGAGCGATTCTTTTGGTGTAGTCCTCGGGCACGTTGTCTCACTGAGACTGCCTCTGGAATATCTACCCCAGGCTCAGTGCGAGCTCCTAAAGCTGCCTCATCGGGTCGTTGGCTGCCATATTGGTCCTTCATCTTCGACTTCTGGTGTTGTACGTGAAGTTCAGTCGGTCTGCCAGTCCTACTCGTCTAAGCTCAAAGAGGACTCCGGATTACGAGTCACGATTCAAAGGAACTCAATCTCTATTCCCATAATTACCCCTCAGGTTGTACTAAAAAAAATTTACTACTCCTTTACGTCCTTGTACATCCTTTCAACACATTAAACGGAATCATCCAATGTAACTCAGCAGATTCAATACACATCATAATAATGTATCTCCCCAACGGCTTATCCCCCAATTTTAATCTGGTTTAATCAAATTTTATCTTATTTCAAAAACTTGGCTCTCATACCATTTGTAACACCCTGGACTTTACCTTAAATGAAAGCATATGAAAATACAAGTCTAACGGCGCAAACAGGATCAAAAACGGACTCCAAACGAGCCCTAAAAGTGAAAAATAAGACTTGTCCGACCTTAAGTTCGGACGTCTAACGTTCGGACACAAACCGAGAAGAAGTGGTCAGTGAAACCTAAAGGTCCGAACTTGTGTCCGGACATTGATGTTCAGACACAAGTCGAGAGTTTGAAAATCAAAAGGGAAAGGCGTCCGAACTTGTGTCCGGACATCGGAAGCTCGGACACAAGTCGAGAATTAAAACCGTGAATGTCTGAACATTGGTCCGAGCTTGCAAGTTCAGACACAAGTCGAGATTTGCAAGTGGACTCGTCCTCGCACACTGTCCAAACTTTGAAGGCGGACAGATGTTCGAACATACTCAAATCAACAAAAATAAGTGAACTCTCGGGCCCTGTCTGAACATAGATGTTTGGACGGACGTTCGGACAGGTCCTGAAATGCATATTTCTGTACGAAATCAGAGTTGGAAAAGCACCAAAACACTTACGTAATTAATGTCAATAGGTAGAGAAACATTTTAGTAAACATAGTTAATAATTTGGTACCACATAAACGCAACGAAAGCAATATTTAAACATCATAAGAACATTTCAATACAATCTATAAAAATACCATGAAAGATTAATCTGGACATCAAAATCACGTATAACTTAAAAATAGCAGTGGAATCAATTCTCCATGGTATTACCGCCACACTCAACACCCGTTGAGTGCTCAGGCTTAAATCATCTCAAAACAACTCAAGAATATTTTCTGAACAGCATAATTTAATGAAAAGCGTTTTAAACCAACATAGTTTAATCCAATAATTCAGATCAATAGCCATCCTTCTCCTCGACTATGTGGTAGCACTTTCTCATTCCCCAAATCAACCATTCGTACCTGCAATCAGAAAACAACAGACAAAAATGCGAAAGGATCGCACAAATCAGATAAACTGAGTAAACCCTACCTCAATGTGTAAAATACATTTTGAAGTTCATTTTATCATTTGTCAATCAGACAAGAGGAAGGTTTGAACAATCGAATAATTTTTCCAGAATCCACGATAACCAACAAATAAGTAGGGAGCTTTCAATAGGAGATAATCACAATTCCAACCACGGGGTCACCTACGGGACCCAAACAATCATTCTAGAACAGTCACCTATGGGACCGTCAAACAACCACCTCGCCCTAAGTCCTTAAGTGTGCACACCCCCTATGAAACAGTAGTGACATAGAGTAGATCATAGAGCTTAACTGCAACATTGCGTGCAGCGCAAAAGATAACGATAATGGGGAGCACCTAAGGGCTCCTAGACATAACAATCATTCCTGTGAAAGTCTCCCAAAAACCTTGATCAAACCATCACCAGAAATATCTCAAATCTTCCATTGCCGACACGTGGGAAATAATCCCAATTTACGAAACCAGAATTTGAGAATTAATCAACCAAAACCTTTTTCCTCTAATTTGCATAACACAACGTCCAACAGACATGAGCATAGAGGTTTACCTGACAATCAAATCACTTCAGGAGATCAACTCTACAGGACTACTAGTAGTGCCCGTCGAAGTAAACGGAGTCTAGATATATATAATCAACAATCAGGAACTACTAATCATAATCGAATAATTTAATAAACTATCTAAGTAGAACACTTTACCTAACGTAATCCTATCCGGCACCAGGGAAGCGATTTCACAACGTCAGGAGCAAGAGCATGAATTAGAAAGTTGGAAGCGAAGGAGTGTGATGGCGATAAGTTGAGGATGAAGAGAAAAATGAAGAAGATCGATGTTTTAAATAGAAACAATATGTAAAATAAAGAGGAATATTATTAATTAAATAAATAATAATCTGCTTTTAAGAAAGAGAAAAATATTGAATAATTTAAAGGAGAGTTCTACTATCTAGTATGGTAGATATTTAAAGATATAACAATCCTTTACGACGTGGAAAGCCGGAAGAAGGAACGTTATCTCTAACAGATATCACTTTAGAGATAAATAATTACATAACTCCCAATTCAAAATAATATGAGAAAAGTAAGTCAGCCGTTGTAACAAGATACAGAAGAGTGAAATATTTAGGGAAGGAATTAATATGTATTTATTTAGTATAAGAGTAAAATAGGAATAAATAGAAAATATAAGTAAAACAAAATTAGGAATTCTAGCAAAGAAATATAATAACGAAGAATCTAGAATACTAACAATAAAAATATCGGGAGAAGAATAAGGGATTAATAATTAATTAATTAATTCTGGAGAAGCAAAACCAGACTTGAACTCTTAAAGTGAAGGATATTTTACTAAGAAGAAGTAAAATTGAATTTGAACTCTTAAGAATTAAGAATAATTAATTAAAAAGGAAGTAAAGGTAGATTTGAACTCTTAAGATCAATTTAACGTAATCAGTCTATAGGTTGTAAAATAATTATTTAGACGATAATGTCGGTGGGAAAATAAAGGAACGTATATTAATAATCAAAAGAATAAAAAGGATCATCGTTTAACTTCCCTGGGCCTACTATTAATCCTAGAGTCGGACTATACTGCTGTATCATAATTATTCTAATATAAGGTTCCTCCTTCTCACGCTGATCATATATTATATTTATTCTAACTCAAGAATTCACGGGTATTTCAAGCAGGCTTAAGTTTTGAAGAGCCCACACGTATGTGTCAGTTGATTCAGTTACAAGGAAGGCGAAGGCGATGCTGAAGTTCTTTCCAACGCTAGTCATGCCGACGAACTGAATCAATGGAATTTTGGCGATGTTTGTCTTGTAAGTCGCATCTATGCCAATGACACACGGAAATGCGTGCAGTAATTCTCTTGAGATATTGTGTGCAAAGGGAAGCAAGCCGTCCAGTATCATACTATAACATGTTAAGGTTACGAAAAAACATATCTAGTAAATGTAAATGCAACAACGGAAGCTATCTTACTTGGTTTTGTCATGTAAACATAGTAGTACTTGTTTCCGACTAGATCAAGCAACAAAGTTAGCACCATATAATGACAATTTATCTTGTCGAGCTTTGTTTTTTGTATCCTATTGTAGATATCTTTTCTAGTTGTGGATGTACCAGGGTTAATAATTGTTGTAAGCTCATAATAAATAATAGAAGGTGGCACACCAACTCAGTTTCTTTGTTTAATGATCTTCATCTCCTCTTCGGTCAGACACATACCTACAAAATGCCCTTTTGTTCACTCGGCAAGGTCATGATTATGTCATCCATTGTGCACAACTATCATACACCTGTCAAATGTGCAATATCCCATTATTCTAAAAGGCCAACCACATCTCTTCGCTCTAGATGCCTTCCGTCGAACGATGTTACCAACCTGGTCTTGCCTACATGGATTCCCATACCCCTCGCACGTAATATGGTCATTTACCCATGTTCTTGAACTTTGAATTATGGTGTGCACGTGGTTGGGATGGCCAACACTGTCTACCCAAAGTTTGGCAGCTTTTTTATCAACAAATATTTGCTCTGTGAAAAATAAATCACTTGTATCAACCACAAGTGGTCGATTATACATTGTTGGATGAAGTCATCCATCTCAGCATGTCGACCATGAACCCCTTCGTCAAAATCATCCCAACTTTCATATGTAATTTCATCACTTTCCCACAACAAATGTCAAGAAAATATGAAACAAAAGAGCACACTGATAGTATGATAGTGATTAGTAAAAAAACATACTCTGCTAGACACTAAATTGTACTCATAATCAGGATCTGAATCGCTATCCATGTCGTACTAGTTGTTGTTTTCTTTGAAATATTATTGTTAACAAGTGAGAGAGTTTGAAGATAGTGATATAAATTAAAGAAGAGGGAAAGTGAGTGTGTGAAGGAGAGTAAAGGAGACACTTCTTAAATAGAGACCCACCCCTCTATGAAATCATATATGTAATAGTAACATGATAGGGTACCCATAACCAATGATGAACTGAGTAATAATGACTTCCAATAATAATGCAAGACATGCATCCTCCAACCATAATGGAGTGGTTAATAATGTTATCCCCATCCCAGTAATATTTGAGATATGGGTACCCATCATCAATAACGAATAGGTTAATTATATGATAGGATAATAGCGCAAGGCGTGGGCATAAGTCGTGTCAGTAAGGGTAAATAGGTTAAAAATTTCTGGTAACTGTTTTTTTTACCATGTGCATTACTTTCCCGGGCACTACGGGGCACTACGGTTATAATTAAGAATCTTGTGTTTGTTTTTCCTATACAAACCTCAGTAGGGCTAGATTTACAAAAGAAAAATCTGAACAAAAAAAATTACAAAACTTTAGTTCACGTTTTAAAAAATCGTCCTAAATTTTTTCCCAAACCCACAAAATTCGTAACGTGTTTTTTGATGAACCGAAAGACTTCGTGCCTACCATTGTCCCAAAATTAGAGAATTCAGGATCAATTTTTTCCCGATTTTAGCAAACTTACAAAACTTTAGTACAAGTTTTGAAAATCATCCAAAAAAATTCTCGAACCCACATAATTTGTAATTTTTTTGTGATGAACCAAAAGATTCGTGTCAACCATTGTCCCGAATTTATAGAACTTAGGATCAATTTTTTTCGATTTTAGTACCTGTGCATTATCCGAATCCTCGTTTGTTTCATCACATTTAGTACTTTTTTTCACCATGTTTTACCATGTGATTGATATTAGGCTTGTGATTCCAAATCTTGTGTTTGTTTTTCCAAAGCAAACCTCATTTAAGGCATAACTACAAAAGAACAATCTGAAGAAAAAACTTGCAAACTTTCAAATAGTACTAAAAATCAATAGTACTAAAGATCCGTTACACCTAACAAATAGTCTGATCATACACTAACATAAATTCAACATAAGGTTTATTACATTCATTTACACTAAAAAACTACAGTCCCCCGTACTGGTGCGGGTATGAATCCCATATAGACAGGTTTCTGAACGTCTCATCGATCCTTGCTCAGTCACCCTTTGCTCCTTATCTGGCATTCCATGATGGAAATAACACTAGTCCCAGCTACGATTCCCGGGAAAGTAATCCTGACCACTCTCAGTTGCCTCAGCCGTGAGCTACAACAAAATTGATCAGTTAAGCACACATAATAATCCAAATAAAAATATTTTAGTGAGCTAGGTCTGGACGAGGAACAAACCTGTTATACTTTTCAGGGTTTAGAATCTTTAGATGAGTGTGTTTCATGTACCAATCTAAGTACTCTGGGTCACATGTGTGCAACAAAGCCCTTGTAGTAGTGTAATTCGGGCTTGCCGACGCCAGGTGTGTTGTCTCACACACTATACATTGAGGGGTACACACATGTGAATGGTGGTGATTTCCCTCTTCATTATGACCTTGGATTGGGTCTAATAGGGTGTGGTGGGATACATTGAAAGTATCCAAACCGACACAGGAAACGCTCTGGCATATATGGCTCATTCACTCCCATAAACTGTAAAATATCCCTATACCATGTACGTCCTCCATGAATGTTCACCATTTCTCGACCGTACGACAAATAATCAATCTACCTTGCATCACAGTGAAATGTCAGCAATAATGAGAGATAATATTATTAATAAATAATGGTACAATGTTTTAAAAACATCTAACACTTATATTTCTTGTAGTCAAAGCATCTAGATGCTTCCGGTAGTTCTCGAGCGAGTCATAATCATATTGTTGAGCTATTGACCTTGCCCACCTTATAGCCTAAGGTATGCCATGGTCGTCACGCCAGTCCAAACTCAATGCTGGCCTCATAGTTGGGAAGTACACATATATCCAACACTACTCAAATTAAAATAATAATGATATCTCTACCAGAGAATATTGATAATGTATGAGTCATCAAATACTCATTGCACGTTAAAACACCTACCTCAAGCAGCGTCATACAACCAGTCATCCCAGTCGAGTGTGCACAAGATGTTATTCCACGTTGGTGATACATCCATTCAAGAGTATGTGCTCCTTATACATAAGTGTTAGCCTTGAAGTGCGCCTCATGGGAGTGACTAACAAAAAAGGCGGTGGACTAAGACGTCCATGCACCTTTCTAGCAAATAAGGAGGTACCAGTGACATAGTAAATCCAACCACACGCCTGCTTCATAAGATCATTAGCTCAGCTCGTGCTATGTTCAATCAAATTCTTTAGCACTATAGTACGTCTATGCCACAGTCTGTTTGTCATCCCTTCAACATATTTCCCAAAATCAAGAAACTCGGCCATTTCTTTCTTCAGTTCAACAGTGGATGGGCTCCCCTAAACCGCACAACCAATGATGGAGATTTGAAGTATCATCCACCCATCATGCAGGGTAATTATCATCTCGCCAAATGGCATATGAAAAGAATTTGTATCAGGCTGCCACCTCTCTATAAAAGCAGAGATCAATGACATATTATTGTGTGGTCATATGATCTCTGGTAGGTGCTGCAGACCATAATGGTTGTCATGTTCCTTTTCCTTCGGCAAGGAATCTCCCTCTTTATCATCCCCCACTTATTAATCAAATTCTTACGTATATGAAATTCAAAACCCCATAGTCCTAAATATTGACCAACATTTTTATAGTTATACATAGTAATGAAATTTAAAAAATCAAGTACAAGAGGTGAAAGATAACAAACCTCAGTCATAGAACATAGGTCAACTGCAACATGTCCCCCAAAGCTAGTGAGAACACTAGTCAGTAGTGGGCCACCTGGAACTGACACCTTTGTCAACTTCCACCTGGTGGCAATAAGTGGAACCATACTCCACGCGGCTTCCTCGTCTGTTTCGACCTCATGTTCATCGACATCGTCTTCGTCAGTTTCCTCGTCATCATCATCATTATCATCTCCATTGTCATCATCGATTTCCATGTTAACCTCTATAGAGTCATGAACAACAAGGGCATTTGAATAACTAACAGCACCAGACGTATGGCCTTCAACATGCTCACATGGTGTCTGCCCTCACCCTCAATAGCGAAGCTCAAGCTATTTAGTGCTTCTACAGACTATCCACTCCCTGATGAGAGTCGATGTAGTTAGTGGGGGAGACATGCAAGACTGATAGCTCATCCTTTATATCCAACATCAAATGAAGGTGCATCCGGAAGTGGAATGTCTTAGCGGGGCTCGAGATTACTTGACCCTCATTTGGAAAACGTGTTCGACAATATGAGGCCATCATGGGTTGCTCGTTCATGCAGTTTTTCATTCTCTTTGTGTAGACGTGGTTTATTGCACGTTTAAGTTTAACTATCTTCCTAATATCAATGTCAAAGT
Organism: Limonium bicolor; assembly: GCA_023374045.1. Taxonomy (NCBI): domain Eukaryota; kingdom Viridiplantae; phylum Streptophyta; class Magnoliopsida; order Caryophyllales; family Plumbaginaceae; genus Limonium; species Limonium bicolor. Next base: position 74,965,881 of record CM041777.1, on the reverse strand, counting down.
CATGATCAATATTAGATCCAAGGTTAAACACAATGCAATTTCTCACAAAACACACGCGGCCATAAAATCGGGAAACAAAAGTCTACGATAATGCTAAAATTGGGAAACACAATTTTATGAATTTGCTAAAATCAGGAAACAAAAGGCTACAAAGCTGCTAAATTTGGGAAACACAAGTACATGACTTTGGGAAAATCGGGACATGTAAAATCCCGATATTAATGACAAGCAATGAACAACCAAACAACTCGGGAAAATAACATTCCCGATTTATCTAATTCGGGACAAATAATCCCGATATTGACATGCAAAGAACAACCAGCAGAGTATCACAACTTCACCATATTGGGAAAAAAGTATACGAAACCAATATCTCGTTGGTTCAGTGGTGATTGGGACTGAACTTGGTAGGAAGAACGACGGTTCGATCCCCCGCAATGGCTATTGGAGGGGACTGGAACCTATTCACCCAGAGCTGATCCCCAATCAGGATGTAGTTCAATAGGGCGAACCGGGTGGTAGACAACAAAAAAGTATACAAAACTTCCAAAATCGAGACAAAAACAATCCCGAAATTCATGATTACTCGAATACTTAGTTTGATTCGAGAAACGATTCGCCCCGATTTCTCATAAATTGTCACTCACTATGTCCCAATTTGTCTCTTTTCAGGATCTCCAGCGGCCCGAATTTTCAGAGTTTAGGAAGAGAGGCATCCGGGTTGAAAGTCCCTAAACCGCCAAAATCGTACGATTAAACGTCCTGAATTTGGTGTCATCACCAGCTTAACCAACAAGATTTTGAGCTTCGTTAATGAGTTTTTGAAGTTTTTTTCCGAAATTTCTTTTGTAGATCTAACCCAAATGAAGTTGTTTAAAAAACACCAGATTCATACTCACGACACCAAGATCTTTCACTTGGTAAAAAAAATTTAAAAAGCTCATCGGAAATTTTTTTCCGAAAGGTGGTCCAACAGCCTGAATAGAGGATTCCAGTGAGATGTTTTTTAGGTGAGTTGGTGTGAAAGTGATAATGGGGAACACACAAACTGGTTATATGTAATGTGCTCGTTTATTACAGTAAGTAATGTTTAACTCATTTTAACTAGTTATACGTCATTTTTTTAGTGAATGTAACAAAACACCTATAATTTCAAATATTACAAGCGATATCTATTGAATGTAACACTTAAACAACATGTAAAGTACTTTAAACACATTAACGTCTTTTATAACCAGTTGTCATACTTTAGCATGTTTTACAACTAGTTTTCATATTTTAAGTGTTTATGATAACAGAAAAGCTATTATGGATAAAAAGAAAGTTGTAGCGATATCTTATAACAGATTTTGAATATTAATACTCCCTCCATTCAACAATATCTGTCTTTTAAGAAACTTGTACACTTATTAAGCAAAGTAAAAAATGACGCATGTACCCCTACCTTCTACTTTTCCATGTAGATAATAATTACTTTTGTGTGGAATAGTATGGTTAAAAGTGGAAAAAAGTGTGTCAAAAAGTTAAAATGACATGTATTTTTGAACAAGATTCACATCCTAAAACGGCAGATATTAATTAATGAAGGAAGTATGATTTAGAATAATTTTGTACTATAGTGGTTAGTAAATTTGTACTGCAAATAGCAAAGCCGTAAAATTATCTCTTCAGTGACATGGTTTACTGCCTCTTTGCAAATCAGCTATTTTTTTGGAAAAAAATTGGTAAAATTATATTAAATAAAATAATAAAATGATATGACAATTAATATATATGATAAATTAACAAGTACATAAAATTGAAAAATAGAATCTTAATATTATAACTTGTGTTATAAAGAATGAATCAGTTCAAGAGTACTAAATTGACATGAATTTGACTTGATTAAATCTTAAGAGCCAATTTCATAAAATATTACAGAGTTAAAACTTTTATATTATATATTTTTTGTTTTCAAAATTACACATCACATTTATATTTCTATCAGCCGATAAAACTCCATCTATTCTCATATTGGTTTAATCACCAATGCCCTCACCAAATTTGGAAAAAACTCATCATGTTCACTCATGAGTGAAATCCCTAATACTCGATTACCACACCAATAGATTAGTTTTTGTTGCAAATTTTATTCTTGATGCTACAGTGTTCATGGTTAACTAATGATATAATCAATTTAGACACTTGACAAAGGCGTTGACAACATAACAGACGGAAAGGAAGGAGTGGTGATTGGTGTTAGAAATATAGCATGTGCAATTCCAAAAATACAAAAATGGAATAAAGCTTGCATAAAAAATTAGTTTGTAATATTGGATTTGATTTGACCATATTTAGTGTTGGTTGATTACAAAGGACTATAATCTATAGCAATAGAAACTTGTCATACTACACTCTAATCAAGTAAAAAACTTATAAATTGATTAAATTATAGCTTGATTTATAATAAAATGAGTATTTATTTTATTTCAATTACAATTTAATATGACAAATAATTAAACATATAAAACTGAAAACTAAAATAGTTAATTAATAAGTTTTGGACTTGTTATCTTACACTTATTTAACATTATTTTATTATGTAATAATTTTTGCTAAATTAATTATAATAAACCCTTGAAACAACAATTTCAAATATAATATCTCCTTGAAATAAATGCTTCAAACTTTTTTCGAAATTACATCAAATGTTAAAATAAGTTAAAATTTGCGTTAAAAATTGATGTATATTTTAAATATTACATTTTATACCTGTCATAATGTAACTACATTTTATAAAATTAATACTATAAAATGTACAAATAAATCTAAGAAAATACTAAAGATCGAATTGTAAACATAGTAAACAAAAATAATGCTAATATGTAAGAATGAATTACGCTAATATACTTATATAATTTTTATTAATTACAGTGAAAAAATCTACATTAAAATAATCTAACCTAAAACCATCTTGAAAGCACTAAAAATGGAAAAAATTGATTTGATCATAACCTGGAAAGATTCTACTTCAAAAAAAAAAATAGTTACATTAATTATATATATAGAGTACAATTTTTAGCATTTAATATATAAATTTTTAGTGTTAAATACTACATAACACAAAATTAAGCTAATGTAGATGAACCAAAAAATTGCCTTCATACCATCTTTAGAACATAAAAGGATAAGTACAATTAACATTTATTAAAAAACTAAGTCAATTTCGTCCATAATAATCGAAATTGTTGTTACTAGATGATAGAAGTAAAACAAAAAGGAAATAAAATCTTACTTTTCTACTTTCCAGGTTTCAATTTCCAAACTCCACTCACTTGCCACGACAACAACATCGTCCTCTCCGCTCCTCGCAATAACCTCAGGGTCAACCAACCCACCCCTCTCAATCTCTCTTCGCTTATCCACCAACCATGGCGATAACAGCTTCTCTCGGCGTATCCAGAATGCTCTCTTTCTCTTCCACCGCCACCGGTGCTACCACCGCCAACCTCTTCCCCAAAACCCTCACCGCTAAGAACCTCGCTTCACTATCCACACCATTCATCCAATCACTCCGCATCAAACCCTTGCAGCACAATCGCGTGCGGCTCTCCCGCAACATGTCCACCAGCGCCGCAACCCCAATCACAGCTTCCCTCGCCGTCGGTTCAAAGCTCCCAGACGCCACACTCTCCTACTTCGACGCTGCAGGGGAGATCCAGACCACCACAATCTCCGACCTAACGAAATCGAAGAAATCAGTCCTATTCGCCGTCCCTGGAGCCTTCACACCGACCTGCTCCCAAAAACATCTCCCTGGATTCGTGGAGAAGTCTGGTGAGCTGAAGTCGAAAGGGGTTGATGTCATTGCCTGCATTTCCGTGAACGATGTGTTCGTGATGAAGGCTTGGAAGGAGAATTTAGGGATTGGGGATGAAGTTATGCTTCTGAGTGATGGGAATATGGAGTTCACGAAAGCAATTGGGGCCGAATTGGATCTGAGTGATAAACCTGTGGGTTTGGGGGTGAGGTCGAGAAGGTACTCTATGCTGGTTGAAGATGGGGTTGTGAAGGTGCTAAATTTGGAGGAAGGTGGTGCGTTTACTTCCAGTGGGGCGGAGGATATACTCAAAGTGCTGTGAAGGATGTCTTGATCTAGAGAAAGACTGTTTCCTTTTTTTTTTGTTAAGAAGAGCTATCCTATCCTTTCGTTTTATTGTGTAATCCGGATTTGATGGTTTTCTGATTAGGTTGTATGAGATGGTTTGATTTGGAATAAAAATTTGTGCTGTGTTTTGCTCTGTTTGTAGCAGCAATTGTGGGGTTTGTAGAGAAACGGGAACGCAATTGACAGTTGACAAAAGCAAAAAAAAGAAATCATGTCTAGATGCTTGCTGGCTTGCTTTTACATAGTGCATCAGTTTCTAGTCTTAGGTTTTAGCTGGTGAACAAGACCTTTTTGTGTCTGTCTGCTTCAAAATGATTGCATTGTTGTTCTGGTTGAACTAGAGGGGTTCATCCCATCTTTGATTTTAAAATATCTACCCTGCTTGGTTAGGATGTTCATGCTATATGTGTCACATGTCTTGATATCATTCTTGATCGTTTTCAAATGCTTGGAACTTCTTAGGTAAATATTGCATGACTTCTACAAGAATTCCTTGATTGGGAAATTTGCTGCAGATTATCGTGAGGTCTCTTTGTAAGCTTTGAAGTAACAGATTGAGCATTTGAAACCCATGTAGAATGGTTTTGACTTCTGAGGTAAAGATGAAGGTGTCCGTTCTGAACAGGGCATTCAAGTGTCTGCTTTTTGTTATTTGCATCAACCACACCGCCAATTTCATAAAATATCACTATATTTTTTTTTCTAATTTCATGTAATGCCACTCAAAAAAGAAAGTCACTAAATGTCACTTTATTGCCACTATGTCATTAACCAGAAACAAAAAAAAAAAAAAGACAAAAATACTCCTACTAGTTAACAAAGTATTTATAAAGTTCATAATATGTCCCTAAGTATTAAAAAATTCATTAAAATTCACAAAATACTATAAAAATATAGATAACTATGAGAAATGTTTAAAAAATTATAAAAAGTTATAGAAATAAATAAAATATGTTAAAATATCATAAACAATTAAAAAAGTAAATATTTCTTAGATTTTTTTCAAAATTATTTAGTAGCATAAAAAAATATAGTAGAGTTCAAACACATAATTTATATTAATATTTCTACAAATTTAGACCAATATAGTACCATAATTTATACCAATTATTTACCATACTTTATACCAATTAATTACCATAATTTTTACCATACATTTTAATTTTTTTACCAAATTAAATTATTTATTCAAAAAAAATATTTTAATTTTTTAATTAATATTTGGAAATTTTTAATTTATATTCTACTTTACATATGACTTTATGACATATTATAATTTATTTCAAATAAATAATTTAAATAGATTATAAAAAGGTTAATTTAAAAATGTATGATACAGATTATGGTAATTAGTTGGTACTAGTTATGGTGCTCAATTGGTAAAATAATTGGTACTACTTATAATTTTTAACATAATTTATACCAATTTTTCTATCAATTAAGCACCATAACTAGTACCAATTTATTACCATAATTTGTACCATACATTTTTAAATTATCTTTTTTTATCAATTTAAATTATTTATTTGAAATGAATTACATTATGTATAAAGGCATCTGCAAAGTATAATATAAATTTTGTCAAAAATAAATTCCAAATATTATTTAAAAAATTAAAATAATTTTTTGAATAAATAATTTAAATTGGTAGATAATAAATTTTAAAATGTATGGTCCAATTATAGTAATTAATTGGTATAAGTTATGGTACTATATTGGTCTAAATTTATAGAAACATTAGTATAAATTATGTGTTTAAAACTCTATATTCTTTTCTATGGTACTAAATAATTTTGAAAAAAATCTAAGAAATATTTACTTTTTTCAATGTTATGATATTAAAAAAATATTTTTTTTATATATTTTTTATATAATTTTTTAAATATTATTTAATTTTTTTATAGTTATTTATATTTTTATAGTATTTTGACTTTTTTGTGAATTTTTTAACACTTAGGGCATATTGTGAACTTTAAAAGTACTTTGTCAACTAGTAGGGGTATTTTTTCTTTTTTGCTGCTGGTCAATGACATAGGGGCGTTTTATGGACTTTTAAAAAAATATGGGAAAATTCACGAGATACCCCTGTTTTCTTTTGTAATTCACAATATACCCCTATGATTTTAGTAATTTAATTTTAAACATGCTTAAATTTTGTCCAAAATTGATGAAACTTTACATGGACGATGCTAAAGTGTTATATTTTGGCCCAATATCAAATTTGAAGTTTTTTATGCTCACATGTGACATGTGGGACCTAATGAACAGTCACATATTCATTGGATCCCACAGGTCACATGTGAGTTTAAAGAACTTCAAATTTGATATTGAACCAAAATATAACACTTTAGCATCGTCCATGTAAAGTTTCATCAATTTTGGACAACATTTAAGCATGTTTAAAGTTGAATTACTAAAATCACAGGGGTATATTGTGAATTACGAAAGAAAACAGGGGTATCTCGTGAATTTTCCCAAAAAATAGTGACATTTCTTGAGTTTTTTTTAGTGACATTTCATGAAATAGCCAAAAACATAGTGACATTTCATGAAATTTCCCTAAGGAGTTTATTATGCTGATGGAGGATGGCCTATGAAGGGTCATTGAGGATGGGTCTTGTAAATTTCCCTCACCAATTTGTCTTTATTTCTCTCTAATTTCATTCTCCATCCATCATAACATAACCTAGGAATTGTAGTTGTTGCATGCTGCTGCATTTTTTTTTATCATAACACTTGATACTTCATTTACGATAAAACTGAAATACAGGAAAAAAACAAAAGCAATATCAAAGTATCAGTCCAGGAGCAAGCTGATTGAATCCTACTGGGAATATAATGGACTTTCCAAAAAAAGAAGTAAAGTAGGAAAATTACGTAGACCAGAATCGAAACTTAATTTGATACTATCACATAGAGTAGTAGTAGACAAAGAAAGGATTTCCATTCCTATAATCACTGTCGTCACTAGCAGCACATTATGTGCTGAAATTTTCCTTTTGCCTTATCTCAATCTCTATCTTTTGTAGCCTCTTTGGATAGCCCAATTCATTCCAAATAAAATGCCAGCAGCTTCGTCATTGATTGTTGAGGTAGATTTCTTCATCTTGCTGTTGAAGACCACGGTAGCCTTTCCCAACTAATCTCTTATGCTACCCGCGAGAGCTCTATACCACCCTTCGACATTCTTGATTGCAACATTGCTTTTGACAAAATCCTGCATAGGAGGCAACCAAACCACAGGTAAGGTTTGTCAAAGATTTGATAGTTCTTGATGAAGGTTTTGTTTTCTTTAATCATAGCTGTCCAAGGCAGCTCTTGATTGTGTCTCACCTGATTCTTAGCAGAATAGATAACCCAAAGAAGATTACAACTTCACAAACTTTATCATTCTTCCAATTATTAGCAGCATCAAATATCCATATGAGACTGCCCTTCCTTGGAAATATTCTCTATCTCAAGAAGATGAGAACCCGAAAAAAGTATGGAAAGTTATATCAGTTTTACTACAAAGAAAACAAGAAGAGGAGCTCCAATGCGTCTAGCTAAGTTAGCCAAGCAAGGAATGATATTACATTGGAATTTCCAAAATGGTAACTTAGCTCTTGGGCTGCATTTGGAGCTATGGATTCTGGTTATCAGAGACCCGATCTCTGTCTAATTACTGGTGTAGTCTTGCTCAGCCTTATCACATTCTACTATTGTATCATAAGCTGATTTGATGGAGAATCTACCCTTTTGAGAGGGATGCAAATCCATGAGTCTTCTTCATCAGGGTTTACAGGAACAAAATTTATAAGATTGTCATCCACTGGGAAAAACAAGTAGTCAATCATATAAGGATCCCAAGATCAAGAACTATCATTGAACAGACTAGCAACATTGTGATCTAGGTGCCCAGGGGCAGGAAGAGTAATTATTGTGAAAGTGTGGGGTCTAGGGAGCCAAGGAGAGGTCCAAATAGAAGTACCTAAACTTGGACCGTTTTTTATTTTAGCACCAAGAGCAATATCAGGGATAACAGAGTGGATGGACGACCAGATTGAGATAGCTTGGTTCCTCTGTTAGAAAGTAAAATATTCGTGGATGGAAATTAGATCCCTCTAAGAGGTATAGCAACAAGAGAGTTTGGGCATTTCAGCAAATTCCAAACTTGTTTGGCCAAAAGAGCTTTGTTGAAACTAGCAATAGGTATGAAGCCAACTTCATTTTCAATCCTATTCTTACACGCTGAATCCCACTTCAACCAATGCATTCCCCTACGAAGCCACCCCCTCCCCACCAGAAAGATGAGAATCAAGAGTTTAGCTTTTTGATAACTTCTTTAGGTAAAAGGAAAAGGGACATTGTATAAGTTGGTAGATATTGAAGGACAATAGTCACCATGACTGATCTTGCAGCTTGGGACATGGATTTAATCCAAGCCAAAATTCTCTTCTTAATAGCTTCAATGAGAAGTTGTAATGATTTTTCTTATGTCTACCTGCTTTAGTAAGGAGACCCAAATATTTGTCAAAACAAGAAACTTCACCATAACCAAAGGCTTGGCAGATAAGATTATTGGTACGGGGGTTGAGTGACTTGCCAAACATGATATCAGATTTGTCACTATTGATCTTTTGCCCTGAAGAGGTCAGAAAGGATTGAATAATATCATTGAGTTTAGCAGCATTCTCCACAGTGGATAAACCTTCAAAGAACATGTAATGACCCCAAAACAGGCCTAGGAGTTAAGGACGTTACACGCTACGTATTTATTACCTAATAACACAAGGCTACACTCACGAAACCCAAAACAGATGCAAAATACACTTTTATTATCTGAATAATGGATTACAAAAGATTATCCGAACATTTACATGCGGAAGCCATACTATATTACATAACATAATCAAAGTACAAAAGGGGCCTCAAGCCACAGTTACAAACACAAAACAAAAAGAAAAACCAAAAACAAAGCGGAATCTTAGACGGAAGCTTAAACCTACAAATCAAACGGAAATAGGGGTGAGCCAAACTACAGGTCAGCAGGTGATAAACTTCATCAGATGAGCATGCTCAAAACTAATACTGAACATATACATATGCATATACATAAGCTTAGCGAAATAGACCAGTAGTCGCGGTGGAAATCAGATAGAGGATGAAGCTTTCCCAAATCAGAAGAGGGACATATCAGAACAGAAACCGAAGTTTATCAAATTAGAGCAGAAAGACCGAAGTTGAGTTAACCGAACAGAAGTCTAAACCGGAGCAAAGAAACCCACAGACAAAGAAGTTCATAACAAAAGCTTAATCAAAACAGAGGTGGGACCCTAGACACCAGCTGACACATCAGAAGGGCAACGCTATGGCTCTATGGATCTGAAGATCCCATAGAGAAGCCGTAGAGACAACTATGGACCCGTCGGTCACTAAACATCCAAAGGACCCTGAGAGACAGAACGGAAGGGAACCCGAGGAACAAAACAGAGGGAATTCGTGCGCAGCATGCTACGGGATAGCCTGACTCGACTATCCCATGCTCAGAAGCTAAACATCTAGGTTGCCAAAACAAAAGGTTTGCAAAAACAGAGCAGGAGCCTTTAACAGAACATATCAAATGATAGAAGCTTATCAAACAGATTGGAGGTCTTAACAGAATAGAAGTCATAACCCTCTAACACATACGAAAGCTAGACCGAAAATAAAAGCTCAAACGCTCTTTAAGAGCAAGCCAGAGATTGGAAACTTAACGAAGACTTTCAGAGCAAAATACTCAAAATTATAAGCCAAAACATATCAAAACAGATAGTACACGGCGAGAGGAATGCAACACCGCAAGCGGCGATCAAAACGAAGCTCAGACGTAAAAGTTATGCAAAAACAGACTCGTGTTCAGACATGCGTCTGACCTTGCATGTCCGGACACACGCCAAGGACAGAAAACACAGACGTCCGGACATATGTCCTGACTTACGTGTCCGGAAAAATTACGAGAAAAACCTTCGCGGGTGTGTGAACTTGTGTCCTGGCTTGCAAGTTCGGACACAAGTCGAACTGCAAACCCAGAGACGTCCTCGCATCCCGTCCGGACAGCACACAGAACAAAGCACAACATGGGCGTTTGAAGCCACGTCCGGATTTACATGTCCGGACGCAAGTCTGGACACAGTGAAAATTGTAGAAAATCATGTCAGACCAGGACCAAATCCTCTCTATATTTTCCATAGCTAAAGCATAAACTTTCTTAGCAAAATAGCACTTCGAAACACACTTTCCACGAGGTTTTAACATATCAAAAACGCAAAACAAATCCAACTGGAACATCACAATCAAAGGAGCACATAAACATATACGGAAAACGAACAAAACTAGAAATTCTCATGGTTAAACACATAAACCCGAATCCGTTTACCACCTACCTCACATCCGACGTAAAGCAAATCTTTGTGGAGCCGACAACATGCTCTACTCGAATCTTCACTCGAAATCACGAACACTCGAATAAATCAAAGAGAACCAACACCGGAAGGAGGAGCAAGGAACTTGAATGACGAATGGAAACCCACACTTGGAATCCCCAACTCAAGATCTACGGACTCGAATTAGTAGCAATGAAACCGGAACACTGGAACGATCAATTTACAAAGAGAAGAAGAAGAAGAGGAGCAAAGGGAGGAAGGGATGTGCGGAGTGGGAGAACATGAGCAGAACGAGAAAACTGTCAAAGTTAAAATGAGAAAGAAAACTAATATTGTAAAAGAACTCCTCTCTCTTAACTAATAAATACTAAACAAAAGGAAAAGACAAAAGTAACCCTTCTTCCTTCTAACTTAGTAGAATATGCCAAATATGACATAAACACACTAAATAAGATCAGAATGATAATAAGCTCCCTTGCGAATTAGAAATGAAATAAAATAAAAAAAACTGGGGCATAACATTATACCCCCCTTAAAATGAATTTCGTCCTCGAAATTCTACGACACCCAGAATACGAACAAAATGCACCTCAAGTGCTAGAATACTACGAACACTAATCCGTACAGAAAGAATAACACTCAGAACAGAACTCACAACATAACACTCTAGAGCACAAAAGGGAGCGCTCATACATCTCAGAAGCTCACATCTCATAGAACGACGCAAAAGATAATTGAAACTATGCCTGAAGGCACAGGGCAACACTCAAACTCATCGTTGACTGACTGACATGGAACATAGCAGAAGATCCCTATCGGCTCAGACTAAGGCACAAGAAGAACGCTCTGCATTGCTAACCTTGCCCGAGCTAACACATTGAACCTACCAACTCAAACGCTAACAGAAGAACAAAGTAGAAGGTTACTGAAGACTAAGCCTGAAGAAACTTGAACACCCTCAACTTACTGCTAACTCACTGATAGAAGGCACAAGGCACATGGAGAAGGCTCCCAGAAGAAAAATAACCGCTGATTACTAACACTTAGCTTCAAAGCACAGGAAAAGCACTAACACATCTTAGAAGCTCGTATTACAAGGACCAAGCCATCAGGACATACTAGCAGGCCCACTGACAGAAGGAACGAAGCAAAGGATTACCTAATCACTTAGCCTTAGGGCATCGAAAGAACACTCACAAATCTCAGAAGCACTATCTTACACAAGACAACACATTGACCAACTGGATCAAACACTAACAGAAGAGACGAAGCAAATGATTATTGAAGGCTAACCATGAAGGAACATAAACAACATTGAAACTTGATGTTGACTGACCGGCAATAGAGCATAGCAGAGGATTTCTAAAGCTCAGCCTAAAAGAAATACGCCAAACCTTAATATATTAATGAACTATCTAATTAGGATATACTAAGGCTCGAACGTGCCTTAGAAACATTAGAAGAAGTGTTAAACAACAACTTACACCAAAACATGTTGTAAGAACAATTAGAGCAAAAGGTGTTTTAAAGAGCACAAATAAATAAGGGAACTACCAATAAGTTCCCAAGAGATTTCAAATGTGAAATACCTCTAAGAGTAGTAATACGCATTAAGCGGAATTAGCGTTTAAACCGAAAACGCACCTTAGAGCACAAAAATGTGCTTTAAAGAAAAAATGTGCTTTAAGCACGTATATATGGAACGAAAAGGCTAATGAGCCAAAATACCATAAAGAAATAAGGGAACAACTATTAAATGGTCATAGGAGCCATTGCGTATACACACAAATTAAGTATACAAAGTCCACAGTAAACAGGTACTAAACTGACGAAAGTCAAGGAGAAACCACTAAACGACTTTGTTTTAGTGCTCGTATACATGAATAGTGCTCGTAAACATGAATAGTATCCGTATACATGAATAGTAAATACGTGTACATGAATAGTAAATACGTATACATGAATAGTAAATACGTATACATGAATAGTAATACGTAAATATGAATAGTCAAATATGAGACGTATACATGAATAGTAAAATACGTATATGTTAATAGTGAAATAAGGTGAATAGTAAAATACGAGGCCATATAAATGAATAGTAGCATACGAGACCGTATAAATGAATAGTGAAATACGGATGAATAGTGAAAAATACTAAAACCTAATACAAGGTCTGTATAAGTCTAAAGTTGCTAACTACGCAACTAAGTAACTGCTAATGACGTTAGTATGTTAATGAATTATAATTGAGCTTGAAAACGCTCCTAAATGAACGAACCCGTTTAACGGTAAACTATTATACCCGGGTTAACCTAGAAAGAGGTTTAAGTTGAAAAGAGAACAAAATTAGTTCTAAGACACAGGATACTAATACTAGTTCTGGTTACAGATCTAGATAGTCGGAGGCGTTCGGCGGATTAGGCGAATGTGGTGTTAAGAGCTAGCCAATCTCCGGTGTACGGTATGGGATTCTTGTAGCTTGTTTGCTAACGGGGTCTACCTCGGTTTGTGTGCTATGTGTTATTGTGATACGACCAAACAAGATTAAGCATGAAGCCGATCTATTGTATTGTTATTGTGTGTCCATTGCACACTAACACAATTTGATTTAGAGCTTGTTCATTAACTATGTTTAGTAACAATTGTACAAGGTTATAAATACTCCAAGTTGTTAGTAGGTTAATACCGAGAGAGGTTTAACTAACCAATTGTCAATGAGACTTCAACTAACTGGAACTTGGGAGGAGAGGAATCCGGGACTGACTCCGGTCATGCATGTTTAGGTTAGGAGGTCGGCATCTGTATCAGATCTGTCTTCCGCATATGGCTAGTCTATGACTTGTCGCCTAGGGTTGACAAACAGACCCGACCAGCTCGAGTGAACAGTTCGAGGTGGGAGGTAAATTCAGGAGGCGCGGGAGGGTCAAGCCTACACCTCTCATAACTTAAGAATTTGTGTTTATTAACCCAATGGAGCTAATAACTCATTGGCTAGGGTTACCTTGACCCGACAAAAATAAACAATTCAGTTAGAGAACAACCAGTTCTTTTAAGAGAACGGTTGACACTTATAAGGTATGGTCAAACACGAGAACTAAACAATTCTCAGGCCTCAGGAGTTAGGAATCTAACTTACTCATTAATGGGCGTCCATTACGACGTTCGATTTATTTGAGCTGTGAATGTTTCACATAAATGTGTTGTTTGTTGTCGTACTTCATATTATTATTTGTATGAATAAACAATTGCATGTAAACGACAAAGTAGTCGTGTGTAGCCCTGTTAGCTTGTGGGCTGCACGTTTTCTGTACCAGCCATGTGCTGAGCCCCTTGGGGCCTGTGATTTAAACTTTGCAGGTAGGTACCAGACGAGGACTCAACCTGAGAGTAGGAGCGGGTAGAGTACTTCGGGTTGCTTTTACATTTGTTACACGAGTTGTGCATGTACACTCGTTTAGTAAGTTGATGAGATGTTAGTATGATGTATTAGGATATGAGATACTCGGTATAAGTTGTGGTTTATGAATTGTATTGTATAGATGCTCGAGTAATTATCCGGTTAGTCAGACCGTGACTTGTAGGAGAATAGTCCTAGTTAGTCATGTGGGTGACTAACGACGGTAACACCAATTTAGTAGAACTTTTCCGCTGCGTTGTTAATGAATGAGATGGACTTAGGGCGACGATCATTGTATTTGGAGTTGGGGTGCTACAAAAATCGGTATCAGAGCGTAGTTACGCTTTGATGACTGGAAATTACCGAGCTTAGAAATTACCGAGTTAGGAATAGTAGACTTTGGGATAAGGGTTGAGTATTAGTGCGAGAGGTGCGTTAGTTAGGATTCCCCGATGTGTATCGGATATGTATAATACCTGACCCGCCCTCCGCGCCCCTGGTTCTAAGATACCGGAAATGAACGCCAGAGAGAAGACAAGCTTTCTCTTACTCGGGAAAACCCGATCTGGCAATTACTTAGCATTATGCAATACGAGAAGCACCTCGTTATGCAATAGTCTTTCAAGACTTGAAGGTCCTAATTGGAGCGCAACGTTGAATCAGGCGCTACCCATGGAATCCTACCAATGAGAGAATAATAATTACCGGCAACTTGGGTGGACATGCTACGCAGTCGATATAACCCCGCCATACCAGTAAGGAGAAAAGCACTACGAGTGCAATAAGAGGACAAAAGAAGTGACAAAAACACCGGACAACAGTCCAAGGGAGCAATAACAGTGGGATAATACCGCGCAAGAGCATAGGGACTACCTAAAAGTCACTTATGAAGTGGGTAACTCCGAACCTACAAAAAAAGGGGTTGCAAAGACCTAACTGCAATAGCCCAGACGACTACGAATGCATATGCAAGTCATACTCTAAGATAGGACTACGACGTAGTGCCTAAGCAGAGTCAATACTCGATAACCTCGACGAAGGTGTGGAAATGAGAGTGAGAACTAAGGCTAAAGTGAAAGAAAAAGGGGTTCCCTCAGAAAGAGGAATACCCTGATAAGTAATTATACAATCAAAAGCAATCAGGAAGCTGTCCAGATAATCAATTAACCAAAGCCAAAAAGGGCAAAGAAGGAGTCCCATGGACTACCACCTACATGGAGTTTAGGAGAATGTACCATCGCCGATGTACACAATACCGATAGCCCATCTTACATGGCGCACTTGCCTTGGCAAGTGCCGCCGCAGTGAAGCTTTACAGGAAGCCGTGAAGACCAAATGGTAAAAATCACGGATATCACCGGATTACAAATCCTTAAGACTGAAGAGCGAAATATTGGGAGGGCCTAACGGCCTGACCATGACAACTAAATCAATACACCAATCAGCAGGGAGCTGGACTTGGTTAGGAAACTAAACGGCGTGGGCACCAACAACAGACAACCGACACTACAGGTAAGAACATCAAACCAAAACCAAGCCTAACCTTGAATGGAAGAACCGAGGAGATTACTCAACAATGTGAGCAAGACCAGATGTAAGTAATAACCTACAAGGAAGGTATTACGACATACAATGAAGACGGATGACATAACAAATTTCAATAAAAACGGGATGAACTCCCAGAATAATACCATTAACAGCACTCTTCATTGAAGATGTTGATAAACCCTAGAAAAAGAATCAGAGAAAACAAATTTAAGCAATGACCTACCTAGGATCAAAGACGTGCAATCACAAAAGAGAGAACCTTAAAAGGACTACACCATAGAGTTGGTATAGTTGAGTAGAAAAAGACCCATAAACGATGCTTAGTATTGCTTGCCTAACTCATTAACACCCAAGTATGATTAGTCATTAACGGGGGCGTAGTCAACGAAAGTTGAACAAAGTATTGACATGGCAGTACATGATATCCAGGGTAAATATCCGACTTAGACACCTGAAGGCAGAGGCCTAATGAGAACTAATCCTTAATTGCTAAAAGGCGCAAGTCTATGAGAGCAAAGGTATTGTCACAAACATTGATTAACATCGGATTACCAAAGCAAACTTCCACAGCAGGAAGTGAGTTACAACAACTTATTGTTAAACCCAATAGTACATCCAATGATGTGACCCAACATTGACAGAGTTCAGAGAACAAGAGAATCACATGGATAACCTACAGATGATTAAGAATACAACAGTGAACCGAACACTGGCTCACACTTGAGACTAATCAAGCATTAAGGGCCTACGAGCCAAGGATGTTAAATACATCAGAGCTCGAGGCGTAGGAAAGCATAAAAAGGCTTATTTAGGCCATGAATGAACTACAACTCGTACATACGAGTGGTTATGAAAACCTATACTAAATTGAGGAGAAAATGCCAGAAAAGGGCACCAATGAGAATAGAGAGATGATACAATGACGGAGGTGGAGAACGAACCACTCCTTTTAGGGTGGGGATACCTCTCCTTGTTGTGAGGCCTTGAGTGGGAATAAACCTCTCGAAATGGGCTTTCACTTATTAGAGATAGAATACAACCTACAAATAAACCTGAGATTAGAAGCAATTATCTTCGAGCTGAATGATAACAATCTTACAGTATGATGCGACAACCACCTTACATTAAACCTGGGGAACTCCCAGTGTGTTTACACCATGAAAAGGATTGAAAATAAGACAAGACGTTGAAGTCAACGATTGAAGAATTGTGCCATCAATGGGAAATATAAGAAAACTAAAGCTACTTCGGTAGTGGAGGCCATGAGAATAATACCTATCAGGTAGATTAAGTTACAGAGCGCAGCAAAGCAACCACTATATATAAGCCATCAAGTATTGACACGAAAGCAATCATATTTATGAATTAAAACCCGATGTAAGTAAGGTGATGAAATGGGAGACAGACTGTACAGTAATGCCAGTAGCCTGGACCATGTGATGAAAGGTTTCACAGGAAGCACGCTGTCCATTCCGTAAGGAGCTGGAAGTGCATTCCTAGTAGATCGACATGAGAAATGAGATAAGAGGCTCTAAGGAAAGAGACCACAAATTACTAAGGGATCAAGTCCGTACTAAATAGAGAAGGTATAATGTAGTTATGAACCCAGTAGATGGATATTCCTTGATTAAGTTCTAGAAGAATGACATGTGCGTTATAATGGATTGATGAAAGAGGAGATCGACAACAGAATACTTCACAAATTAGCTGTAACTAAGCGTGTGACAAACACTACGAGTGTACTTAAACGAGATGTGGGACGACCACACTCCAAAGGAGCTTGTGGGCCTGATAGACTTATTTATAAGCTAGTCGGGTAAGTAGCAATGTATCAGTAAGATACCCCATATATGTAAACGAGTAGTGTAAGGAACGCGAGAAGTAGTCGACTCCGTACGACAGTCAGATATGCAAACTCACACCAGAACAACAATTTACCGTGAACAATTGAGGAGGAAAAACTCAGTTAAACCAATGAGATTAAAAGAGTTAAAGAACTCATTCCAGGAGGAAACAATTAAGAGTTATGAAGTGCGAGAAGCACTGACTAGTAAGTATAAACAGTTTATATGTCTCAAGATTTTCGAGGAAACTGTGAAGAGCAATAAGCACTGAACAGTAGCTCCAGACAATACAGAAATCTCAGACTGAGGGTCAGTTAGTAGGAAACAATTCAGACGCTGGAAGGCGTAATAAGAGCATGAACATCAGATCTCCAGAGAACTGGATAGACAAGCTATAACTCATAGAGACCGTGTATAGATAAAGATACCACACGTCCATTAAGAGACCTTTATTCCTAAATTCTAAGGATACAAAGGAGCTGTAAACATATTGAAGAGGATAGGAAGGGCAAACTAAGCCCAAGATTATTAGAGTCGCGCAGCAGAAGCTAGTGGACCGTATCTTAAAAAGGCTTGATATACCTAACAAAAGAGAAAAAGGAATGGTGTGTCTCACATCTTCCAGTCGAATAAAATATACGACTTATCTATCAAATACTTTGGAGCCTTAGAGACTACACTTGAACCAGTTGTAAGATTGGTATAAAGACCAATAAGAATCCTTGATACAGAGACTAAGCCATTACCATGGTGAAGACCCTCTGACCCAATCATAATGTGAGATAGACTATATGGAAGATAGAATGCTCCATGACACCTAAACATCTTGAACCTATGTCCAAGGATGATATAATGTTGATTACGTGGGCGTAATCCATTTTAAGGGGGGTAGAGCGCCCAATCGCTTAGCGTATGTTTCACGTATTGAGTACGTAACCTACAGTGTGCATAGCACAATACAATTAGTTGTGATGTCTGATACGTATGTTACAAAAACATATGTATTCATTCTTATGTGGTTGTGGTTATTACGCACAATTAGATGCGAATACCAGATGTATTAGAGGCTTATCTAGTTAACTTCGGTGCGAGAATTCAGGAAAAGAGGAGTAGAAACTCCAGGGGAATTCAAATCCTATGATATGTATTGATATGAGACCAAATATGGTAATGTTACGGGGTATGAATCGGTATGAGACCGATGTAGAACCTAGTAAGAATTAAATTCTCTAAGTAATTGCTGAGAGGTGAATTAAGAATGACTTATGGACTAAGTTCCATAATTTGGAGATGTATTGATTTATGATTATGACTAGAAAGACTAAAAGATATAAAATGCTACATGAATAATTATTTGGTTGTTTGAAGTTGACGTGGGAGGTAGAACTTGATCTTGGCCAGATCAAGGAAAACTGAACACAAATTGGGGTGAAAGGATAGTTCAACACGGATGCTGATCACATCAGGGTCGGATGATTCCTGAAACTCCCTACAAGTGGTCACAATTAACCACGTTAAGAGTAGATACAGTAGCATTGAGTGGAATTGGAGTTGACATGTATTTTCTTTACTAAGTCTCACTCATGGAACCGAGGACGTATGTGCCCTTGTCTTCGGATCGGTGACATGAGGAGAACAAAATGGTTTTGTATCACTCAGCCCATGAAGGCATGGATGTACGAGCCTTTTGTAACGCCCCTATTTAACATAAATGCAGCGGAAAGTAAAATACTAAGGCGATTATAGATCATCGGGTTCCAAGCACCCGACACCAAACCTCACCAATTACAACTTATAAAATTATACCCGCTACGGTCTGAACTCGAGAAAACATAACATAAACCTAACATTAGAAAAATACGCCAACGCTCCACAAATCCTAATTCCCACCCCAATCACTCAGACTCTCGTGGCCACCTGTATAACAACTCATACCTGCAAGATAAAACCAAGCAGCCCACCCCGGAGGGGTGAGTCAGTTCCTGGAATGGAACTGGTACAATCCTCATAACAGAAATTAAAACATAATCTTTAAACAATATAGAAACTTGGAAAGAAACTCTTAAAAACCAAACAGAGGGACAAGGCACTTCAAAATCACCAAGTCAAAGCAACAAGCAAGAAATAGAGATAGTCAACAATAAGGATAAAGTTAGTCAGTTAAAACCACACCAGGAGTTAGTGAACATCCCATGCTTAAGTTAGATTAAGTTCCAGTAAAGTAGAAAGACCCAAAGTCACAAGGACTAGGAAAGGAAAGAAGAAATCCAAGAACCAACAACTCAAGGGTGGAATGAACCAATTGGAAGAGATGGCTCGTTGTTGACTACGTCCGATAGGACAGGGGATATACAGCCCCTCGCCGTTTACAACGTCCGACTGGACAGGGGATATACAGCCCCTCGCTGTTTACCACGTCCGATTGGACAGGGGATATACAGCCCCTCGCTGTTTACCGGTGAAGATGTGCGCACATCACAACAAAGACTCAGCTCATGGTTGAAATGATCCATAGTCGAAAGAAGAATTTACCAAGATTAACATTCCCATATTCCCACTAGATTAATAACTGCACAAGTGCAATACCAAAACACTCAGTCCTACAGAGTGCAGAAGCGTAAACCCTCAGCAGTTAATATCTAATGAGGTAACCAGATAAGAAGAACCAATGATCATGTGAATTGCACATTCAAGGCTCAGTTAGTCACATCAAGCTGAGTTAGTCACACAACAGTTCCCTTACGAGATTCATTCAAGCTCAGTTAGCGTTTCACCAAAACATTCCAAAAAGTTCGTCACCAAAAGTATCTGAGTACGAGAAATCGTACCTGGTATATGTAGAAGCAGTAACCAAACTTGAAAATGCGAACTACTTCCACTAATCACCTATAATTAAAGTATTCCAAGCATTGATTAGTTAAGGCACTATAATGCTACACATCCTCCATTCTTATTAGTCTATAGTTTTGTTTTACAGTTACTCCCTCCTAAGGATCTGGCTAGATCTCGTAATTAAATCTTTAATGTAAACTTAACTTATTCCACTTACCCACTCCTGATTATAGGTTTAATTTAATTAAACCCTTTGGTTACGATTGGCTAACTTACTTTGACACCTATTTAAGGTTTAGGATGTGTATTTCCCCCTAATAGTCCACCTAGATGTCACATTAACATTTAATATTTTTAATTGTCACGTAGGAATTAGGTTTATCCCAATTTTTCCCTCTTAATATGTTTCCCATAAGGAATGTTACTTCTTTTATTTACTTCTAATGTATTTATATATACACTTATATTTTCCTTAGGATTTATCCAAAACATTCTTTAAGAAATTCTTATTGTATTTAATTATATCTAATATCTTTTAGACATATCCACAACTGATATATGGTTTATAAAATAAAGTGTGTCCCCTAGCTTTAATTAAGCATATTAACCTCCATAATAATAATATGTAGTTTAGCTTACTACCTTGTTTCAATATAAGTTCCTATTTTATTTTCTCTCATATAGTATATATATATGTAAAAACTTTTACTTCACTTAAAAGATAATACCCAAAATATTTATAAACATACTGGTATAAAGTGTTAATTTAGGTTTAATCATTTTCCCCAACCCATGAAGCTTATAACAATCCATACTTTAATTTTTGTTACATTAAAAACCATATATTATAAGTTATTCTTATGAAAATTCCATAAACATAATTTTTAAACCCATTTTCCCTTTTCCAAAAATTCCCAAATTAAATATATAGTAACTATAACATTTTAGACATATTATAAAATTTTTATTTCATAAAAAATATCTTTTTAAATTACCCAAATAATTCCATAATACTCGTAACTTGCAAAAATCATAACTTATGTTTAAAACTCAAAACCCATATTAATTTACATCAAAATAAACTAGATTTTATAAGGAATCTATGGTTAAAATCTCAAATCAAAATACATTCGGGAAGGCCATTAAATAAATCTAGCAAGTTAGGACTTTATTCTGGAAAACATATTAACTTATTTCAACTTAAACCCCCACGATCTAATCTCGGCCGTCCATCTTTATTAACCGAGATCGGACGGCCCAGAACTCGCGAGTTCTTCAGGATTTCCGAATTCGCACCCGAGTACTAATCACTCGATATCTCACAATCTACAGAACGAAATTCGGTGATTCTTGTTCCTATCGATTCGAAATCAAATTCCGGTTCTAATGGTACCGATTTCCCCAATTATCATGCAGAATTGAGTAGTTTCGAATCTGAGTTCGAAGTTAGGGTTCTTAGTGTAGTTCGAATCCGATTTTGACAAATTCTCCTATTGTAATGCATAATAGACTAAATTGGCATGTGGGTTTGACCGGTAATGAAGTCACGAGTGGCATCATCGGAGCAATTTGATCAGAAACTTACCGGAATTGCATTAACGGGTGAAACCAAATCGGGAATTCTGGAAATCGGTATTTATGTGCGGTTCAGGTATGCCTCTTCTCGAATCAACTCGCACCAACTGAGAGAGATTTGATTCATGGAACCTATCACAATCCAAACTAGACATGTAACTCTAGATGTTAGTGGGAAGAATCATTGAATTTGATGAACTAGGGAGAAAGTTACAGATCTCACAAGATCCGTGTTTACCTAGTTGGTTTCGGGATGAACTGGGCAGAATTACCACCGTGATCGAGTAGGCAACTTTAGACAGATTTATCCCCCAAACCAGTGCGAATCAGCCTTGGCCATCAACATTGAAAGTTATAGAGGGATTAGATCTTCAAAACAAGCTAAAGAACACGAAATTTGGATGAGAAATGAAGAAGTTATGGCGTGACGAAGTTTACCCGATTTCAGGAAAAACTGGAATTCTGGGTTACGAACTCGCGAGGAGGTAACTTTGGATCAACTTTCCGATCATTGTAGAAGAGTTAGAGTGTGTGGTGTGTGAGTAATGGTTGGAAAGAGGAAAGATAGGAGAATCGAATGAAACAAACGGATACCAAATGGTGGAGTAGGGAAAAAGATATATGTGTAAAGATCGCCCCATGACATGCCAAAACCGCTGGAAAATCAACCGATTGAGTAACTCGGGTGCTGACTGGGCACGACACGTGTCCCCAGGCGCGCGGTGAGTCAGCTGGCCCTGGACACGTCAGCAACCTCCAAAATTTTGGCTCTAAACTTCAATTTACCATAACTTTGGCTAGGATGATCCGTTTTAACGTTCTTTTATCAATCTTCTTGGTTTCCATAACCTTTTTATTGGTATACTTTTCATGGCCTGATTTGACCATTCTCAAAAAGTCAATCCTAGCAAGGCTTTCGAAGCTTTAAGGTTTCCATGTTTTATTTTGACTTTGAAGCCTTAAATCAATGTTAGAAATATTTCTAAAATCTTTATAATATAATTGGAGTGTCTTGAAATTTTCCCAATTATTGACTCTAAATCTCACTATTAAATCATAATACCATATAATAAATTAATATTTAATAGTATCATTTAGGGTTTACTAAAAGAAATCCCCTAAATTAATTTAAATTAATTTATGGGGTATTTCACCTTTGTCTTTGGACCGTTGACATGGGGGGATATGACAAAAGTATGTGATGTTTTGATCTTCCAGAGGACCTAAACCAAAGAGCGTCAGAGTCCAGCGCAATCGGTACTTGCGGATAACGTTTTCTGTATTACTCGCTCATGAACTCTAGGACATGAAAACCTTTGTCTCCGGACCGGTTACTTGAGGAGTATACAACAAAGAATACACAGAGTATTTTGATTACTAAAACATGCAAAAGACATGTTGTGTGACATGTGTGGTATATATATATATATATATATGGCAGACCTTATGAGTCAGAATGTCTATACATATATTGAGTGATCTATATGATCTTTTAGTGTGAAGTTACCTGTGTGTTCTAAGAGATATAGATACATAGGAACTTTGGGGACAAATTTCTTTTAAGGGGGGTAGATTGAAATACCCCAAACCTTAATATATTAATGAACTATCTAATTAGGATATACTAAGGCTCGAACGTGCCTTAGAAACATTAGAAGAAGTGTTAAACAACAACTTACACCAAAACATGCTGTAAGAACAATTAGAGCAAAAGGTGTTTAAAGAGCACAAATAAAATAAGGGAACTACAATAAGTTCCCAAGAGATTTCAAATGTGAAATACCTCTAAGATTAGTAATACGCATTAAGCGGAATTAGCGTTTAAACCGAAAACGCACCTTAGAGCACAAAATGTGCTTTAAAGAAAAAATGTGCTTTAAGCACGTATATATGGAACGAAAAGGCTAATGAGCCAAAATACCATAAAGAAATAAGGGAACAACTATTAAATGGTCATAGGAGCCATTGCGTATACACACAAATTAAGTATACAAAGTCCACAAGAAACAGGTACTAAACTGATGAAAGTCAAGGAGAAACCACTAAACGACTTGGTTTAAATTGGAAAAAGAAATAAATACGTATACGAAAAAATTTGGTGTACATGAATAGTGCTCGTATACGTGAATAGTATCCGTATACATGAATAGTAAATACGTGTACATGAATAGTAAATACGTATACATGAATAGTAAATACGTATACATGAATAGTAAATACATATACATGAATAGTAACTACGTATATATGAATAGTCAATTACGAGACGTATACGTGAATAGTAAAATACGTATATGTTAATAGTGAAATACGATGAATAGTAAAATACGAGGCCATATAAATGAATAGTAGCATACGAAACCGTATAAATGAATAGTGAAATACGGATGAATAGTGAAAAATACTAAAACCTAATACAAGGTCTATATAAGTCTAAAGTTGCTAACTATGCAACTAAGTAAATGCTAACGACGTTAGTATGTTAATGAATTAGAATTGAGCTTGAAAACGTTCCTAAATGAACGAACCCGTTTAACGGTAAACTATTATACCCGGGTTAACCTAGAAAGAGGTTTAAGTTGAAAAGAGAACAAAATTAGTTCTAAGACACAGGATACTAATACTAGTTCTGGTTACAGATCTAGATAGTCGGAGGCGTTCGGCGGATTAGGCGAATGTGGTGTTAAGAGCTAGCCAATCTCCGGTGTACGGTATGGGATTCTTGTAGCTTGTTTGCTAACGGGGTCTACCTCGGTTTGTGTGCTATGTGTTATTGTGATACGACCAAACAAGATTAAGCATGAAGCCGATCTACTGTATTGTTATTGTGTGTCCATTGCACACTAACACAATTTGATTTAGAGCTTGTTCATTAACTATGTTTAGTAACAATTGTACAAGGTTATAAATACTCTAAGTTGTTAGTAGGTTAATACCGAGAGAGGTTTAACTAACCAATTGTCAATGAGACTTCAACTAACTGGAACTTGGGAGGAGAGGAATCCGGGACTGACTCCGGTCATGCATGTTTAGGTTAGGAGGTCGGCATCTGTATCAGATCTGTCTTCCGCATATGGCTCGTCTACGACTTGTCGCCTAGGGTCGACAAACAGACCCGACCAGCTCGAGTGAACAGTTCGAGGTGGGAGGTAAATTCAGGAGGCGCAGGAGGGTCAAGCCTACACCCCTCATAACTTAAGAATTTGTGTTTATTAACCCAATGGAGCTAATAACTCATTGGCTAGGGTTACCTTGACCCGACAAAAATAAACAATTCAGTTAGAGAACAACCAGTTCTTTTAAGAGAACGGTTGACACTTATAAGGTATGGTCAAACACGAGAACTAAACAATTCTCAGGCCTCAGGAGTTAGGAATCTAACTTACTCATTAATGGGCGTCCATTACGACGTTCGATTTATTTGAGCTGTGAATGTTTCACATAAATGTGTTGTTTGTTGTCGTACTTCATATTATTATTTGTATGAATAAACAATTGCATGTAAACAACAAAGTAGTCGTGTGTAGCCCTGTTAGCTTGTGGGCTGCACGTTTTCTGTACCAGCCATGTGCTGAGCCCCTTGGGGCCTGTGATTTAAACTTTGCAGGTTGGTACCAGACGAGGACTCAACCTGAGAGTAGGAGCGGGTAGAGTACTTCGGGTTGCTTTTACATTTGTTACACGAGTTGTGCATGTACACTAGTTTAGTAAGTTGATGAGATGTTAGTATGATGTATTAGGATATGAGATACTCGGTATAAGTTGTGGTTTATGAATTGTATTGTATAGATGCTCAAGTAATTATCCGGTTAGTAAGACCGTGACTTGTAGGAGAATAGGCCTAGTTAGTCACGTGGGTGACTAACGGCGGTAACGCCAATTTAGTAGAACTTTTCCGCTGCGTTGTTAATGAATGAGATGGACTTAGGGCGACGATCATTGTATTTGGAGTTGGGGTGTTACAGCACCGGAGGAACGTTTAACTCACAAAAGATGTCCTAATCTAAGGGACCAAACACGCCTCTCAAACTCACACCCTAACCAACTTAAACCGGAGCACAACGTACAATCCAGAACACACACCAAAACACTTCTGAACTCACATCTCACAGCTTAGAACCCACAATCCAAACTCACACCCAACACAGAACTCACAGACTAAGCTCACACTCAATATCACATCACAACACATCACCTCACTCAAACTCGCAGCCCACACTCAGAGCACATCCAATGCAGAACTAAGGCACAACGCCTAGTTAGGACACACATATGCAAAACTACCAAACTCACATCACAACTCATCACACTACCCAAACTCATCCGAACCCACATACCACACAACTCAAACACATCTGACTAACACTCAACACATGACACATAACACAACCACATCAATGAAGCTCACAACGGAAACTCGTATTTGGTCATCCTTTCCCAAGGGATCTGACTCCCTCAAACTCCCATTCAAAGCACAGGAAACACACAGACAAACAGACACTATGTTTCCGCTGTGCTACTCATGATAGTGGACAACTACAGAGCAGACGCACAACACTGACGCCAGATAACATCCAAACCAAGTAGCAGATAGTAGGAAAACCATGAAACAAATAGCACATAGCACATAACAGACAAAGACACAGAAGCGTAGACATGCAGACACCCATATAACCCAACGAAAGCCAAACTTGGCTCTGATACCACTAAATGTAATGACCCCAAAACCAGCTTAGGAGTTAGGGACGTTACACGCTGCGTATCTATTATCTAATAACACAAGGCTACACTCACAAAACCCAAAACATATGCAAAATACACTTTAATTATCTGAATAATGGATTACAAAGATTATCCAAACATTTACATGCGGAAGCCAAACCATATTACATAACAGAATCAAAGTACAAAAGGGGCCTCAAGCCACAGTTACAAACACAAAACAAAAACCAAAAACAAAGCAGAATCTTTGACGGAAGCTTAAACCTGTAAATCAGACGAAAATAGGGGTGAGCCAAACTACAGCTCAGCAGGTGATAAACTTCATCAGCTGAACATGCTCAAAACTAACACTGAACACTTACATATGCATATGCATAAGCTTAGCGAAATAGACCAGTAAACGTGGCAAAAATCAGATAGAGGATGAAGCTCTCCCAAATCATAAGAGGGACAGATCAGAACAGAAACCAAAGTTTGTCAAATAAAAGCAGAGAGACCGAAGCTGAGCAAACCAAACAGAATTCTAAACCAGAGCAAAGTAACCCACAGACAAAAAAGTTCAGAACGGAAGCTTAATCAAAACATAGGTGGGACCTGAGACACCAGCTGACACATCAGAACGGCAACACTATGGCCCTATGGATCTGAAGATCCCACACAGAAGGTGTAGAGACAGCTATGGACCTGTCGGTCACTAAACATCCAAGGAACCCTGAGAGACAGAACAAAAGGGAACCCGAGGAACAAATAGAAGGAATTCCTGTGCAGCATACTATAGGACAGCCCAACCCAACTATCCAAGGCTCATAAGCTAAACATCTAAGTCCATAAAGTAGAAGTGTGAGCCTCGATTTTAAACCCTATCCTATGTTGATTAAATTTATTGGGATCTAGCCGGGTTAGGTCCACATATAACCTAAGATTAATAACTATGTCATAAAACAATAATTATTAAAACCTAAGCTAGCTCACTGGAACCTATTATGAGTCGCCACCTAATTTTTACCTAGATCGAATTAGGAAAGGAGAGTTCGGGTTCGGGGGCTTGATATTCGACTTAATTAGGGTTCAATTACTTTCATTACCCCTAGAAGTCGTTTTGTCCTCTACTTAGTTTAATTACGGCTTATTACGAGTTTTAACTAAATGCGCGAGCTTCTGTTTTTTTTGTGTTTTTTAGCATTTTTTGACAGAAAATTAAAGTGAAATTCAAAGCTACCTAAACTAGGGTTTTGGAGGCAGAAATTAGGTCAAATTTGCTTACGTCCGTAGCCACGGACCCCATGTCGAGACCACGGACCCCAGTTAACCTAATTATATAGAAGAGTCGAAAATTAAAGGAAAACAAAAAATTGCAGAGTCCGGGGCCACGGACAGGCTGTCCGTGGGCCCGGACATTATTAGAAAACCTAAATTTTGAATTTTTTAAAATCCCGCCGCCGTCCGTGGGCGTCGGGCTTACGGACAGGGAGTCCGGGACCCCGGACATGACGTCCGTGGGTGCGGACCGCCCTCGGACGGCGGCGTTGAGGCTGTTCCCGAAGGTGTTTTTGGCTCAAATTTTATGGGTGTGTAGCATGAAAGATGTACAAGACATTAGTGATTGAAAGTTCTCAATTTGAATTCGAATTAAGCACGAAACTTGGTAAACAAGTTATTGTACAAAGCTTAAACAAACAGCAATACAGAAGCGTAAAAAGGTTGTTTGAGCCCAAAATTTGACAGAGAGTTAATAAGGTCGGGGGAATTAGAAAAGTAGAATTGTAACCTGTTTTACCTTCGAATTCAAGAGGATTCTTCACATCGGGATTCTTCGGAGGCTCCGATGGTGCCGGTTCTGGATTGTGTTCGACCCGAGCTTCTGGTTGTTGATTGTTGAAGGTGTCTTCACGTTTTGGAGGTGGTTTGGTTGATGTTTGATGATTGATGATGTTGTGGGAGTTGAAAAATATTTTTGGTGTTGATTTTGGTGAGATTTCAGTGTTGATTGTGGCTCTGGAGTTCAAAAACGTGGAGAGAGAGAGACGGTTGCCTTTTTGAGAGTCTAGGGTTCTTGAGGTTCTCCTTTGATCATGGGATAAGGTTCCTTATATAGGCTCCCTTAAAGATAGAAAAATCCGGTAAAAACCGAGATTTACCGACGTTTTAGCTCAAGGGCTTCCAAAAGGAATTTGATTATGAAATTTCACACATGGGGTAAAGGATGATATTTCTGATTTTTCTAAAGTGGAATCGAATTTTTTGGATATTGGAATATTTTTAAATTCAATTTCTCGTCAGATTCAATCAGAAATTGCTAGAAAATTATTGGAAATTCGAAAATCAAAATTCCAACGCCATTATGCTTCAAATGTCATCCTCTATCATGGGTTAAAATTTCAAAGCATTTTGAATTTGACCCTTATTTGGAGGAGAGAGAAAGCCTATAGGGGCTTAGGAGCCTTGAAAAATTACGAAAATGCCCTGGAGATGACTAAGCTGTCCCTAGTACTCTGAAATGTGCCGATCGAACTAGGAACCCTCGCTACTAGCCTATTAGTAGAGACTCTCTTCCGGGGGGTTGAAATTTTGGGTATAACAGATTGCCCCCCGTCAACTAGACTTTGTAATGGAAATGAAAAGGCTAGTTGATGCTTGAGTGATACCCCAAAATTTTGGATCTTAAAAGACCCCACAAGCAATTGAAATCCGATAAGTTATGTCGAGCTGTTCTAAGGCGATGACTACCTAAAGGTAAAAATGAAGTAATGTCGGACTATTCTAAGGTGTCGACTACCTACAAGGATGATATGATGTCAGGCTATTCTAAGGCGTTGACTACCTATAATGAGATGATGTCAAGCTATTCTAGGCGTTGACTACCTAAAGAGATGATGTCAAGCTATTCTAAGGTGTTGACTACCTATAAAGAGATGATGTCAAGCTATTCTAAGGCGTTGACTACCTATAAAGGAATGAAGTACGCCGAGCATTCTAAGGTGTCGGGAACCTGAAAGCGAATGAAATACGCCGAGCATTATAAGGTCGGGAACCTGAGATTGAATGGGATACGCCGAGCATTATAAGGTGTCGGGAACCAAAGATTTAATGGGACACGCCGAGCATTATAAGGTGTCGGGAACCTGAAGTTGAATGGAATACGCCGAGCATTATAAGGTGTCGGGAACCTGAGATTGAATGGGATACGCCGAGCATTATAAGGTGTCGAGAACCGGAGATTTAATGGGACACGCCGAGCATTATAAGGTGTCGGGAACCTGAAGTTGAATGGAATACGCCGAGCATTATAAGGTGTCGGGAACCTGAGATTGAATGGAATACGCCGAGCATTATAAGGTGTCGGGAACCTGAAGTTGAATGGAATACGCCGAGCATTATAAGGTGTCGGGAACCTGAGATTGAATAGAGACGTAAAGAGATTGATGTGATGCGTGCCTAAATTGATAAATGTAAAGTAGGACCTATGGGTGCCTAAGTGGAATGGTAGGAAATTAGGTTCATGACGAGCCTGAGGTTGAGTTCATCTATTCTGGTGAATCTGAATCTTTGGCTGAGAATCTGCATCCCTGAAGAATCTGTACCTTCGGCTGAGAATCTGTATGTCTGATCGGGTGAGAATCTGTATCTCTGAAGAATCTGTATCTTCGGCTGAGAATCTGTACCTCTGGTCTATGAAGAGCTTCGTACGGACGGATGCAAGGTAAACTTTATGCAAATAATCATGATGAAAGTTGATTATGAAAGTGCCAAACATGGCAATGATGATGTGCATGTCAAAATACAATCAAAGTGTATGTAGGAAACTTGTCCAAATCAAGAAATCATTGGAAAATGTGCAAAACATGGCAATGTTTAGGGTCAAAAATTGTCCAAAGCAAGACATTGCTAGAAAGTATGCCAAATGTGGCCATGATGAGGTTTATGAAACCGAAGTGTTTAAAGGAAAGTTGTTCAAGACGAGAAATTGTTGAAAGAGGTGCCAAACGTGGCAGTGTTTGAAGAAAATTCCGTTTAGTGAAAAGGAAAGTGAAATCATCATTTCCTAACTATAGACTTCGGACTTGTAATTTATCTCCTACGAGATGAGCATGCCGCCGGTGGGGTATGGTGTATGTGAAGGTAAGGGCTTATGTGGGCCCGTGTAGTGGAGGTGTGGAGGTAAGGGCTTATGTGGGCCTGTGGTGGGATTGTGGTGGTGATGTTTAAGCTTTGGGTTCCAGTTGGTGTTGTCATAGCAATTGTTGGAACCAACAATTGCCCCCAGTATTTTTCCCTTAAGACAATATGAGCTAGAGTTCATGGCAATCGATTCGTTCCGATCGATTGCCCCCAGTATTTTCTTTGATCAAACGTGCGAACGAGTCTCATCCTCACAGGGTCAAAGCTTATGTTCTGATTGGTGCTTCCTAACCTACACTCGACGTGTTGGTGTCTACACTCGTTTCTCACTCACGATCGTAACTTCTAGACCATTGAATGATATTGATGAATTTACGCATTCGATCTGTTATTTTCACGTGATTGGACACAAACTATCAAGTCAGAAGTCTTTAAGGCTTATAACGTGGCCGTAGGGTGTGATGAAAGACGAGGATCACGGAGGGATATTTGAGGTATGTGGAGCTTAAATGGGTGACCAAAGCTGCAACTTGTGTCTTCTCTCAGATTCATCTTCCTTGTCTTGAAGTCGTCTAGCTGCTTCGTGTTAACGTTGTTTTCGAGCTTCTGGACCTGGACCTTTGAAGTTGTCCTTTACACCATTTCTCTTCTCTTTGTCATTTGGATCTCTTCGAGGCACTTCGGGTTTGCCTTTTTTTCTTTATCCTTTCTTGTCTTTGCCTTCGGGGTTCTTGTGTTTCCCGGTTTTGGGCTTCGAGAGCTGTTTTGATGCGAGCTTTTTGGATCCCGTGTCACTCTGGGACCATTTACGGATCACTTTGTCATGCTAATAGCGGCATTGCTTCTTTGGACTGATGAGAACGTTATCTGAGAGTCGGACTCCTCGCGCCTTTGGTCACCGGGTCGGACATTCATCGTTGGCTGGGTTATTTTGTGGAGTTCATAATATCGAAAAGGAATATATGAAAGGCTCAGCGGGGGTGCCTAGGGTTTAATGTCAGGGTTCACAAGCTTTTGGCTACGTGGTGTTGTACCTAGGTGTCGTATTCTTGATAGTTGTGTATCCGCTCTTTGTACTTTTGCAGGTCTAAGAGTAAATTTACAAATTATCTCCTTCGATCGGAGTCATGCCGTTTGCCTTACCTTTGAATGTGGTCTCACCGGAGTCGTGTAAAAATGACACGCTCGTTCACTCATGGTTTTTCCGCTCAAGACACTCTCGTGAATTTCACTCAGAGACTAGTTCACACGCTTAACCGAAAGATTCGAAGACAATGATTCTAAACTCAGATTGCCCCCAGTATTGATTTGGGGTTTGTGACAACATTTTGATAGATGTGGGCCTTGAACCTCATTGAGGGTTGTTTGGATATTATGGGGTGAGTTGTGGAATTTGGTTAGGCCTGTTCAAATTTTTAGAAACAAGAGACAAGTCGTTCCATTGCATAGTCAGAAAATGATTACTTCATGATCCTTGAAAGACATGAGTGCTCTTTTTTTTAAGTTTTTTCGAATTAATGAATGATTTGTACAAAAATTATGAAAATGGAACTATGTTTTATTCAACGAAAAATAAAGTTGGAAATTACAAACTCGGGAAAACTATCGAAAATGATCAGGGAAACTAACTACTACAAAAGTTGAAAGACGACTAATCAAAGAAAAGAAACGCATTTAATGAGAAAAAACAACATTTCTGATGATGCTTGGGCACGCGTGCTCTGCGCTCTCCACCACGTTCTTATAATTGGAGCCCTTGGTCGATCAGGTCCTGGATTCTGTGTTGTAGGGCCCTGCAGTGGTCAGTGGTGTGACCGGGCAGCTGATGGAAGTGACAAAATTGATTAAGATTCTTCCCCAAATGAGTAGTTCCTGGCCTCAGGGCGAGCGGTTGCATCGGATATCTTCCTCGAAGCTCCTCAAGTGCTTGTCTTGGTATTCGGCCGATGTCTGTAAACTCTCTCTGTCGAGAACTCCGTCGGGATGGTTCTACTGTCCCAACGCTCCAACCAGGTCCTCTTGACTGTCGATCACTGCCCTCCTCATGTTGCCTGGTTCTCTTACGGGTGCAGCTTTGGATGCAAGTTGCTGCTCCTGGTTGTCTGATCACTTTCCTGAGTTCTGTAGCAATTTCTTTGACATTCTCCTCCGATCCTCGGACCCTAATGGAGCCAACTTCAATGTAGTCATAAAGGGTGTTGAGAAGCCTGTCCACTAACTCATCCCGAGCTTGACGTTCGGACTCGAGGGAAAGAGCCTTTGCTGTCAACTCTTCGATAACAGCAACGTAGTTAGATTCCACGGCGTCCATGGCAGCACTATAGCCTCTGCTCCATGGCTTCAATGGTGGCCATGTGCTTTTGTTCCAAAATTGCGAGTTGGGCTTCCATGTCGATTGGACCGCACTTAGGACTTGAGTCTACCTGTGTCCAAGGTGTCCATTGTTAGCTAACAAAAGGAAGTGGGCTGAAAGATACTAAGGTGAGAATGACGCTTCACAAGATAGATCAAAACAGACTTAGGCTGAAAGCAAGTGGGCCAGGATACCCAGAGAATGAGGTGTTTGGGCTGGAGTATCTCTCAGACTATGAACTGGAATTTGGACTGAAATGTAAACAGATGGTTTGATTGGGCCTGAGAGGTAACACCTAGATCTAGGGTTTTGGACCAGGGCCCGAATAAGAAGTCTACCAAGACTAGAATGAGCCCTTGGGCCGGAATGTGTTTGGGCCTGGAGTAAAGCACATGGGTTGGAATGGTCCCTAAATCACAAATGGGCCTAACTTTCTTTGGGCCAGAGAAGATGGTTGCTAAGCAGAAAAAGATTTTATTTTCAGAACTTGTGGGTTATTTCAAGTTCAGGTGGATTTCTTTTTTTTTGGGCCTAGAACTAATTGGATAATTCAAATTGGGCCAGAAGAAATCACCTAAGTCTAAGCTTTTGGGCCGAAGCCCGAATGACTCACATATTAAACCAAACAGGACCTCTGGGCCACAAACAAGTAGAGCCGCCAATTCGGTTGGGCTAGGTTAATGTAGGAGAAGTTCCTATCAATCTCTAGGCTGGGTAATGGGCCGATCATACAACAAAACCAGGCCCACACAAATTCAACATGTCCTCACTTGACGGTTAATCAATTTGGGTATGGATCGATCCGGAGAGGTGCTTTGGGCTTGGGCCCAGGTCGCCAAAACAAGAATAGGCTTGCACGCTATTCTCTTTGGCTTCCCCACTTTTTTCACATCACTGAAAGGTGTGCGTCTGCGGCCGGGTCTTTGACTGACCAAACAATGGGCTAGGTAAGGACACTGCCAGGAAAACGCTTGGGGCTAAGGCCCAGGTATTAAGGGGATGTGGTTAGACGACATCCTCCTCTTTTCCCCCCTTATTCACATCACCTAAAAGGTGTGAGTCCCTGACAGGGGACCCTCAAACGGGTCCCGGGATGAAATCGGTTTAGGTGGACCCTCGCTCTCATATGATGCAAAGGTGCAGAAAATTAAAGTGCGCACAAAGTAAACAAACAAAGTAATAAAGCCATAAATAAACATTTTTCGAGTTAAGCCCTCTTTCTTAAAATTAATCAAGTTAATATTAAGAGTTTGTCCCCAGCAGAGTCGCCAGTCTGTGAGCCTCAATTTTAAACCCTATCCTATGTTGATTAAATTGATTGGGATCTAGCCGGTTTTAGGTCCACTTATAACCTAAGATTAAACTATGTCATAAAACAATTATTAAACCTAAGCTAGCTCACTGGAACCTATTATGAGTCGCCACCTAATTTTTACCTAGATCAAATTAGGAAAGGAGAGTTCGGGTTCGGGGGCTTGATATTCGACTTAATTAGGGTTCAATTACTTTCATTACCCCTAGAAGTCGTTTTTCCTCTACTTAGTTTAATTACGGCTTATTACGAGTCGTTTTAACCTAAATGCGCGAGCTTCTGTTTTTTTGTGTTTTTTAGCATTTTTTGACAGAAATTAAAGTGAAATTAAAAGCTACCTAAACTAGGGTTTCGGAGGTAGAATTAGGTCGAATTTTGCTTACGTCCGTAGCCACGGACCCCATGTCCGAGACCACGGACCCCAGTTAACCTAATTATACAGAAGAGTCGAAATTAAAGGAAAACAAAAAATTGCAGAGTCCGGGGCCACGGACAGCTGTCCGTGGGCCCGGACATTATTAGAAAACCTAAATTTTGAATTTTTTAAAATCCCGCCGCCGTCCGTGGGCGTCCGGGCTTACGAACAGGGAGTCCGGGACCCCGGACATGACGTTCGTGGGTGTGGACCGCCCTCGGACGGCGGCGTTGAGGCTGTTCTCGAAGGTGTTTTTTTGGCTCAAATTTTATGTGTGTTAGCCTGAAAGATTACAAGACATTAGTGATTGAAAGTTCTCTCAATTTGAATTCAATTAAGCACGAAACTTGGTAAACAAGTTATTTACAGAAGCTTAAACAAACAGCAATACAGAAGCGTAAAAAGTTAGTTTGAGCCCAAAATTTGACAGAGAGTTAATAAGGTCGTGGGGAATTAGAAAGTAGAATTGTAACCTGTTTTACCTTCGAATTCAAGAGATTCTTCACGTCGGGATTCTTCGGAGGCTCCGATGGTGCCGGTTCTGGATTGTATTCGACCCGAGCTTCTGGTTGTTGATTGTTGAAGGTGTTCTTCACGTTTTGGAGGTGGTTTGGTTGATGTTTGATGATTGATGATGTTGTGGGAGTTGAAAAATATGTTTTGGTGTTGATTTTGGTGAGATTTCAGTGTTTGATTGTGGCTCTGGAGTTCAAAAACGTGGAGAGAGAGAGACGGCTGCCTTCTTTGAGAGTCTAGGGTTCTTGAGGTTCTCCTTTGATCATGGATAAGGTTCCTTATATAGGCTCCCTTAAAGATAGAAAAATCCGGTAAAAACCGAGATTTACCGACGTTTTAGCTCAAGGGCTTCCAAAAGGAATTTGATTATGAAATTTCACACATGGGTAAAGGATGATATTTCTGATTTTTCTAAAGTGGAATCGAATTTTTTGGATATTGGAATATTTTTAAATTCAATTTCTCGTCAGATTCAATCAGAAATTGCTAGAAAATTATTGGAAATTCGAAAAATCAAAATTCCAACGCCATTATGCTTCAAATGTCATCCTCCATCATGGGTTAAAATTTCAAAGCATTTTGAATTGATTTGACCCTTATTTGGAGGAGAGAGAAAGCCTATAGGGGGCTTAGGAGCCTTGAAAAATTACGAAAATGCCCCTGGAGATGACTAAGCTGTCCCAAGTACTCTGAAATGTGCCGATCGAACTGGGAACCCTCGCTACTAGCCTATTAGTAGAGACTCTCTTCCGGGGGGGTTGAAATTTTGGGTATAACAAGAAGCTTTGCAAAAACAGAGTATAAGCCTTTAACAGAACAGATCAGATGACAGAAGCTTATCAAACAGATCGGAGGTCTTAACATAATAGATGTCATAAACCAAATAAAACATACGAAAGCCAGCGAAAAACAGAAGCTCAAACGCTCTTTAAGAGCAAGAGAAAGTCGGAAACTTAACAAAGACTTTCAGAGCAAAATACTCAAAATTGTAAGCCAAAACACATCAAAACAGCTAGTACAAAGTGATAGGAAACGTAACACCGCAAAAGGCGATCAAAACGGAGCTCAGACTCAAATTATGCAAAAAAAAAACTCGTGTCCGGACCTGCGTCCGACCTTGCATGTCCGGACACACTCCAAGGACAGAAAACACAGACGTCCGGACATATGTCGGACTTACATGTCTGGAAAAATTCCGAGAAAAACCTTTGCGGGTGTCCGAACTTGTGTCCGGGTTTGCAAGTTCGGACACAAGTCGAACTGCAAACCCAGAGATGTCCTCGCACCCCGTCCGGACTTACATGTCCGGCGGAAGTCCGACAGCACACAGCAAACAGGGGCGTCTGAAGCCACGTCCGGACTTACATGTCCGGACGCAAGTCCGAACACAGCAAAAACTGTAGAAAATCATGTCAAATATGACATAAACACACTAAATAAGATAAGAATGTTAATAAGCTCCCTTGCGAATTAGAAAAATAAATTAATAAAAACTGGGGCATAATAGAACATGTGATCAGCAAATGCTAGATGGGTAATCGATGGAGACGAGTGAGATAGCTTAATCCCTAAAAATCTCGTAGATTTTTAGCTTGATTAATGGCCCTAGAGAGAGCTTCCTGAATCAAAATGAAGATGAAATTAGAGATAGGATCTCCTTGTCTGATTCCTTGGGATCAAGAGTATTGATGACCAGGAGTACCATTGATCAAGCTGGAGGATTTAACAGAAATTATACAATGCATTACAGGAATGAGCAGCTGATAAGGAAACCCATACTTATAATAATATCCTTAACAAAACCCACTCAAGCCTATCATAAGCTTTGCTAAGGTCTACCCTCAAAGAAAATTCACCTTCTTTTTTCCTTACTTCTAAGAAGTTAAAGTTGAATTTCACCGCCTAAAATGACATTGTCTATTATGTTCCTCCCTTTTACAAAACATGACTAAGAATTAGAAATAAGGTAGGTATGCCTCTAACTCTATTTTCCAAGACCTTTGAAAGTATCTTGTAAATAAAATTAAAAAGTGTAATATGCTTGGACTCACTAACATTCATAGCTCCTGAAAACTTTGGAATAAGAGTAATAAAATAGTGGTTAAAACTAACAGCCATGATGTTACCTTGAAGAATAGTAAGAACATCCTTCATCACATGAGAACCCACCACTTGCCAATAAGATTTGAAGGAAGAAACCATTGAACCATCAAGGCCAGGAGCTTTGTCATCCCTCATTTGCTTGACTGCACAAAAGATTTCATTCTTAGAATATGGTTGACTGGGCTCAATGATAAAAGCATGAGAGAGTTTCCCATCGACCGCTGCAATGAAAGAAGGATCAGTCGAAAGATTCGGGCTATGAAATTAGCTGAAAGAATGAGCTTTGGTAATTTGTTCCAAGTCATCCCACGAATACATCATATCACCCAGATTCATTTTGAGCCCAAATATAGTTTTTTTCTTTTCGTGGCAGATGCTCTAGAATGGAAAAAACTAGCATTCTTGTCCCCCACCTTTCAGCCAATTAACTCGAGCCTGTTGTTTCCACATAACTCCTTTTGGTACATAAGCAACTCAATTTCCATAATGATTCTTTTTACGTTGGAATAATTAGTTGTTGTATTGGGAGAGTTATCAATAATCTTGAGATCAACTTTCTTCTTTTTAATCTTCCATTGAATTTTGGATATTGACCAGCCTCTCCACCTACTTAACTTCTCAGTGTAACTTTATCTTTCCTTGAATATTAACATATTAATTACCCTATGTTTCAGCAACAATTTGGGAGCATTTTGCATCTACCATCTAGACATTCTCAAACCTAAAGATTTTATCTGGTTTTTGGTAAGACCAAAGAACCCGAACGGCAATGGATTGTGGTTTGTATTCTCTCTTGGAAGGTGCCCAAATGAAATGGTTGGAAAAAGAGAAAGACCTTCAGGGGAGCTAAAAGCTCTATCCAGCCTGCTCTTAGATTGATTCTCATTCTCTTGACAATTGGTAAACGTATAAGGCTTACCAAAAAGCCTTAGATAAACCAAGTTAGAGTTTTCCACAACTTCCTTGACGGGAAACATATCCTTATCTCATCACCATCTCCCCTTATATTTCTCATGATTGAAAAGAATATGGTTAAAGTCACTAACTATCACCCAAGGTAAGACAACTTGATTTCTGAGAATTTTCAACAGTTTCCAAGGCAGGTATTTCATGGTCAAATCTATCCAGTCATAAAATCATGAGAAATGAAACCAAGAACTGCCTGGAAATCTAACTTCAGCTGCTACATGATGACTAGAGAAGTTAATAAGCTTCACCTCAATATTATTAGTCCATAACAAAGCTAGTCTTTCACTCTTGCCAGCGTTGTCCACAAAAATGCCTTGATACTTGATGAGTGGGGAATTTAGTTATATTTATGTGCATAATTGTCTTTTGATTTAAGATATAATGTTACAAGTTTTCTCACATAAGTGCTTAATTATGTTAAATGTTAAGATCATTCCTCGCATATGGTTTTCATGCTTAAACAGGTGAAAATACTCAAGAAAGACAAGTCAAGAAGACAAGGATCACAACGCAACAACAGGGACCAAAATAGAGAAAGAACGGAGAATTTAGGCCATGTAGAAGCATTGTCTGACCCTGTGTTTGGACCTGCAGAGCCACAACCTCCGAGAGCAAGTTCACCTTTGTCAGAAACATGCCGAGAGGGATACGAAGAGAACACGTCGCGGGGACATTTATAGAGACGTCTGGACAAGTCTGGATGAGACCAAAATTCCAAAAATAAAATGTTACATTTTGTTAAATGAAAGGGCATATAAATAGAAGAGGTGGCGGTTGATCGACATATCTTTTGGAGAGAGAAGAAGAACCCTAGCCGCAGAGCATTGAAGAAGAACAGAGAGCAACAAAGCAGGATCGGATTCGTCATCGGTTCCATTCCAGATTTGATGACATTTTCTTCCTTTTATATTGTTGTTTTTATTTCTTTGTTTTTTCATGTCTAAATAGTTAGTTAGAATCTTGGTTTACTATGTATCCCTAGTTTATATTTATTCTTCCTTTTGTGGTTTTACTTGATTTAATAAAGATTGTAGTTTTATTCCTTGCTTAATTGTTATTATCTTGCCATTTGGCCAATTGTTAGATTTTACTAGTTTGATTGCTTACAAGTGACGACTGTGACATTCAATAGACTATAGGAATATTACCAGTTAATCTAGAGATGTCATTTCATCTACATATTAGCTTACTACAAATAGGGGTGGCAATTTCAACATGACCCGTTTGACCAACACGAACCTGACACGAAGTTAGCGGGTTTGGGTTTTAAAATTTGACACGATTAAATAAATGTGTCAACCCGAACACGACTCGTTTAATAACTGTGTCGGGTTTAGGTTTAAGATATGTGACCCGTTAACCCGTTTAAGTAATTTATATTAAATAAATATATATTATAAATTATACGATTAATTATTTTTTTATCAAATTTTAATATAAATAAGGTATACAAATATTAAAATTTAAGTATTTTAATTAAAGTAAAGTTAATAATATCATAGAATGACAAACTAATGTTAATTAATCAAATTATTTTCTTATATATAACTAAACAGTTAGATTTGAGTTTAATATATGCGGATTTGATGTTCAAATTTGGACATGATTAGTTAATTGGGTTGGACGGGTCAACCCATTTAATAACTAGGTCAACCCGTTTAATAAACGGGTTTGTTTGGGTTTCATTTTTGGACATGATTAATTAAACGGGTTAGGTCGGGTCAACCCGTTTAATAAACGGGTCGGGTTAGGGTTTAGCCTAACACGACCTGCAAACCCGTTTTGCCACCCCTAACTACAAACCAGATGAGACTTGAATGCTATTAGTTAATTAGTAAATTTGTAATTAGTAATTCCTAGTAAGAATCTACTTTACGGGAAACCGAAAGTGGATTAATATAGATTCAATGTTGCAATCTAGGATCTCATAAAACATATAGGGGGAAAATTAAAGAATTAGGGTGAGTAGTAAACCAGAATTCCGTTGTTTATAACTGTTTCCAAGATCAACCTTTTATTGCTTTATTTTTAGCTTAAATTCCAACAAACAACCCCCCCCCCCCCCCCCTCAATAATATGTTATTTGATTTATTAGTTAGTTTGGCTTTAGATAGAGATTAAACTAGACATCTTCTCCTCTGGTTCGATACTTAGGAGAATACTCTGTGATTAAAACTTG
Organism: Limonium bicolor; assembly: GCA_023374045.1. NCBI lineage: Eukaryota > Viridiplantae > Streptophyta > Magnoliopsida > Caryophyllales > Plumbaginaceae > Limonium > Limonium bicolor. The sequence continues at coordinate 74,925,443 of CM041777.1, read as the reverse complement.
CTATATTTGACCGTTGCACTTGTCGTTAGGTTTCCTCCCATCAGTTGTCTATAAACTTTTCTATTAACAGATCCATTTGATGTTGGGATTTGTGGGCCTCCATAAAAAAGCAATCTCAAGTTTGAGCTCTTTAACTAACCCAAGAACCCAAGCAACTGCCGAGGGTCGACCCAAACCCTAACAGTTTAACTAAAGCAGCTCATTTAGTTTGGCAACCTTGTCTAGTGACGAGGTCTGCCCAATCAAGGTTCAGTTCCTCACAACCAAGTCTTTAACCTTATCATCAACCTGCGATGATTTGGTTACAGAACCTTCTTATCTTGATCACAAATGTTTCCTGGAGAAGGATGAAGCGACATCTTAACTTGATAACTAACTACTACTCATCAGCTTATGAAGATCAATATGTTCCTGTCAACAGCTGACAGAGATACCAAAGACACCTCTCCCTCAAAAGCAAGAAATGACACAAATGAACACTAGGATGGATTAGGTTTTATACCCAAACTCCAAAATCCCACAGAAATTTAAAACCTTGCAAAATTAGAAGGGTTCAAGAGACTGGATGAATCAATCAGAAACACCACATCACAAAAATTAGCCACCTAAATTTGCATCTCACACGGGACTAAACTGGAAAGTTGTTGAAGAAAAGAGGGAACGTCACCGCAATTGATCTTTGAAGCACATTGAAACAGAGAATCTAGGTGGAAGAGGGGTTGCTCCACGCATGGTAATGATGTCTGAGATTGACACTGCCACACCTACACATGGCTTTCTTATAATTTAAGATATATTTGAACCACACAGGGACAGATAGATACCACAACTATACTATCGCAAAGCTGAGAAGAATATCAAAACAAGTAGCCCCCAAATTGCCTAAAAGAGAAAGATATACCAAGATTTTCTATCTAGGGTTTGAACTTGCGCCCACATCGCCTCAGATTGAGAGCGATGCTACAACCCTCTATCTATGGCGTAACTAAGTGCCTGTAATTCCTAGAAGTGCAGGTTAATGTTTATGGAAATGAAGAGAAATAAAGATTCATTGGGAAGAGTCTAACAGTTATGTAAGCTACCCCCCCTAACTACCCTTCATCAACAATAAGGACCGTTAATTGAACTCTTGAAAGAATATTGTGTTATTATCCTCTCTTTTGTTTATTTTCTTTGTAACATCATTTCCTCGTAATTAACCTTAATCAATCAAACCTCAAGCTACATATTGATTAACCAAATATCAGCAGCGAAAATCATTACAATGACCAATCAACCACAAAGGGGATGTTACCATCGTTACTCACCCGCGTGCATAACAAGGCTACCAAAAACACCTCAAAACACTTAGAATGACATAGATAGTATTTACAAATCATCAACAAACATTTATGTTAAGTCAAGATCCTTTAGTTTTGATGATAGCAAACATGTGTTGTTTATCTAATATGTTTGTTAAGCTCTAAGACACAGACAAATAGGTAGAGGAGTGGTTTAGCACGCAAGGTTGCAAGCACGCTCCATTCATGACTTGTGCCTAACTAGTCAGGCACCTGTCGAGGAGAGCTCCGTTAGAACTTCTAGTACACATAAGAAGTCAAGTACCACACGACCACATCTCTCATGCATCAGATTTAATACAAGTACAACACACTTCAATAAGAACGACAAACTCATGCAGACTCTCACATACACACAAGCAACTAGCTCACGACAAAAGGATGGCTCATTAATGTGCAAGATAGCAAGATAAGTCAAGGGCTATTAATAAGCATTTATTACATAGCCATAATTAAGTCTAAAAGAGAGCATTTATGAGCATTAATGCACCAGACAAGATCAAGCAAGTGGAGAGTGCTAGTGGTGACCGGCCACTTGAGTATTTGCCGTCAACGTGTCCAGTCACAAGGCAACACGTGTCTTGAGGACTCCAGATCAAGCTGAAGAACAGCCTATAGTCAAGCGTGGCTATTATGCTAGGAGATGAAGAAGTAATCGACTCCTAAAGTCTAGGAGATCATAGGCTATTAGTTTATCTTAACTAAGATGTATAAATACGTGCATGATGTGCTATGTAAGTAACCTTGGCAAAAAGATAAAAATGAGAGATAACTAGAGCAAGTGTGAATCAGACTAAAGTGTGTGTAAGTGCTAGAGAGTTGGTGAGCTAGATAGGACTAGATTCCAGTGTTAATACTTTGTGTATTTGATAGATTGATCAGTCAGGGAACGGTTGGGGAACTGTAGGCCGACAGTCGGGAGAGGGTAGAGGACTTAGTGGATAAAGTCCCAAACTGTCCCGGAGTCCTTAGGTAGAGTGAGGGAGATTGAGTGAGTTTCTCTGTGTAAATTCTCAATCGAATAAGGTTTCCAGTTTGAGTTTATCTCGTCTCTTCCAAATTATCAAATAGTTCCAAATAGCATAAGAAACACGTCCACGACCGGCCGGGGACGTATCTGGGGGCATCCACCTACTTCAATTCGTATCAGAGCGGGTCTCTTCTAGAAAGCTAAATGCTTTGGAAGACAATCGAAATGTCTCATTCAAACCTACTGGCGTCAGAAGAAGGTTTTGCACCAAATCGACCACCACTCTTCAATGGAGACAACTACACTCACTAGAAAAACAAAATGGAGTTTTACATCAAGTCTGATGATTCAAGGATGTAGAGGGCTATATCACGTGGTGAGTGCACCTTCCAAGATACTCAAGGACAAGACATATCAGTTGACAACATGACTGATGATCAAATCAGGAAGTTGATATTCAATGCTCGAGCAGTAAAAATTCTACATTTTGCACTACTACCTGAGCAATACTCTAAAGTGGCCTCAGCTAAAACTGCCCAAGAGATTTGGAATACTCTTGAAGTCACATATGAAGGAAATTAAGGAAATGATGAGATCAAAAAGACTTGCATTGAGTTGCTACTCACTCATTGGGAGCTATTCAAGAAGGAAAAAGAAGGAGAGCATCTCTGAAATGCACACAAAGTTCACCAAGCTGATCAACGAAATGCTCGTGCTTGGAAGAACTATATCAAATGATGATCAAATTCGGAAATTCCCCAGATCCCTTCTTGCCTCCTTCGACAGCAAAGTCAATGTCATACAAGAAGTTCATGATCTCTCTAAGATGTCTTTGGCAGACATGTTAGGATCCTTAATGGCGTTTGAGTTAAAATTACAACAAAGAAACTCAGAAAGCTCAACGAGAGAAAGAGGAAAAGGCATATCCCTTCAGGTAGCTGAGAATGAAAAATTCAAGTCAGGAGAAGACAATGATGAGATGGTCCCCTATACTAAGAGATACTTTCAAAAGTTCATAAGTAACAACATGAGAAAAGGCAAGGAGCCCAAGGATTCTGACGATCATCAAAGGAAGAACAATGACAAGTGTTTCGGGTGTTCGAAGCGTGGGCACCACATCAAGGACTGTCCTCAACGACTCCAAGAGGACAACGACAGGATCAAGAAACTTATCCGAAGATCATTCAACAAAGGGCCAAGGAAAGAAGTCTTCGTTGCCGCATGGGAAGACTCAGAACTAAGTGACAATGATCAAACCTCAGATAGCGATCTCTCAGAAGATGAGAAGGCTCACCTATGCCTTAAGGAAGTTTGTCTGATGGCGCAAGACAAGGACACGTTAGAATCAGAGGAAGAAGAGGAACAAAACAAGGTAAATTACTCTCAACTTAGGAAGAAAATTCAAAAGGCTGAACTTATAGGACTTGGAAAGTTTTCTCTCATACTAGTTGATCAACTAGAGGCACTAGAAAATGAAAACAAAGAACTTTTAGAGGAAAATGAAAAATTAGAGAAAATTCATACAAGAATAAGGTAGTAAATCTCGTGAATGCACTCAGGAAATTACAACCGGCTATAATGAAATTCTTGCTGTCCATGAGAAGATGAAGTTAGGAAAAGAACCTGAAATCGATGAATTGTTTGCTGCACTTGACATAAAAGAAAAGAAACTAGCATCCATCAAAGAAAAATATGTAAAACTAGAGACTAATGCTAGGACACCCATGTGGAGAAACAAACGACCGGTTGGCTACCAATCGGTGACCAGTCTTAGAGGTGCCTGCCACTTGTGTAGACAACCTGGTCATCATGAAGCCAAATGCTATAGGACATGATTTATGAGGCATTGGCAACTCAAAGAATAGGACTAAAATGGGTAGTCAAGAATGATCCTAGAACAATGTTGGTTGGTGGAGATGGGTCCAAACATTCTGAGGACCCTAACCCCACACTACTAACTTGTTAAGCGCATAATCGAGTGGGAAGGGACCCCTGCTGGTACATCGACAGTGGTTGCTCTAAACATATGACACAGAAAAATGGAAATTCTTCTCACTCGAACCAGGAGGCCAAGGAACTGTTTCCTTTGGCGACAACAAAAAGGGAAAGATCATCGGTGTAGGTAAAGTTGGATTCACTTCAGATTATGTCATTGATAATGTAAATATAGTTCATGGTTTAAACTTTAATTTGCTTAGTGTATCTCAAATCTGTGATAAAGGCAACTCAGTCCACTTCTATTCTACACATAGTAGCATAGTAAGTTTGAGTGATGGAAAGGAGTTAGTAAGGGGTAAAAGATGGAGAAGTGTATATGTAACTAGTCTGGAGGATATTGATAGTCTAAATCTTTCATGCTTGCTACATCAATAGATGACTCCACACTATGGCACAAAAGACTAGGGCATGTTAGTATATCCTTGATAAGAAAACTAGTCAAGAAACAGTTGGTAAGAGGTCTCCCTGAGATTAAGAAATCTGATACCAATCTTTGTGATGCGTGTGTAAGAAGCAAACAAACTAAGACTTCTTTCAAATCAAATAACATGGTAAGTACATCTAAGCCACTTGAATTACTTCATATGGACTTATGTGGACAATGAGAATCAGATTTTTGGAGGAAATTGGTATGTGCTTGTGATTGTTGATGACTACTAACGATTTGTTTGGACAATCTTTATTGCTTCCAAAGACAAAGTCTTTGAGAAATTTCAAGCCTTTTAGGAAAAGTCTAAGTACAACTCAACCACAAAATCAAGGCCCTTCGATCTGATCGTGGGTCAAAGTTTGAAAATCAACCATTCATGGAAATGAGTAAACAACATGGGATCAATCACACATATTGAGCACCTAGAACACCTCAACAAAATGGAGTAGTTGAGCGTAAAAACAGAACATTACAAGAGGTAGCTAGAGCTATGCTGTTGGGGAGCAGTCTTCCTCAAGTCTTCTGGGCAGAAGCTGTAGCGACTACTTGTTACATCACCAACAGAACGCTTGTACGATCAATTATCAATAAAACACCCTATGAGCTGATCAAGGGAAGAAAACCAAGCATAAGTCACTTCAGAATCTTTGGTTGTAAGTGTTATGTCCACAACAATGAAAAGAATTCCCTAGGAAAGTTCGATGCCAGGAGTGATGTGGCCATCTTCCTTAGGTACTCAGAAAGAAGTCGGGCATACAAAATCTACAACAAAAGGACTCTGAAAGTAGAAGAGAGTGTACACATAGTCTTTGATGAGCCTGAAATCCATAAGATCAAAGAACCTGAAGAAGATGAAGATTTTGGATTTGATTTAGCTGGACAAGATCACACGAACAATCCCAAGGATGAATCATCAATTATGGAAAACTTGCCTGACAGGTCAGCAACAAGTCGATGAAGGAAACAATGATGTCGAAGATCCTCTATCACCGTCAACTGTTCATCAATCTCAAGTTCTGTATAAAGATCACCCATTAGAGAACATCATATCAGATATCTCCAAGGGTATTCAAACCAGAGCACAAACTCGTGATCACTAGCCTTCTCAACAACAGTTTCACCCATTGAACCCAAAAACATCAAAGAAGCCCTTCAAGACTTAGACTAGATTAAAGCAATGCAAGAGGAACTAAATCAGTTTGAAAGATGCAAGGTCTGGCATCTTGTGCCTCATCACACACATCAAGGGGTACTTGGCACATAATGGGTCTTCAGAAACAAGCTAAATGAGTTAGGAGAAGTCATTAGGAATAAGGCTCGATTGGTAGCACAAGGATATCGTCAACAATAAGGGATAAACTTCCAAGAAACCTTTGCTCCAGTTGCAGGGATGGAGTCCATCAGATTACTAATTGCATTTGCTGTACATAAAGGAATCAAATGCTTCCAACTTGACATCAAGAGTGTCTTTCTCAATAGATATGTCAAAGAAGAAGTGTATGTTGAACAGCCTCCAGGTTTTATGACACAAGAAGGGAAAGACATGGTGCTCAACCTTGAAAAAGCTCTTTATGGGCTCAAACAAGCTTCAAGATAATGGTATGATCGCCTGTCATCCTATCTATTGGAAAACCACTTCAAAAGAGGTAAGGTTGACAAAACCTTGTATGTATACAACAACAAAAGGATTTCCTACTAGTGCAAGTATATGTTGATGACATAATCTTTGGAGCTTCTGATGAGAAGTATTGCAAGAAATTTGAGGCACTAATGAAAAGAGAATTTGAGATGAGTGATCTAGGAGCATTGAAGTTCTTCTTAGGACTTCAAGTCAAACAGGATATTGAAGGGAATATCATATCCTAGCAAAAGTACGTAAATGATTTACTAAAAAGATTTGGAATGGAGGGATGTAAACCTTTTGACACACCAATGGAAATTGGCACAAAGATGGGCATCACGACTGGTGACCAACCGGTCGACCAACGATCGTATAGAGAGATGATTGGTTCTCTACTATATCAAACTACTAGTAGATCTGACATTATGTATAGTGTTTGCTTATGTGTCAGGTTTCAAGCAGATCTAAGAGAGAGTCATCTCGCAGCTATGAAAAGAATCCTACGTTAACTCAAAGGGTCCATGAATCTTGGTCTCTTTTATCCCAAATTTACTAACTACAATATTATAGGATTTTTCATATTCAGACTATGGGGCTCTATCACCGATCGAAAGAGAACGTCTAGGCATTCTTTGTTGGATCGTGCTTGATCGCATGAGGATCAAAGAAATAACAAAGCGTAGCAATCTCAACTGCTGAATTTGAATACATAGCTATTGCAAGCTATTGTGCTCAACTCTTGTGGTTAAAACAACAAACTAGTGACAACGGTGTCAAAACAGGTACGTTACCAATTACGTGTGACAATACTAGTTCCATATCTATTTCCAAAAATCCAGTACATCATTCTCGTACTAAGCACATTGACATTAGACATCATTTTCTTAGAGATTGCTGTGAAAAGGAGTTAGTTGGTTTAAAGTACATTTCAACTGAAAATCAACTAGCAGACATCTTTACCAAACCACTAAGTAGAGAAAGGTTCAACAAGATTGTTCATAATCTTGGAATGATAATATTTATTAATCACGATTAGGCTATCTTTTGATTCCCACGATCGGTCACCGACATGTGAGCAACACCTCAAGTATGTCGTTCAATGGTCAATGTACAGTTCAATGCATGGAAATTATGGGCAAAATCGCAACGGATCGACGATTGATAGTCACGACCGATGCCCATTGTGAATAGTACCGTTATAACCTGTTATCGAGCAGACGGGGAACGGTCGTCGACCGTTACTCAATATCTATAAAAAGGGCGATGAGAGTTCAACTCTTGTCACGCTATTGCCCCCTCTCTCTCTGAATCTCTGAGCATTCAATCGAATTCTTTTCTCTCTTACAACACTCTAGTGAGCTTTGTGCTAAGAAACCCTCACCTCAAAGCCTCGCTCAAGAACTCTCGATCAAAAAATCTTAAAATCCAGAAGCCCTTGATCAATCATGGCACCCAAATCTGATCTTCGCTCAAAGACCAAGGCCATCCTCAGGGATGTTTCTCCAGAGAAAAGCGCCGACATACAGCCGACAAGTCCCATCAACATGTCGTCGCCACCTCGTCTGTTCAAACAGGAGGAGGACCAACTTGTCGTTCGAGTCATCAACGCAGGAGAACTGCAGCAGCAAGAGGTAACCTATTTAAGAATCCATCTACCTAAACTCCACCACCTCATTCAATATGGCACTCTCAACCCCAAAATCCTGCCTACTTCAACCCCCACAGAAAATCCAATCATGACCTCTTCTACTCCTTCTCCCAAAACCACAAAGATTGCCACGAAGCAATCAAAAGTCAAAAATCCAAAAGCTCCACAGAGCAAAAGTCACTCAATAGCCTCCACAAGTCGCGCAACTCGCGCCTCCAAGCGTAGCCAAACTAAACAAGAAACACCCAAGCAACTCAATCCACCCCTAAGCCAGCAACTCGTCGGCTACACTTCACCGATGACGAGGAAGCTACTCCCATTGCTGTCGTCAAACAAGTCATTCATGACTTGGAAGAAGAAGAGGTGCAAAGTGACGAGAAGTCACAAAAGAAACCCTCGGCAGAAGAAGAGGCTTAAGAAAATGGTATGAACACACCGGATTTAGAGGAACCAGAAGAACTGCTCACTCAAATTACACTACTGATCGTAGAAAGATCACCAACACCTCATCGATCGAGTCGGGAAGGAGAAAAAGACACAGAGTCACTCTCACCTATCATACCAGCGCTCGAGGAGCGTAACAGCTGAGGAAGGCCAAGAGCAAACAGCAAATTGCTTCTTCAGCACACCCTCAGAAGCCTGGGGAGATAAAACAATCAAAGAATTCAATTGCGAAGCCACTGCCACAACAGTCGCTCAAGCGACTGAAGAAATTAAGGAGCTCGAGCTAACAACCATCAAAGCTGAGAACGTCAATGACAAGTCCTGTCCCGTCTTACCAAAGATGATGGATATGGAATGGATGGAGAAGATGGGTCTTGGAGAGATCCTGGAACTGTTGGAATTCCAAGGGTGGGTGGACTTCTTCCAGGAGCCTATCGCCATCTACACGGAGCTGCTCAAGGAGCATATGAGGAATGTAGGCCACCTTTAGAGCAATGATGATGAGGACTACATCATCTCAAAAGTCCAAGGAGTCCACATAAACATCACAAAGTCTTGGATCTGCAAGGCTTTCAATCTGGAGCTGGAGGGATTGGTCTTTCCAAAGGACACGACTTGGGCCATCAAGGAGGAAAGATGGTCCACATGCTCAACAAGGGGGCCACAATGAAGAACTTCCATGTTGTGGAGATGTCTATCCCTGACAGGGTTCTCTTCAACCTGCTCACCCACAACATCACCAAGGAATCAAAGAACCCACATCGTCAATGCAAGAGATGTGAGCTCATGTACGCCATCAAGACCAAGGAAAAGATTGACCTCCCGACCATGATTCTCCTCACCATTGAGGAGAGTAGATACGTCAACTAATGGTGGCCATCGGGTCCGGTTCTACCCGGAACCGATTGGAACCGGAACCGGCCGGGAACCGGTGGGAACCGGAACCGGAACCGAACCGCCTCAGCCGGTTCCGAATACGAATACATGTTTTGAGATTCGGGCCCGAACCGGGCCCGGAACCAGAACCGGAACCGGCTGAAACCGCTTGGAACCGTCGTCGGATTCGGAACCGGGAACCGGAACCGCAACCGATGAACTGGAACCGGAACCGCCCTGGAACCGGTTGAAGTTACCGTTGGAATCGGGCCAAAATGACGTCGTTTTGGTCTCGGGCGCGCACTCTCTGAAGAAAATAGTCGTTAGATCCCAAGCACGCGCATTGTAATATGAAGGCCAACATCATGATTGGTATGAGATGAATGGGGATAACACCACTTAGGACTTCTATCTTCTAATATTTTAGAATGTATTAGTAATTTAGTATTACTTTCTTTCCATGTAATCTTTTTTTTAAGACTTGCAAATTGAAATCATGTAACCTCTTAGTAGCTGTACTCTTTTTCCTTATTAAGGTTTTCTCAAAGGGTTTTTACCTAATAAGCTTTTAATGAGGCAGTGAATCATATAATAAAATTCTCTTTGTTCCTTATTTTTTGTAAATTCAATAAAATTTCCTAAGTCTTTGTTTCGTACACATTTAAGATTATAAACTTGAAGAATAACCTATCTAGGAGTAAAGTGGATGAAAAGAGCAACGTGTGCGCTCAAACGGATCTCAAATCGGAGCTACGAAGCAACTGGAGCCGATCGAATCTTTCTGGAACCGGTCAGAACCGATCAGAACCGGAACCGAAACCGAACCGGCCGGAACCGTTTTTTGACCGAATCCGAAGCGAATCCAGATTTCAGAACCGGAACCAGAACCGCCCAGACCGGTTCCGAATACGAATACACATTTTCCGGAACCGGAACCGGTGGAACCGGACCCGTGGCCACCATTAAACGTCAACCAAGGTCTGGTTCACGGGGGAGTGATCACCACGGCACTACAACAGCATGGAGTGGACAACCAACTCCTTTCCACGAGTGCTCGCAGACCACTCAGGACTGCATCTGCTCAGAGATGCTGTCCAAGATAGGGATCAAAACTCGAGGAGAGAAGCTGATGATCCTTCAGAAGCCTACCAAAAGTGAGGACTCACGGTCAGAGCCTCGCCCACTTGCCAGGACATCCGCCCACAAAAGAAAGCGTAGTCTCTCACCAGTCCACGATAGGTCAGGGACCAGTATGGATACTTCAGCTCGAGACGTTCTTCAGCGTGTAAGAGTCACTCTTACAGCTGTGCACGCTGTCTCCAAAGAACCAAGTGTTCATCACATGGTTCAAGAAGCAATAGATTTTCTAGATCAATACCTATAGCCTGAGCGTTCTAAGTCTCTTAGAGACTCGAGTGAAGCATGTGAGAAATTGTAGTTTTAAGTTAGATTTTTCCTTTATGCTTCTTTGTTTTTCCTGCCATTGACTATCTGTTTCATAAGTCAATCTTTTGATATTCATCAAAATGCAACTGTTACTTGTCTACCTTGAATGAAAATCTTGTTTACAAAAGAATTTATTGCATTGGCTGCTTCTTCCTTGATTAAAAATTACAAATGATCAGATACAATCAATCCCAATCATTCCACTAATCCAGTCTCCTAACTTGACACCTAAAACCCTACATCATAGACTGCCAGACGCGGCACCTCATTTATTCCCCTCACCGATCAGTCGTTGAGCATATCCCAAAGCGTCTATATAAACCTTGATCACATTTTTACCACTCACGGTCATTCCATCAACTCTCAAAACACAGAAATAGAGCCACAAAGTTCATCAAGCTTGAATGAGCAAACTATCCATTCCACCATCCTTAAGTTTGTTCACGAACACCCAAAGAAATATGTTGCACAAAGATATGTCCAACCAGACTCAGACTCTTTCACAACCTGGTCTATCACCTCAAGTGCTACTCAATCTCATAATACATCCTCTCACTGCATGGAGTTTACCGTAGACTATGATGAATCAGATACTTCTACCATCGCTGAATCACCACTATTCACATCTTTTCGTATGATGAAACCCATTGCTTATATGTCTCCACTTGGGATCCACAAAACCGCCACTCTATCTAGCTTGTCTCTATCAAACTTGTAGTTTGTAATCTATAGAATGTCATGGCCTTTTCAATAACTTAAGTCGTGTAGTTGCTCCCTATTTTTGCTGTATGGCAAAGGAGGAAAGAAAGAAAGATATGTACTTGTGAACTTATAACAATCTTCCTTGTATTATGTAATTATCTTAGTAAAAAAACTTCTCTACTATGGCCACGGTATTAAAATGTTGTGTGTTGTGTTGTTTTGGCAATTTAGATTTCCAACCTTTAACAAACTCAGGGGGATCCTTCTTAGGGGAATATCTCTAAATTCCAAGTCGCCAAGTACATATAACTTTGTATTGGTTACCATCATCAAAAAAGGGAAAATTGTTAAGTCAAGATCCTTTAGTTTTGATGATAGCAAACCTGTGTTGTTTATCTAATATGTTTGTTAAGCTTTGAGACACAGATAAACAGGTAGAGGAGTGGCTTAGCACGCAAGGTTGCAAGCACGCTCCATTCATAACTTGTGCCCAACCAGTCAAGCACCTGTCGAGGAGAGCTCCGTCAGAACTTCTAGTACACACAAGAAGTCAAATACCACACGACCACATCTCTCATGAATCAGAAATAATACAAGGACAACGCACTTCAATAAGAATGAAAAACTCATGCAGACTCTCACATCACACAAGCAACTAGCTCACGACAAAAGGATGGCTCATTGATGTGCAAGATAACAAGATAAGTCAAGGGCTGTTAATAAGCATTTATTACATAGCCATAATGAAGTCTAAAAGAGAGCATTTATGAGCATTAATGGACCAGACAAGATCAAACAATTGGAGAGTGCTAGTGGTGACCGACCACTTGAGTATTTGTCTCCAACGTGTCCAGTCACAAGGCACACGTGTCTTGACGACTCCAGATCAAGCTGAAGATCAACCTATAGTCGAGCGTGGCTATTATGCTAGGAGATGAAGAAGTAATCGACTCCTAAGTCTAGGAGATTATTGGCTGTTATTTATATCTTAACTAACATGTATAAATACGTGCATGATGTGCTATGTAAGTACCTTCGCAAAAAGATAAAAAGGAGAGATAACTAGAGCAAGTGTGAATCAGACTAAAGTGTGTGTAAGTTCTAGAGAGTTGGTGAGCTGGATAGGACTGGATTCCAGTGTTAATACTTTGTGTATTTGATAGATTGATCATCGGGGAACGGTTGGGGAACTATAGGCCGACAGTCAGGAGATGGTAGAGGACTTGGGGGATAAAGTCCTAAACTGTCCTGGAGTCCTTAGGTAGGGCGAGGGAGATTGAGTGAATTTCTGTGTGTAAATTCTCAGTCGAATAAGGTTTCCAGTTTGAGTTTATCTCGTCTCTTCCAAATTATCAAATAGTTTCAAATAGCATAAGAAACACGTCCACGACCGGTCGGGGACGTATCTGGGGGCATCCACCTATTTCAATTTACATCTTAATCCATAACTATGAACCAATATACCAAAATAATTTCAAAGATAACACCCAAAAGTCTACCCAATCTCCGCTCTCCGGGTGTGAGTCTTCACCTACACACACCCTGAAAAAAAATATCATTGAAGGGATCAGCCCAACTGTTGAGTATGTTATCATGCAACCTCATGCACCTTCAGACCATGCTTAGGTATTGGTCGAAGTTACATGTAGTCCAATTTATTAAAGTTTGATTTCCAAGAAATTCAAGAAATATAACTCCAACGTCTTCCATAAGTTATAAATGACATCTAGTGTAAGTTTGTCATTCCTTTCCATCACTTCGTATAAGAAGTGTGCACAAGGATGTCCGTGAGTTATAAAGTAAGATAAAAGTAATGCACATCCACACTACTGCTCATCAGTCTTGAATCCCTTGCCACGCTCAAATTGCTATTGAAGGATCACCAAGATTTTGTGGCTGACTCGTCCACGTATTGTTTGTAACAGGCGGTAGTAGTCTTCGTGAGTCATCTTGTCTTTGGACATCTTCATATCCGTCAGGAACCCGTTGTATTTACGCTGAAGAAGCCCACCAATCCTGAAGAATATGGTGTGCAACTTCATTTGGGAGGGCTGAAGCCACACCTTGAGTGCTGTGTGTAAGCTCTCAGCTCTATGACATTAAATTTAATAAGAGTCAGCGATTGTCATTGAAAATAAACAACACACTAAATTAGTAAACAAAATAAATATATCACTCGTATCTATTTGTTATGCAGTTCCCAAAATGTGGTACCAAATTTGTCCAACATTTGACAAACTTCTCCTTGTAAATGAGCTAAGTGTCGTCCAGATAATTGATCCAGTCAAGATTTTCTTCCCCTGCGTACTTCTTTCTCATGTGTGCATACTCCTCCATAAATTTACCTTTGTTCGGCTCTTGACTACCTTGGACCAATACTTCGTAGCCTCAACCACTTCGCCCATCTTAAGGAAGAACATCTTTGCATTCAACTCAACGTTGATGTTGATGTGCTAGCTACAAAAAATGAGGCATGTGGGGGAAAACTGCAGGGAGAGCCTTCATAATCGGTCTCAAACACTGATGGTGCACGTCCTTCAATCAGCAACTCCCTCAAGTTCTTCAAAACCCAAATGTACCATGGTATGTCCTCACTACATACAAATGCTATGCAATGTTGAAATTCTTCCAAGCAGAAGTCATTCCAACTATCTCCACAAGCGGCACCTTATACACATTTGTCTTGTATGTAGCATCAACAATGACGACATGTGGAACACATTGAAAAGCTTCACGAATATTGGACTAGCAAACCATAACATAGCCATTGACATCATCACCATCATCTGTATAAATGACAAAATAGGCTTTAATACTATGAAAAGTTGAAACATTAATCACACATGAAAATGTTAGAGTCATGGGAACAAACCTCTACGACATCACATAATATGTGATACATGTGCTCCTCAAGATCATCAACAAGCACTTGCATAACTGGTGTCTCCCTTATGCTTCTTCGTCAACTTCTTGTTAAAATTATAAATGAGGTCGATACCAATGAATAGATCTGGATTCTACTCCTTAAGTCAAAGCCACTACTCACGTTGGGCAGTACCTACCTTCTGAAAATGACGGGCCACTTTCAACTCATCATTTGTCAATGGATGTCTAACAAAATGTCCCTCTGGGCGCTTAGGCAAGTAGTGGTTGTGACGTCCATCTTCACAACCAATTTTCAACCTTAATGAGTGTGTCTACCGTGTATACGGAATGGACATGAGCACTTCTTTGAGGAGGTACGTCCTCGCTGCACAAAATCATCCTCAGCTTTGACTCTTCGCGAATGTCAATACCGCTCACATGTAAGTACTCTTATGTCGTCCGTACTAATCTAGATAATAGTTACCACCATCCACCCATGACCCTTTTGTTGCCCCACAGTATCCACCCATTCCACAGCAGCGTACTTTGTAACACCCCTAATCCTAATCTCGTATTATCGTAAGTCGTAGCATAATTAAATACGTAATTCGCAGTGGAAATTTAAACTAATTGTCGCATTGGTGTTACACGCCGTCACTCACCCTTGTGAGAAACTAGGCAACCACATACCATCATACTAAACCTAATACATATAGCCGCTGTGATGACCAGATACTGGCCAACCATAATTTACAACACAATCTCAAAAATCGAACAAGTGAGCTACTGGTCAAATACATCTGAATCTCCATAACATAATACATACCAAGTCTAAAAGTGTGATACCAAAAATACGCTAACTACCCAGCGTCTCACACTCCGGCTTCACGACCGATCAACAACCTGTAATGTGTTGGCCCAAACGGGCTCAGCAAACTATGCTAGTATGCTAAAGTGTAATCTTAGAATCAATCGAATCCCTTAGGTCATTTAGCCATCTTAACATGCGGTTCATTTCATGCTTTTCCAATTTACAATAATAATGATTTGCTGTAAACACTATGAATAAACACACAGCAGTCCATCCAATAATATCTCCACATAACCAACCAATGAATCAAATAAAACAATACCAAACGAGATACGCGTTTTAGCTAACCGTTCTCGTTACTCGGCCTTAAGGCCCCGTTATTCTCTTAACCAACCACTTAACCATCTTAATTAATTACCACCACCTCGGGCGTCAAGTTAGGACAACCCTTAATAACTCAGTTGTGTTTGATAACACTGGACGGTAGTCCCTGGGAACCAATAAATGGAACCCTTCGCCAGCCGACCCTTTGGTCATGGACTTATCTCATTTGCCTGTGAAGGCGTACAATTCGGCCAAAGCCTACACCAACAGCGGTGCCCTCCGACCATCATCGAATGTGAATGTATGGATTTCCTTTAGTGAACTCATGATAGTAGTCTCTAGTAGTGATCACACTACGCAACCAGTTAGTCGAGACTAACTGGATTTTCCCATCCAACCCGTCATGTGACTAAGTTCCTTTAACCATTAACCTAAGATCAAATCATTAGGTTTAAGACTACATTACTTGACTGCCAATTAGGTTCTCGTGATACCTAAAAGTCATCTAAGTCATGTTCAAGTTTAGATGTATAAACTTCCAGTTTTTAAGATGTTCACGTATAATAAAACGCAATGATGTCAAGTAATACAATTTACATTATCACATGCATAAATCATAGATATCACTCTTAAACAGTTAAACACACAACGTCTGGACCCAAGGAAACCCTCAATCACGTTCAGACCACACAATTAACATAGTGTTCACCGTAGAAACTGCTAGCGTGATGATTCACGCTCTCAAGTTATCCCTTGAAGTACTGATTTACGTACATGCATATACCGAGTAGCGTTAATACTACTAACACTGACTAAGACGGTGTACTTAATACAGAACTAATACCCCCGGTATCCAATCCCCGTATGTTCTTTAATTTTACTCGGTTATTAAACTGTGATTCGAGGTTGTTCAAATAGTTCATTATTTTATGTAGTAGTTACATGTGATAATGAATTTCCACTTTATAATATATCTCTAACTCATTGATTATGATTTAATAACCTTTTCCACTCATTCCATATATTCATATTATTCAAAGTGAATTATAATTCTAACTTATACTAATGATATTTCTATCAGTTTATGTGAGATATATGAACTCCCAATATGTTAGTATTCACATATTATTTACTAAGATTATAATCTTAGCTTTATATATTGCTACATATAATGTCATAAATACATTATATTATTCCCTTTAACTTTGTAAGGTTCCCAACCTCATATTATAATCTTTTTTTCCATACTATCTTATATGAATTAGAACTCATTTATATAATGATTTCTTTTTATTGTTTCATGTGTAGTACACATTTATTTATTTGTGTCATTTGTTCACAAACCTCTTATTAAGAATTTACCTTAATATTACACAATGTATTTTATACATTATAATGTTCCTTATATCATAAGGTTCCTAACCATATACTATACTTCCCAAATCTTTAATTTAACCTCATCATTTTATGTGATTGTTTATAAGGTATAATTAATATCATTTAACTCCCTTACAACATACTCTCTTATACCTTAATATAATGTCAAACTATTTCATTTGCAACTTTATATTATAAATCCATAATATTTTCTTAATTTGCGCCAGCACCCTTAAGTTTTGGAAATCCCATTTCTTCCCCATTAACTTTTGGTTAATTACCAAATCACCCAAAATATTATATTTATTACATTTGTAACCTTATTCAATTTATAACCCAAAGTTTTATCCAATTTTATTTATTCCCGAACAGACCCCAAGCTATTCGGTTTTCACATCCCATACTCATAACTTTCATTATTTATTCTTTAGCCTACCTTTATTTTATAAACTTTCAATTTAATACTTAAACCTTATATTATACAATTTAATTATTTAAATCGTAATATCCAACCTCTAATTTTCCCAAAATCTCGTACAGCCCCTTCATTTCATTTATTTCATTTTTCAACCCAAACTTTCGGTAATCACAATATAACCTCTTAAGTTTTATAGGTGTTACAATTTAATCTTAAAACTATATATTATATTCCTTAATTTATTAAATCATAAAATCAGCCCAAAATTCACCCAATTTATGAACAGACCCCTAATGGTCATATTAATTTCATTCCAGCACCTAAATTTTTGGAAATTACACAAACATTCCAAATAGTTTTGTAAATTTCATTTCTAACTTAATACTTTATTAAATTACCAAATTTACTAACTCTCTTAGATATTTTCCCTAAGTCCCTAAGACATTTTAAATTACTTAAGTGACACTTAATTCTCAGCTTTTTCAACAAATACCCCACATTATGTTTTAATAACTTTTAATGTCACAAAAACCTTATATTATACAAGCCTAATTCATTAGTCATCGTTTAAATTTAAATTTAAACTTAAAATGAAATAAATTACATCTAACCCACTGTTGTTCCGGCATTTTACAGCAAGTGTCCCTTAGTTCCCAAATTTTACATTTTAACCCCTAAAACTTTATAACTTGTCATTTTAATTCCTTATCACTTAACTAACCATTCCAAACCTTATAACATAAGCTTATATTCATATTTAGGTCATTATGGACCCTTAGCCACAAGATGTTTTCGGCTAAATAAAGTTTATACCCTAAACTTTATAAAAATTGCATTTTAGCCACATAACTTAATAAACTTGCTACTTAAGTGCTTAAACCTTATTTCAACCTACCCAAAATTTGTATCATAATCTTATAAACATAATTAGGTCATTATAGACCATATACACAGGATTCTCGGCCATATATTCTTACCCATAATTTCCTAAAATTGCATTTTAGCCCTTTTTTACTTATTCCTTTTTCATATAAGTCTCTTAACCTATCTTAATGTTATAATCTTGTCTTGAACACATTACTAACTCAAAATGAAGCATCTTAGGCTGTATGCTCCCGACCTTAAACATTACAACACCAAAATTAAACCAAAATGACATTAAATCCTAGTTTAAGGAGTTTACCTCCTAATGCCCAAGAGTTTGATTTTTCCAAAGTAACTTGTAGCTTGAATACCTTATGCTCTCGGCCCTACATATTCAAAAGGGTTTCATTTAATTTTTTGGTACAAGTTTAGGGCTTAAATGAATCTTTAATCACCAAAGATTAGTTTAGGAGTTTTACCTTTCCAAGATGGATTTTTTTCCACTTGTTTCTTCTTGTTTTGAGCTCGGTTTTGGGAGGTTAAAAGACTCAATATTTCGGCCATGGCTCTAGGAAAAGAGTTCAAAGATTAGAACTTTTCTACACTCCATAAACAAGATGGAAGCTTAAGGCATAAGACTTTACCTTAGGTGGAAATGCTTGTTATTTTCGGCCTTCTTGGACTAGCACTACAACAATATATAGCAACTAGGGCAATATGTATAACATCAACGGAGGCAACTTGAAATTTGCCTCCAAACAGAGATCAAAGGGGGCGAGCACTTAGTTGCCTCGAATTATGTGATCAATGGAGGCAAGGTAATTAGTTGCCTCTTTTGATTCAATCAATGGGGTGACACATATATTTTGCCTCCGTAAATATGCTGTGCAGTGTCAACCTACCTGATATTTGGAGGCAAGTTGCTTAAGGTCGCCTCCCTTGTTTGATAAGGCAAGTTCAGTCGCCTCCTTTTACCTATTTACAGAGACAAGTTAATTAGTCGCCGCCCTTGTTTTATAAGTAAAGTAAATTAACAATGCTCATTCCTTAGCAAGCCAACGCCCTTGCTCATGTCGGCAAACTCGACCTCCATCTCTTCTCCATTCCTTCTTCTCTATTCGACAGACGCGGTTTTCTATTTCAGGAAAGATGCTAGCAAACCCAATCTCCTTCGTCTCTCAAATCGATATTCTTCTTCTGTAACTCAATGGTTATGGTTCTTCAATATTCAATCCTTAGAGTTTTATCAAATTCCGATATTCTTACTTTGTCTGGGTTAGAGATTTTTCTTTCCAATTTGCGAATAGAACAGACGCTACTCGAGCAGGTATATACTCCTGTCTCTGATTTCACTCTAATCTCTTCGGTCTCCTTCGCTCTGCTGTTTGAGTAGCTCAGACATTTTGTTAATTTGTTCCTTCCTTTTGATTTATGAAGAGTTTCGAGATAGAATTTTCTCTGAAATGCAAATGCAATTCCGGTTAATTGAATGTTCAGGCAATTGAGTTTTTGGTTCTTTGTATCAGGCAATCGAATGTTCAAGAGCACCTTATGTCTACTATTTCTTGCGTATATGGTGATTGCAGTCCGGTCGAAGTATTCATAGACTGTGACTGGTCATAAATGTAACGGGATCCATGTGTTCACTCACACAAGGGAGCTAGAAAGACCAATCATCGGCTCAATTCTGCAGAGTCATGTTTCGCAATGCAAGGGTGGAGAATCAACATGCCCTAATCTGCTGGCAAAAGAAATTGACAGGTAAAACTCAAAATATTCAGTCAAGGTGTTTTTATATACAGACTGATCACTCATTCATTGATATTTGTTTTGTCCACACGAATACTCCAATATCTCCTGCAGAGTCCAGAAAGTAGTAATACTATACTAGTGTATGGTGTATACATTACACAGACGGTTCTGTGGTAGCTACAGTTACTGCCCTAGGAAAAGAATAGTAACAGAATCAATAGGACAAAGGGGGTACCTTACTTACCTTCCCTTATGTTCTGACATCCCTCCCAAAAGAAAATAATCCATTATCCAAAAGGGAATACTGCTAATACACTACATGTGGTGTTTGTGAAGTTCAAAGAGGGTGTGGTTGCTAATGATATCATCAAAGCGATGCAAGATTTAGTTTCTGCTATTGAAGTCGTTCTCTCCTTTGAATGGCAAGTAACTTACTTCGATCCCTCTGTTCAGAAATATTACCTGTTTTTTTATAGATAAACCTCTATATATAATAATTGAATCTAATTGTTTATTATGTACTGAGTATATATGAATGATTCTTGATTTGGACCAAGGGAGAAGATGTGGAAAGCCATGAGACATTAAGGCAAGGTTTCACACATGCTTTCTTACTGACATTTAGAAACCAAGAAGATTTCGCTTCTTTTCAGACACATCCAGATCATGTGGAATTCTCACTCACTTTCTTAGCAGCTATTGAAAAGATTGTGGGGCTTGATTTCCTATCTGTTGTTGTTAAGCCAAACAAGGTCAACAGTACTGAATTACTAATTGATGAAAATAAT
This sequence comes from Limonium bicolor, assembly GCA_023374045.1. NCBI lineage: Eukaryota > Viridiplantae > Streptophyta > Magnoliopsida > Caryophyllales > Plumbaginaceae > Limonium > Limonium bicolor. The sequence goes on along the minus strand of CM041777.1, from coordinate 74,904,769 downwards.
AAGGCTGCTACTGCTACTTCACCACCAGCTGCAGCACCACCTCAAGATGGCAAGGCGGTGGCTTAATTATGTCTTTGTTAGTACTAGTATAATTAATTATTAGTTGTAACTAGTTTGAGTTTATGATATCATCGCATTCCCATGACCGGGATTGATGAGGGAAAGGCCTGCACCAGTACTGAGTGCTCGTCGCCGGAGTTTCTATAAATTTCTTGTGTTGTGTTTGTGGTCATGTCATCTCTGTTATTATTATTACTACTATAAATTACAATATGCGACAAAATGCCTGTGTGGATTACCTCTGTCGTTATTAGTACTACAAATTGGTATGCAATGCAAGCAATTTCATCACCTTATATATATAATAGAGAGAATCTAGTTGCCGTGAACTATAAAACTGATAACGCTGAGCAATTCCTGAGTGTAGTTAGAACTTTGATAGGATATACTTGAATCCTGTATGGTAGTTTCTTTGTTAATTTGTAATTGATTAATGAATGAAAGATCAGTTTGTATATATATTTCTTCAACGTGTGATGGCTACTAGGAGGTGGAGAACATAATTCAGCCTATGTTCTCTGAGGAGGGAATTTTTTTAAGAATTTATCATAATTCAGCCTATCTAGCAGACAAAGTGTGACCTACAATTGACTGTGTCTGATGCTTCTTCTTCTTCTACAATTGACCTACATACCGAATGTGTACAAAACACTTGAATAAAACAGTTTCTTATCAGAGGTCTGGTTAAATCTGAAATTTGTGTTGTTTGTTCAGTGTGTACATGTAGAATATGGAAAAGGAGTATGGAAAAGAGTACTATAACTACTACTACTGTACTACCTGCCTTTGCATTCGGGTTTCTCTCCTTTCATTTTGCTCTCATAATGCAACTGGTAAGCAATGCAATGCCAAAATTATAATTTGTTCTTCTTTCAATATATGGTGTGAACTTTTCTACGATATCATATAAATAATATACAAACACACAGGTCATCCGGATTGCAAGTGGCGCGTTCTGAATCCTTTAGCATCAACCGAGTAAGTTGCAGAAGCATTAGCTTGGGCTTGTGGATCAGAAGGCCGTGCAGACTGCGAACCCATCCAGCCAGGTCAACCTTGTTACAAACAGAATGATGTTATGAAAACCACATCATAACATCATTTCTTTATGTAATTCGAATTTAATATCATATTTTTTGTCTTTGTGAAATGAATTTCTTTATGTTTTGCTTACAAATATATACATAGTGGTATTTGAATTTAGTATTATTATTTTTTATTATAGTTTTGAACTGTTTCATCCAGGATGGCGGTGTGTGCTTACACAATTATGTTTGTAGTATAGGTTTAAAGTTTCATGTTTAATCAATCTTTATATTGAATTTCATCCATTGATCTTTATTTCCTCAGGAGGAATGCTTTTAGAGACTTCAACAATGCATTGCATTTGACAGTTCAAATCCTGAGCATCAGGTACTACTATCATTGGAGCCTTTTTCAATCATTGTAAATGGTCTTTCATCTTCCCGAGCCCAAAGTTTTGTGATTTAAGAGTTACCTGTTGAACATTTTAATGTGCACGACTTTAGGATAGTGATCAGTTTTGTTAAACTTGCCAAATTCACAGGATGCTCTGAAGGGAAAGATCCATCTACAGATTTTAGGTATTCATAATTTGTATTATGAATAAATTTATACACTGGTGGAACGGAACCCTTTAATTACGGTCCAGAACCGTGTATAATTACGGTTCTGGACCGTAATCTACGCGGGCGTCAATAAAGATGGCGACGTCTTTAATTACGGTTTTAAACCGTAATTAAAGGCCCTTTTCAGGCCCGCGTGTCATTGACTTCACATTACGGTTATTGGTAAAACCGTGATCTAAAGTCCTTTGGCGCGCGCGCGCCAAAGGACTTTAGATCACGGTTTTACCAATAACCGTAATGTAAAGTCGATACTTTAGATGACGGTTATTGTTAGAACCGTCACCTAAAGTGTTTTTTTTTTACAAATCTACACAATTGCAACAGAGACAGAATTGTAACAGATAAGCAACAGAGGGCAGAAACTGCACAATTGAACCACCTGAATCAAATACCAACAACATAAATTCATTCTCTGCGCACAATTGCAACAGAGATAACATCTAATAAAGCACCAGATCGAAAATCTGTAACATATTCAATTGCATATTCAATTGTTACACAATTGCAACAGAGATAACAATTGCAAATTCATTCTCTGCGCACAATTGCAACAGAAATATTCAATACAACAGCTAGAATCTGTTACAGCAGCTAGCAATTCATTACAAAAAATATAATCTGTTACAGCAGCATCAACTAACAGAATCAGAGGGCTACAAAGGTAGCAGAGTAACCTATACATGGTAGATACAGCTAGGATGACTCCCAGCAAGAAATAGCATAAAATAGAAGCGTAAAACAGTACAAAAACGGTGCAGAAAACTGTAAAAAACAAAATCCATGATAGCAGCATCAGAGCTAGCTAGTCTACCACTCCATTCTCATAAACATGGCTGCCATGCTCTCTCTGACATGCAACAAGTCGGCAGGAGCATAAGTCTTGAATCTGGCATAATGCTCTTTAATCTGCAACAAGAAAAGGAATGGAACACATAATGAGATTAAGATAAAGACACAAAAAATCTGCCAAAAGAATTAAATACAAGACAGCGTTCGTATTACCTTGTCTTTATCATTCTTAAAACTTGGGAAGTACCCGCAGAACTCGTACATATACCGCATCACGTAGTACCCGCAACTCTTAGAATCCTTTTGGGTAGGGCACTAAATCACCAAAATTCACAAATGTAAAACAATTGTACAAAGATAATAGCAGCACGAATGAAATACATGAATTATCAAACCTTGATGTAATCGACGGTCAAATCACCAAACTCTCCCTGAGGGGTTTTTTTGTAACAACTGTTACATATATTAACAAAAGTGTTTAGCAAAATGAACAAGTACATTAATTTGGTTCAAAAAACTTACAAACAATTAAATAGTAATAAAAACTTACTCTTTGATTAAGTCTTCAGTGTTGAATTCTGTCCACTGCCCTAGTGGATCTAGAACGAGCAGAGTAGCGGTGGCAGCGCAGAATATAAACAAAGCCCAGTGGTGGCTACAATGTCAAATACAAAATGAAATGAGAAATGAAGGTAAAAAAGTTAGCTAATAGTATGTAATTTTATATTAGAACTCACGTTTGGTGATACGGCATTAGAATGAATAATTTATTCTGTTGATCAACAACATTGAAGCAATGAATCATGTATTCACAAAACCTCCCCGGGTCCCTAGTGACTAAGTCGTACGATAAACGCTCCGGGCACACCGCAGTAATAGAGGTCATGTCCTTCTCAGCACATCTCTCAAGCAGACATCTATTATATCACATGTACTATAAAAAGTTAGCCAATGCAACTTCATAGATACTTATTCTATATGTTTTTACAGTATGAGGAAAGAACACTTACTTTAGATAAGCTTGAATAATGTTAATGTTCAGATAATCTCCACACATCATCTCTCTGATGTCCTCAAAGTTGATTGCCGTCATCATATCTTCTTCGTAGTGAAACATCGACTTTGGAAGCGTCATCATGAAGTTGTTAGTTTGAGATGACTTCAACATGATCTTGTCGTAGAGATTCATCTGCTTGGCCCCCAAAACATTAACAAGTTTTTGTGGCAGTGCGAGCTTATTTTTAGGCACCTCAAAAGTCCTGGTGCGACCCCGGACGGGCGCTGGATTCTTACCTTTCGCACCCCGTGACACTGGATTCTTACCCTTCACACACAAACAGTAAAGCATAAATGTAAAGATAATTACTAATTGATTATTATAGTAACATTAAACATTTATCTAGAACATACCCTTGTACTTCTAACAGGATACTTCGGATTCGCCGGCGCGCAGATCTCTTCTCTCTGGGCCGGGATACGCGGCGAGGAAGCTCAGGGATCTCAGGATTCGCCGGCGCGCTGGTCTCTTCTAGTCTGGGCCGGGTTACGCGGCGAGGAAGCTCAGGGATCTATAATAGATTAGATTAGACACTTAATGCTAAATAATGCATTTTATTAGATACTAAATGGTTGTCAAACAGTCTTACCTCATCGGTGACAACAATATAACATGCTGGCCAGGGCAATATGTCTCCCTTCGCTTCGATCAGCGTGCATTTGTTGTCAAACGCCATCGGAAGGTATGCATGCTCAAATCCATCAACTATCAGGTCCAAGGTCACACGCGCGTAGAATGGGGGTAGACGTACGAAACTGATGAGCGTGAGTGGACCTGATGGCAACACTGTCCCGTAGGCCGCATCTACAGGGTGCCCATCTAATGGTATTTGGAGACGACATTTTTTTTGCTCCTTTAATAAATAGAGATAATACGTGAAATAAATAAGTGAGTCCAATCTAATACTATTTAAATAACTTTATTTTAGGAGAAAATAGTTAAACAAAGTTAACCTGGATGTTGGCAAACGGGTACGGGTCAGCGGTCGGAGCACAACTAGACGAGGAAGACAGTCGAGGAGGATCTAGCTGCTGCTGCTGAGTAGTCGCATGTGAAATCGCATTCAACGCTTCCTGCAGCCTCTCCTCGATAGCCCGGCGCTCAGCAGCCTGTTTCTCGTCATTAGCTTGGCGCTCAGCAGCGAACTTACGCTCGACCATCGCCTCGACTTCAGCAGCACTCATCTGACCCTTCCTAGCAGATGGCGGGAATACGTTCTTCTGACGTACTTCTCCCCCAAATCCTCTAACACGCCCCGGGTGATCCTTCTTCCCAAGCATTTGATTCAGCGTGTCGTCTTGAGAAGGAGGAGCGTGTAAGTCTACTTCTCCTCTCTGTGCCGCTTCGTACTGTCCAATTTTCAAAGAAGTTAATGACGAGATTTAAGATCAACAAACACTTGAGTATATAAGTAAATTATTTAACAGCTACTTTCAAATACTTACAATTTGGTTAGCCAGTTGTTCCATCGCAGCATTAGGAAATATCCTCTGACCTTCGCTGGTCGTTTTCTGGGTCCCAGAATGTACATCTGCACCCTCCTCGCCTCAGAGACATCCTCGATCGGGCATTCACTTCCATCCTCGTTCCTCCGTGTCAGCAAACCAGCTTCTTTCCATCCCTCGAGGCTGCCCACATATCCCCTTCGTCCCATGGTGTGGGGGTAGAGATTAGCTTCACGGTTTTGCCGTGCTTGTTCTTGTACTTGCTGTTAAGAAAGTACAACAGGAAATTAATTAGAAAATCAGGGATAAAGCATTATGAGCATTAATTAAGAAAAGAGTACACACAAACATACCCTGAACTCGGGTGGCGTGCCGCTCAACGAACTTCTTCCACTCCTCTTCAGTGATCATGCCATTGTACACAACATACGGCGGAGGCTCAAGTGGGGGCACCCTGTTGATCCAATGCTCAACCAAGTAGTGGCGGAATGATTTAGCTTTGCCGGCCACCAAAGAAAGAACGATCTTCTTCACTTCTTCTGGGATCTTGTACCGTTCTTGCACCTTCTTCCAGATGGTCTCCTTTACTTCTTCGGGACTTGTTTTCCATGTGTGGTTGATGCAGCAATGTGATCTGGCCAGAGTCCCTAGCATACTAGCAAACTCTGACCTGCTGCCCCCACCATACCTCCCATACTGGTCCCACAGAAGACTAATCTGATCCGATTTCTGCAGTTTCAACCCACGGGTCGGACCTCTACCTCTGGGTCTCTGAGTAGCACTCGTAGAAGGTGCACTCATGGAAGGGCCAACAGCAGCAGCGGCAGATGTGGATGGGGCAACAGCAGCAGCGGCAGATGTAGATGGGACCGGTACCATTTGCTGCTCATTTTCCTCCTCCTCACGACAAAATAAATCGAACTCTTCATCAGCCATGTCCTGATCAGCCATGCCTGCAAGGATTGAAATACAATTTGAATTAAATTAAGCATTTCATAATGGTCATAAACAAGCAATAAATAAAAGAGTGTTAATTTCATATAAATTTTTATAGTAATAACTTACATACACCATTATCTCTCAACCCACATTCCCTCGTTATGGTCTGATCGTATATACTCACGATGACCTGTGACCTCAGCCTCTTCCAATGAAATAGGAACAGTTGGAGGTTCATCTTCTGCATCATACTCATCCTCATCAACCACACCATCCACACCAACTATTCCTCTTCTCCCTTTAAGCACAACAGACCATCTAGGATTACAGGGATCAGTTACATAAAATATCTGCTTAACCTTCGTCCCAACAACGAATGGCTCAACCGTGGGAGTAGCTCTAGACAGATCAACCAGTTTCATACCATGCTCCTCCTCACGGTAGCCATGATTGTTGTTAACCCAGTTACAGCGGAAAACACACATTTCGTAGCTGTTGTAGTCCAATACCCAGATGTCTTGTATAACACCGAAATATGATTGTTGTACCGAGACAGGACTATGACCCACGACACCGATGTCATATAAGTTTTGATAAGCTTCAAGCTCTACACCACTGTTTTGATTCGTTGACTTCTGATCCTGACGTTCTGTGAAAAAGGTGAATCCGTTGACATCGTACCCCTCATAAGAAATTACATCCAGATTTGGTCCAAATGCAACTACTTTAATCAGTTCAGGCACATTCGTGGACTGATCGGACAACACTCTCTCTTTGAACCATCGGACAAATGTCCTATTCTGCTCATTTTGTAGTCTAACGTCACTCATGTTTGGATATTGTGCTCTTAAAACACACAAGTGTTCATCAAAGTATGGTTCAACATCTTCAAGATGACTTAGCACAACTAAATGAGCTTTGTTAAGAGTGTCTATGTCAATTCTTTTCAGTTTCCTTCCAACCGTGCCAACACCCTTCAATCTGCCCTCGTGTCTAGAACGTGGAAGTCCAATGGTATCGACACCTTCTAGGTAATTGGTGCAGAAGTCTACAACTTCCTCTGTGATAGTGCCCTCTATAATACTACCCTCTGGGTGACGACGGTTCTTCATTTTCTTCTTCAGGACACCCATGTACCTTTCGAACGGATACATGTAGCGAAGGTACAAAGGACCACACATCAGAATCTCTCTTACAAGATGCACGAGGAGATGTATCATTATGTCGAAGAACGATGGAGGAAAATACATCTCCAGCTGGCACATTGTCACAATAAGATCCTTTTGTAATTTAGACAGAGTGTCCACATCAAGAACCTTAGACGAAATGGATTTGAGGAAGACACTGACGTTTGTGATTGTGTGTCTGACAGCATCCGGCAAGATCCCACGTAGTGCAATTGGCAAAAATTCTTGAAGTAGGACATGATAATCGTGAGATTTCATTCCTACTAATTTGAAATCTGTCATGGACACTAGGTTTCTTATGTTTGAGGAGTAACCTGATGGTACCTTGATGTTGTAAAGGGTACTGCATAGACTATGTTTCTCTTCTTTAGACAGAGTGTGACAGGCAGGAGGCAAGAATGTGCGTTTTCCACGTTCTTGCGGGCCAAGCTCTGTGCGTATGCCCAACTCAATTAAATCTTTTCTTCCTTTCAAATGATCCTTTGTCTTTCCTTTTATGTTCAAAAGAGTGCTAGTGACACTTTCACCCACGTTCTTCTCGACATGCATCCCATCGATACAATGTCTAACCTCCAGATGCTGCCTGTACTCTAGTTCCCAAAATATTGATTTCTTTTTCCAGACACTTTTTTCACCACTTTTGGTTGGCGGCCCGAAGTTGTTCACAATATTATCCAACTTTTTGTAAATCTCTGTACCTGTCAAAGGCTGGCGCGCCATGCTGTGATCAGTTTTCCCATCGAACTCTTTCGCCATCTTTCGATACTTATGTCCTTTTGGAAGCATTTTTCGGTGGCCCATATACACGGTTTTTCCACTATGTTTCAAGCGAATGCTACAAGTGTTTTCACCACAAATCGGACACGCCAACGCCCCCTTGATTGAATAGCCTGAAAGATTACCATAGGCGGGGAAATCATTGATTGTGCAGTACAACATGGCACGCAAATTGAAGTCCTCTTTACTGAATGAGTCGTAAACCGTAGCCCCTTCATTCCACAAGAGTTGTAGATCCTCTATCAAAGGTTGTAGGAATACGTCAATTTTGTTGCCCGGTTGCTTTGGACCAGATATTAACAAAGACAACAAGATGTGTCTTGGTTTCATGCATAACCATGGCGGTAGATTGTAAATAACTAAAAGCACAGGCCAGGTACTGTGTATGCTACTCAAAGTACCGTAAGGGTTCATCCCATCCGTGCACAAGCCTAGCCTTAGGTTTCTCGGTTCGTTACCAAACTCAGGAAATTTTACGTCTATGTTTCTCCACTGTGGTGCATCAGCGGGATGTCTTAATCTGCCATCCTTTTTCCTGTGAACTGAATGCCACCGAAGATTCTCTGCGTCTTTCTCAATGGAGAACAAACGTCTGAACCTTGGAATGATGGGCAGGTACCACAGTACCTTAGCTGGTGAACCTTTCTTACTACCGCTGATGTGAGTTTGTTGTTTCTTATACCGTGACGCTCCACATGCTGAACAGCTTTCAGCAAATTCATCCGATTTCCAAAACAGCATGCAACCATTTGGACAAGCATGAATTTTCTGGTACCCCATACCCATTGGGCACATCATTTTTTTGGCTGAGTACGTAGTCGTTGGTAAAACGTTGTCCACCGGAAGAACGTATTTCAATAGTTCCAGGAGGTCAGTGAAACTTACGTCGCTCCAGCCATGTTTCGCTTTCAAGTTGAATAGCTTGAGGACGACACTCAACTTGCTTAACTTTGTAGGGTCACACCCGGGGTACAACGGTGTTTTGGATGAATCCAACAAATTTTCATGCTTGTCTGGCGTGTTAGAGTAATGTCGTTCCACATCTTCGAGCATAGTCTCAATGTCATCATCCCAGAAATCTGGCTCAACGTTCCCTGTAACGTCTTCTGGGTCACCAGCAACTGTATCATCTCCAAGTTCTGTTTCTGTGTTTGCCTGACCATTATCCCCTTCGTCAGGCTTAATACATCGAACGCACTCTGACCATGCCATCGGATTATGTCTTGGAAATCTTTTGTAAAACCGCGGCGGATCAGATGTTCCTTAATTGTTTCAACGCCGCGATATCTCAGATTGTTTTGGCAGTCGATACACGGACAAAATATGTATCCCTTGTCTGTAGGTTTCAGATTGTTCGCCAACACCGTGCATAACTTATCAACTCCTTCTAAAAACTTGTCGTCCAAATTTCCGCTGTAAATCCACGAACGTTCCATCTCCTTCTAGCTATTTATATGAAGGCAGCCATTTCATACCGTCACCCGTGGCAGAGTCTTTACACTTTTGTATCTTATCAACCTAAATCCATCCATGAGTATTAAATCCCACCGGTGAACGTGTTTTTAATATGTAATTTATTGAAAATTTCGGCAGCATCTCCCTACAGTTCTTCAAATGCACGATATTATGATATTAATCAATAATATATGCATTCGAAGAACAATAAAGAGATACTGCTGAAATAATCAATAAGTACAATTAAAAACACATTCACACCCTAGGTGTGAGATTTAACAATCATGGACAGTCCCGACAGGGACTGCCGAAGATATACCTCTATTAGGTATATCTTGGGCGGATAACTATGTTTGGTAGTTTGTCAAATATTATATGTATATATGTAAATCTTACCTCTGGTAGACGATTAGCCGATGCTAAGACGGTTGAGGTCGGAAGCCAAAATAAAGTCGTAGTCCTGATGCATAAATGAAAAACGACAACATTAGAATTCATCAAAAATCAAGGTTAAATGCTAGCTAAACCGCGGAAAAAAATCGACAGCATCTCCCCTATATTTCTAACGTCTCCAAATCAGTTTTATCAAAGTCAAATTTGCACGCACCATCTAGAACTAGTAACATACATAAACTTATCTTCTTCTACTATAAATGAAGTTTATTTATGACCTTCTCTGCAGTACTTCAGATTGAAGGACTGAAACTAGTCATTCTAGAACCATTAAAATACCGAAACTCATCTTATTCTTTCTGGTGGTTATAACAATAGCATTGTTGATTCCTGTCACAGATTGTGAATCAAACAGAGAGCATCTGGCATAGCAGATTGAGCAGTTGAAAATGAGCTATTTTCAGGAATCGGTAATATACTTGAACTTACTTTCTTTCCTGTGGCAGTTTTAAGTAGTAGCATTTTTAAAACTACACTATTATTTATTAATTGTAATACTAAATGCTAAGAATAAATAAATACAGCAGTTTACAGTTTGCTTTGCAAAATTACCGTTACTAAGCACCGAAGTGGGCAAGTAGTGTAGAAATCAGCCCACGAACTAGGTTGCAATTAACTGTGAATCTGGGCACAAATATATGAACAAAGTTAGAACATTTGCCATTACACTCTCAAGATTTGATAGAAACGAGGTTAGAACTTGCAATCGAAATGCATGTATATGAACAAAGTTAGAAAAAACGACAATCAATCGATCGCATACCCAATACGCGATAGAGAGGTCGACGGTGAGACCAGTGGTAGATGGGTGGTGACCGGCGGCGATGGGAGTGACAAAGGTGGTGGGAGCGATGGCGGCGATGGCCGTTAGCAAGGTGACGGGAGAGAGGAGGCGATTTCAGTGAGGAAGATAGCGCGAAAGAAGAGTTACTGTAAGTACAGTGTGCAGAGTAAACGGGCAAATGTTGTAGTTAAAAGGACTTTAGATTACGGTTTACATGAAAACCGTAATGTAAAGTCACACTTTAAATGACGGTTCCTAAAGAACCGTAATCTAAAGTGTAACGAAATAAAAAAATAGCGCGAAATTATTTGGCCTATGGGGTTTCGAACTCAAGATCGATGGTGTTGACTCATGTACCCACGCCATTAAGCCATGAGTCTTATTCGATCAAACATATGTAACACATTATATAAAGTTATTTTTAATCTAAAATACACTGATAAACGACGTCGTTAACTATAATTTAGATTACGCGCGGCGTCGAAAAAATCAAATAACACGGGAAATATTTGGCGTCAGGTGAAAACGACGTCGTTGACCATCAGTCGGAGGTAGGCGCGCCTTTTTTAGGACGGACTTTAGCTGACGGTTATTAGTAAACCGTAATCTAAAGTCCGTTGACCGTAAAGCGCGCGTCAACACGGGACTTTAGATTACGGTTTCACTGATAACCGTCATCTAAAGTCCGTCCTAAAAAGGCGTGCCTACCTCCGATCGATTATTGCTTACGGTTAATTCAATAAACGTCGTTAATTAACTCCGACCTTCATATTAATTACGGTTTCTGTTAAAGCCGTGATTAAACCACCGTCATTAAAGGCTTCCGTTCCACCAGTGATAGTTCTTAGGTTGTGTGACCATAGCTATCTCCTATGTTATGGCTGAAAAGTGACTGCTTTATCGTGCATTATGTGATCTTTTCATCTCAGGTGCTTCTTGCTCTCTCTAGAGTTATGTTGGTTTTTCTTTCAGTGCTTGGATCGGTTGGATTTTTCAGTGCCATTGGTGTAAGTCTACACTTATGTGGCCTCTTTGCCATCTAGAATTTCCCTTCTGTCTTAAATCATTTTTTCATCTTTGCATATTATCCTGAAGTATAATTAATGTTTATTGAATGTCATATTTTTATTGTTTATATCGTGGAGGACAATAATTCTGAGCATCCTTTGTCTCAGATTTGTCTCTGACACACAGCATCCTTGAGCATCTCTACGGACACTATGAGTACTCTTTGTACTATCTTTAATCATAGCATAGCAGTTATTAGTGTTACGTTTACCAGAAAGTGAGATGATCACTCTTGGTTTTTCTGTAGGGTTTGGTCAGGCTCCTTTCAACATGTGCTAGTGGCTCCACAGTGGGGGCTAAGACTTTGATTCTTCTTGGAGTAAGTCGTATTCTTAGTGATATACTGGTAGGGTCTGGTTTTGTTGGAAGCTTGTCAATTTCTCCTGCATTAAGCCGACCCGCAGTGCAGGTTTCTAGTTTCATTGGATGTTTTCATTGTTTGCTTTATGTTTTTTTGCTCTACACGTTTAGACAACTTCAAAAACAAAATGTACTAATTTAGATGATCGTTTAGACAACCTGCCAGCTCCCATTTCTTTGCAGAAGGATCTTTCTTTAAGAAATCTCCAGCTACAAGTCCCAATATTTTAACATAACTGGTGCTACCGTTTTCGGGTTTCTTCTATTCTTTTCCTTTCTCTGTCGGAGTTTGTTAAAATTTCTCCTTTTTTGTTTATTGAGTAGTCGACCAGCAAAATAATAGAGACATACGAATGTTGATTTTTATTGACAGTTCAGGTACGAGTGAAGGGAAACCAAAGAGAGTACCATTTACAGAGGAGATGATTGATGCTTATGTGGAGTCACTGATGACTTCATATGCCTACAGAAACAGGTCAGTTTCATAGGAGATGATTGTCGCTTGACCTTCCTAGCAATGTGGATATGGTTGTAATCATAATTAGTCTTATTTGTCGGTTTAGGTCTTGTGTTGATTTTTGAATCTTGATCTGGTGTGTTGAATATTGTGAATTAGTATCTAGCTGAATAATGGTTGTTGTATGAGCTCTGTTAAGCTCCTGCTGGTTTTGAATTACATTTGTTGTTAATTATGAGGAATTTGCTGGATGCTTGGCATTATGTCTCTCCCTTTTCCAGGTCCCAAGGAGTTTACATCTTTGTTTTATATGGACTTCAGAACTGGAGGGTATGCCATTCAACTATAGTAGCCTCTAAGTTATTAGATTAAAGAATAATTCATTCTGTGATCTATTTTTTCAATGATGCTAACTGCTGGTTCTTTTTTTTCAGTCAATATTGAGAGGTTTGATAGGGACAGGAGTGGCAAGATAGATGCTTCAGAACTACGAGAAGCACTTTTGAGCATTGGATTTGCTCTGGAAAGATGCTAAACGACAGGTAGAATATAACATTACTCAAAATTCCACATAACATATGATATCAGTTAACAGTTATGAGCATTTACTAGATCCAAATTAATTTTCTTTTATTGCTTAGGTCAGTAAGAATGATATTAGGACATGTATATATGTATAGCTTGTCTTTGATCTTGTGATATTTACAATTAGATGGTGCTCGTGAGTACTCTTTGAAGCAATTGTTGCTTGACCTTCCTAGCAATGTGGACATGGTTGTAATCATAATTAATCTTATTTGTCGGTTTATGTCTTGTGTTGATTTTTGAATCTTGAGATTTAATGCAAAAGACTTGCTGTGAGTATGAGGATGCTTAAAGGTGGTAGATAAATTAGCCTTTTCTTTGAGGCACCAGAAAGGTACCTAGATGTTTAGGTGCTTTAGTCTGATTTTATTTTTTTTTCTAAAAGTACATCTATGAGGGCAACAAAAGTCGCCCTGCTAGATGATCAAAGGGGGCAACCAAAACGCTTTGTCACCATTGACATAAATCAAAGGGGGTGACTGAAATAACTTGTTCCCGTAGACAGTAATCAAAGGGGGCGACTAAGATAACTCGTTGCCGTAGATAGTAATCAAAGGGGGCGACTAAGATAACTCGTTGCCGTAGATAGTAATCAAAGGGGGCGACTAATCCAGTCGTCACCATAGATGCAGTCAAAGACTCGTGAGAACTACTATCAAAAGAGGGCGAGTTTTCCTAATTGCCCCTATTGATATAAAACAACGGGGGCGACCGAGTTATGTCGCCCCTCTTGATCATCGGTCAAAAAGCAACACATATTGCTTCCTCTGCTTCATCTCAAAGAGGGCGACTTTAGTTGCCCTCGTAGATATTATCAAGCACGACGACCAAACTAGGTCGTCACCATATTCTACCATGGCATATCTTAAGAGGCAATCGTGGAGGCAATTATTAGGTCGCCCTCTTAGGCTAACGTGGCAAGTTTTTGATCTATTAGGGCAATAAAAGTTGCCCTCATAGATCTCATATGTTGTAGTGTAGGTAGTGTCAAGGGTTGCTTCATGGAAGGAATGACGAAATGGAGTAATTGAAGTGAGGTATTTTCGGCCAACACAAGGCAAATGAAGAGATGGAAACTTAGAGCACATGTTACCTTTGTTTGTGTTGAATCTAGTTTCCTCCTTTACTAAGCTTATTCTCGGTTTTCTAACAACCCTCCTTGGTGGTTGTTTTCAGCTTCAACAAGAGGAAGGAGATGAAGCTTGGTCATGTGTAAAAAGAGAAGGAGATTTAGAGCTTAAACCAGTGTTTTTAGAGCTAGAGCATTTAATGTCTTTAATGGAGTTTAAAGGACAAGCAAAAAAGGGGGAGAAGATGTAGCCTTACCTCACGGTGGAAGGAGAAAGAGAAGATGGTTGGGTTGTGTGCCGACAAAGAAGAAAGAATGGGGTTGGGTATGTTATGTAAGTGTAGAAGATTTCTTAAGACAATTGTTTATTCTAGGCAAGTACACGTCTCTTCTCTTTCCTCCTTAATTTACTCCTCTTTTTCCTTCTCTTTGCTCTCTTTTATGGCTGGCTGATCAAATGGGAAGGATGGGTGTGAAATGGAGTAGGTAATATGTTGTACTTGTTTACTAGCAACGCCACAAATCTAGCTTGTTTTACTAATCCAAGTCCCTTCTTTTCTTGTTTCTTATCGGCGAACAAAGCAGCGCACAAGGGCGGCAGCTCCTTGCCAATCTTCCTCCCTTGGTTTGAGGCAATCCATGTACTTGTATGTGTATTATATTATGTAGGTATTTAGGTGTAGTTTATTTTAGAAACTTTTCCTTACTTCCCCATCCTTCTTCCTTCTTGATTTACGACAGTAGTAGCAGCAGCAAGGCTGCTCTATTATTATTTTTTTGTCACATTGTAACATTATATATTTGTAGTTGTAACATGTACTTATATTAGGAAGTAGTGGACTTGTTTCATGTGTGGGTTGTAACACATTTATTGTCTTGCTTTAAGGTGTATTTCCTAGTTAATTTATGTGTTAATGTATCATATATTACATTAGCCTTAGGAGTTGATTTCTCCTTATAATTGCTCTCTTTTTAATCCTCTATTTAATGTAGAGTTTAATGCTCAATGAATCGTACATACTCGGTTATAAGTGTATGTTTAGGAATTATAAAATTCCTTAACGAATTAAGGTTCCTTGTTTATTGATTATCCCTGATTAGATTCTTTTATTTAAATTAATTCCTTATTAATTAAGGTAATTAATGTTTGGGTATTTCATGTTTAATGGGAAAAAGCTTACTGGTTGTAACACATCGGTAGTATCAATCCATTCGTTTTAAAAAACTCAAAAGGTGAATCATAAGGTAGTGTTGAACGCTGTAAAAAAAAGTAGGATAATATATGTTGCCAACAAAAACTACAAAAATTAACAAATAAGTCCGTAACGGACATGGCGAAGACGTCCGCTCCGGAAGTCTAACTGAGAGGTATGTTCCAGACCTTTTTGAAAGCGGGTGTCCTTGTATAATGTCCGAACACTTTGATAAAGTTTACGGACTGTACATTGTGTTTTCCACACGATTAAAAATGGACCTTGGCACATTTGAGCCCTCTGTTGGATTTTCAATGCTTTCACGTTAGTCGGTTAGACAATTTCACTGCTCACAACCTAGCTTCAGCTCCCTGCGAGTTGTTGGAAGTCTTCTGACTTCCCACCCTATGTACTCACTCTATGTTCTTAATATAATCTTTTCGTTGGTTTCAAAAAAAAATGGACCTTTGACCAGAAAAGTAATTTCTTCATTTCAATTTCATTCAAATCTTATTTTATGTCGGTGTTCGACTCCCTCTGTCATTTCCTTTGCTAAATCAGATAAACGATGTTTTATCTCCAAAAGTTTTTTTCCTTCTTCCCCAGTTTGAATTTCATTTCTCCTTCATTATGTTGTTTCAATTGATTAATGTAGAGCCTCCCAACTCTATATATATATATTCCCTCCTTATCTGAAACTCCTGTCTATAAAAAAATTATCTATTTAAAAAAATATTAAATAAAATTATTGTGATAAATTTGAAAAATATATTTTTTTTGAATACAAATTCTAAAAAGTTAACTATATTAATAACTACAAATTCATTAAATTTATGCTGCACTGATATACGACTACTTAAATATACCATCTAACTTTTCCATTTGAGAGACAGCTGCACCATAACTTGGCCCTTAAATATCCTAGCGACTCCACTCCCCTCATCCCCTCATAATTTCAGGCATCAAACTGCAGCTACACACCGCCGCCTCCCACAATGACGTCCACCCTAACCGTCGGTTCGAAGCTCCCAGACGCAAAACTATCCTACTTCGACGCGGCGGGAGAGATCCAGACCACCACAATCTCTGAACTAACCAAAGGAAAGAAAACAATCCTCTTCGCCGTCCCGGGAGCCTTTACCCCAACCTGCTCCCAGAAACACGTTCCTGGATTCGTGGAGAAGTCCAGCGAGCTGAAGTCGAAGGTCGATGTCATCGCCTGCGTGTCGGTGAACGACGCGTTTGTGATGAGGGCGTGGAAGGAGAATTTAGGGATAAAAGATGAAGTTCTGCTGCTGAGCGACGGGAATATGGAGTTCACTAAAGCTATTGGGGCAGAGCTGGATCTGAGCGAGAAGCCTGTTGGGTTAGGGATGAGATCGAGAAGGTACTCTATGCTGGTGGAGGATGGTGTCGTTAAGGTGCTGAATATGGAGGAAGGTGGATCGTTTACCTCCAGCAGTGCGGAGGATATCCTCAAAGTGCTGTGAAGATGAGGTTGGGAGATAGACTGCTAGAGATGGGATGTCTCTGTCGTTGAGATAAGCTATATGTTTGGATAGTTTCCTCTTCACTATGAGAACTAGGTTATGGGATGTTTGATAATAAAAATGTATGCCGTGTTTTCTTTTGTAGCCGATATGAGAGATCTAGAAAACCTCTTCTGATCGGTGCAAAGTTGTAAACATTGTGGTGTGTTGCTGTAGTGTTCTGGCAGATTGAAGTTAAATATGATGGAGTGACAGCAGGATCATTTATCTAGATGGTTATTCTATGGAGTCTGTTCCATGTATTATATGTCTGTTAGTTAAGTATTCTTCTGTTCTTCCTGTTATAGTATGTTTCAGTGCTGGAATGCGACTCATTATCTGGTCTGATTAGATGGTTCTGTTCTTCTGAACTTAGATTCTGATCATCACTGTTGTTAGGTAATGTGTTTATCTTTAACAGGGAGCATTAATTTTTCAGCTCTTGATAGTGGCACCAGTGTGATCGCGGGTGATTTCTCCAAAGTTGGTTCTTAGATCTATTTGTTGCGGCAATGTTGATGCTAAGAGAAACCTGTTTGGAAAACGCTATCAAGAAGAACAGTACTATTTCATTGATTCCTCATTAACCTGAATAAAAGATAAATTATTTCATCTGTTTTTTAAGGTTCCTTGTTGAATAGAAAACCCAAAGACGATTGAGCTCCTTCTCCAATCATCTCCTGTCTTCGGAATTGAGATTTCAACGAAACAGTCTTGACAGCCTCCTTACTTTTAGAAAAGGAATTGAGCCACATTCGATCAAACCACTCAGTTGGTCTTTGGCCCCTAGTAGCAGAACGTTTAATACAGGAAAGGATGTTTTGAAACGCAATTAAGCTTCACTTTCGGGTTGCTGACTTTATTCCAGGCCCTCATGAGACTTCTCGAGGCTGCCATCTCCATTGGCTGTGCATCTGTTTATATAAGGGTTGGAGGTTATTTTGTGTTTTAGATGGTCATACTTGGGATCAAACAGAACCGCATTCTGATATTATCGTATCTTTAGAAAGGAAGATAACCTTCCAGCTTTCTTGTTAACTAGGAAAGTTTTCACCACTAGGAGGAGTTGGGATAGGGATGAGGCAGGCTGCCATCCTTGATGGTTTGAGGGCATGTTCCATTGATTTGAAGGGCCTTGTGTAAGTTTGAGTCGGTTTGCATATATGGTTCCAAGAATTTAGTCAAACTAAAAAAAGTGCATAAATTACAGAGTAAATATTTTCTCAAACAACACAATTTCTTTTCCCTTCAGTTGACAGATTCATGATCAAGAAGCTTGATTTCAGATGCTTGAAACATCTATGATTAGCGAGCCATGTCTTTTGGATTAAAATGAGCGAGGGCCTCTATGGGAGCAACTTGTTGTCCATCATCAGTATGTGCAACTGCTAACAGTTAAACTCAACAGTCATTGGCAACAGTTGCTCCCAAACTGGCCCAGCGTTTTGGTGTCAGTATTATTTGCGTTTGTCACACTGACACTACCTTGAGAAAATGAGTGTTGTTCGTATTTTTCAGATAAAGTTAATCGAGGCAGGAGTGAGAAGCTGCTGGTTGGATGCAGAACAGGAAGCATACAATGGTAATGGCAGTTTGATTTTGCAGGACTGGCTGATTCTGCAAGCCTGGAAAAACTGATGATACACGAAGATAAAGAACTTACCTGCTATTTCAGTTTTTATAACTCACTTCCAGATATCATTGGCTATAAGCCCTCAAGCACTTATAAACATCTTATGATAGCATTTTTTAGTGAGCATGTGTTTTGAACTATGGCATTCATCAGGTTTATCGAGGAATGCTAGCATTTTCGTATCAGATAAAGGGTATATCTTATATTGCTGAAATTAAATTGTAATTTGCTTCATAAGTTGAGTTTTCTTTTCAACTTTCTTCTGTCATTTTCCCTTGATTGATAGTATTTTGTTATTATCAAGTGGTTCAGATCTCATGATGCTAAGCATCGCAGTCAAGATTCCTGATGATGTAAATTATTTTATCAACTCCCCTGACACGCATGTTTATTGCAGATACGAAGTGTTTGCATTGCATCTCATCCACCTCAAAGTGATATGCTGTGGTACCTACCTAACTACTATACAATCCAGATTAGTTTATGTGCCTGCCGATCTGGTGATCTACAATACCCTTGCCGTTTGCTTTGTCACGTATTCCTTCAATAATCTCTTTATTTTTGTTGCTTTATTTTTAGATGTATTCAGGAAATGACTCCTGTTATTGAATGATGGATCTGTATGGCCAGTTGACTGTGTGTATCTGATATGAAATAAATTATTAAGAATCAAGATGAGGTCATTGATCATGCCTTTTCAACTTCCCAAGTTGACTAGTCTGGGTATCGGGTTGTCGCTTGCCCTGTCTTTTGGTTTGTGGCAAAGCTTTTTTGTTTTGTCACTGTGCTGGCAATTCTAGAGTTGGAGAAGCATGCGGAAGTGTTCTACTCGTATGTTTAGTTTACTCCTTGCGCAGTGAGGAGATGATGGCCTCGGTTTTCTAGCATGAAAGGTAGCCCATGAATGCAGCAGTTGTTTATGCCTTAGTGGAAAGCGAAGATTCAATAACTATTGTAGTTTGAGTACCAATATCTGATCCTGGGCTGTGGTCTTAGGAGGACAATTTTTTAGGACCATCCTACAATCAATCATAATTCTGCACTGTATAGTTAAATGGCTGAAAATGTTTGGGATGATGTAAGTTCTTGAATGGATTTTTAAGTTACTCTTAAAGGTTAAAAGAGTTGATTTGTACACATTTACAATTGATATATCTGCTGCGTTATTTCTATAATCCCTCGGCGTGCTGAAAAGGGACTTTCGATTTCGTTTAAAACCATGTTGTTTTTGCCCTTTTTAGTTAGGTAAACTCATAACCTCGTAGTATATTTTTGTTAAAAATATTCCCAATTAACGTGTGACAAAATGAACGCATTACAGTACAAATGTGTTTCTATAAATACTACCACCTAATAGGACAATAAGTATTGCACAATATACTGACGTATGGTATAGGTGCTCTTATCTGAGCTTGTATCAATTTATCGTTGATTATATACCAAATATAAAACAATCAAGCACCAACTTAACTATAGTAAGATAGTAGTTGCTTAAAACAATATATAACATTATCTCAATATTATGTATTCGATAGCTTGGTACCTTGTTTTTGTTCAATTGAATATTTTTTATGCATGGTGATATAAATGCTATATAATTTTGATGCTGCCCACATGATAATTTGGTGCTAGCTATTTTTTGGAACAACGAGTGTCGTTATATATATTTTTTTATAGTTACGGTAGTGGATAGGTTTCGAACCCGGAACATTTGGTTCTACGATACCGCTCCTCTACCGAAACTAGTGTCGATATATGCTGAGCTTAATATGTTTCACCAACTTTCATTTGTAACTGACAACAAACACATGTTATAAATTTGTTTTGATCTGGACCATTTATTATCTCATTGACTAATATAGCAGTTCAGAATTAATCCAAAATATTGAAGGACCGATAATAGATCCATAATATAACCTATATATATTCCACGACGCACTACAACATCGCAGGATGACAATGGGTGACGGGTGCCCATTTCACCTGACAACCTGATCCACTAAAATGTGTAAAAAAACTGGAAAAAAGGGTGACGGGTCAGGTCAGGTGAACATTTTCACCCGGTTACCCGACCCATCACCGTATGTACATATTAAATATAAAAAAAATACCTATCCTATATTAATTGTGATAGTTGGAAATTTTTGGTTAATACACATATATTGTTTGCATTAATTGATGTGGCATTATTGAACAAATACAAGTGTGTTTAAAAAAAACAAAGTTTATATAAAGTGTTAAAGATTAAAAAATGATTGCTGGAAAAAAGGATGAAGGGTTCACCTATTGTACCCGCGGGTGACAGGTGAAATGGATGACTGGTGATGAAGTTACAGGTGACGAACAAGATCAGATGATGCAGATGAAAAATAAGGTACGAATCGGATGGAACGTCACCCAACCTGAACCCGAACCATAACCATCCCTACTGATCGCACCTCACGGTCTAATACGACCATCCACATATAGTTCAAGAATAGTCTTTCTACTAAGCCGCTCTACTCAAGATCTTGCTTCCCAAAGATAACATGCAGTGCCAAGCCACTTTATCTCTAAGGGCCCAGTACATCATTTTTTTATTAATATTTCTATATTATAGTGTTTATTTTGTTATGAGTTTAGTCTATTTATTAAAACTATCTAAAAAATCATGTAATAGTTATTATTTTTAATTATCATTAGCCTATCTTAATTTGTTAGTAAAATGTGAAAACATGTTATCAAATACCTTATATTTTATATACTTATATTTTTATAACTATAATTTGAACTCAAATTTGAATCCGAAATATAAATTTGGTTTATCACTATAACTTTAATGTTATGTACTATAATTTAGTGATTCATGTCTACATTAAAACATAACATTTAATTATATTTGAGTATTTTTATTTTAACCATTTATTATTTATTTTCAAAATATTAATATTAATATTATATATGAATGTTAAAAAAATTGTACCTAACCTTAAAATTCTAGCTCCACCAAATAGTAAGTATGTGGCAATTATTCTTTTTTTAAAAAAATGCATGTGGCAATTAATAGTTGTCAGTTTTGTAGTCTACTTCACTTTTTACGTTTCATTTATGCATTGTTGTCAGTTCTACTTTCACTTTTTACGGTTCATTTATTTTGGCCGGACCATCATACCCGATGCTGAAGTAGATTGACAAAAAAACTTATTTTGTAGTACAGTCTGTTTTTTTCTTTACTACTTATTAGAATTTCTTTTTTTTTTTTTTGCCGCATTAGAATTTCTTTAATATGACGGTACGGTACGACTATACTTTAGCCAAATTCATAACATGTCCCTAAAAAACAAATTACATAATGTCACTATATTTTTATAAAAGTTCATTAAATGTCATCATATTATAGAAGATAAAATACTTACTAACTGTTCACGATATACCTTTAAATATTAAAAAATTCACTAAAATCACAAAAAATTTAAAATATTATAAAATATAAATAACTATAAAAAATATTTAAAATATTATAAAAAATTACAAAATGTTGAAAAAATAAAATAAAAATATCATAAACCTTAAAAAAATTAAACATTTTTATTTTAAAAAAATAATTTAGTATCAGAAAGAATATGGTAATTTAAACACATAAATTATATTTTTTATCAAATATATCAATTAAGTACCATAATTTTTCACCATACATTTTTTAAATTAACAATTTTTACAAATTTTTCTAAAAAATATTATGTCATAAAGTTATTTATATAGAATAAAAATTATAAAAATAAATTTACTAAAAAATAAATAAATAATAGTTTTTCAAAAAATAAACAATTTATTCAACAAAATATATTATACTATAATTTTTCAAATAATATTAAATAAATATTTTAAAAAATATATATCGAACATAGATTTTACCACATATCAAAAAAAATATGTTATAAAGTATTTGTAAAATAGAATATAAAATTTTAAAAATGAATTTTTAAATTGGAGTTAAAATTATAAATAATTGATTTGATAAATAATTGAATTTGGTAGAAAAAAAATTCTTAAATTTAGATAAAAATTATGGTACTTAATTGATATAAATTGGAATGAGTTATGTGTTTAAAATTATTTTATTTTATGATACTAACCAATTTTTTAAATTGAAGTTTTTTTCAATAGTTTTTATTTTATTTCAAAATTTTACAATGTTTTTTATAGTACTATAAAAAAATCTTGATTTTTTAATTTTAGTGAATTTTTAATATTTAAATGACATATTTTGATTTTTAAAAATATTTTATTAATTAGTAAAAATATTTTTCCTTCTAATCAATAATATAGTGATTATTTTATAAAACATATACAAAAATATCTCGATATTTTGTGACGTAGCTGCGTTTATATTAATCTCATCATGGTTAGTATTTAGAATGTGATAAGTGTGTTGTGGAATTAAGTTATTGTCCGATGCAAATGTGACACATGTCACACTTTTGAAAAAAAAACAGCTGTAAAGTCTTCATCATCGCAGACGAACGGACCTTGTAGTAGTCTTTCATGAATGTATTTTCAAAAAACTAATGAATATACGCAATAAAGTATGACTAGAAAGGAAGCACACACATATAGCGGTGGGTAGGTAGGGCAAATTCGTGTGTACGGACCGCCGTGTATAACAGTGTGCGAACGGGGTGATATGGCGGTCCAGTCAGCAGTGACTGGACTGTTTTGCTGACTGGGTGTCTTTTATCATATAATTTTAAATTGTTGTAACTTTTAATATATAAGTCCAAAATGAAAAAAAATTATATCATTGTCACCTAAATCAAGTTCTTCAAAACAAGACCAGTCATTGATATGTTTGACAAGTTAAAAAAAAAACTATTTTACATGAGTATGATGATATACTAAAATCATATATGATTCATTAGTTTTGATATTATGATTCATTAAAATTGATATTATGATTCATTAAATATCATTAAATAATAAGTGGTGAATTAGATTACAAATTTTGGAACCGATAAAAAATCATTATTGTTTTGTAATGGATTATTATTGTTGTATAGTGATTTTAAACCTTATATGATGAATCATGTATTTTTCATACATACCAAATATTATTTTATATATTTTTTATATGTTTACGATGATACACTAAAATGAAGATATGATTCATTATTTTGATATTATGATTTCATTAAAAATTGATATTATGATTCATACTAATAAGTGGTGAATTAGATAATAATCTTCGGAACCGATAAAAATTATTGTTGTTTGTAGTGTATTATTATTGTTGTATAGTGTATTTTTAAACCTCATATGGCGAATCGCATATTTTTCAAACATATCAAATATTTTTGTGTTGTATTATTGTGTAAAATTTTTTATTCTTATAGGTTTGCGATGATACACTAAAATGAAGATATGATTCATTATTTTGATATTATGGTTCATTAAAAGTGGTATTATGATACATTAAAATGATGTTATGAATCATAAGTCTCATTGATTATATATATATATAAATTTTTTAAAGTTCTCAAAACATATCCATGTTTGGTCTTATTTTGAAGAGCTTGAATTTAGATGAAAATAGTATAATTTTTTTTTACATTTTGACATATATTTTAAAAAATACAATAATTTAAACTAATATGATAAAAAAATAACCCAGTCAGTAGCTGACTGGACTGCTGACTGGGTGTCAGCTCATCCAGCCGCACTCAAATTCTACGCGGTCCGCACCATCGCACGTCTGGTAGGTAGATGTCAGTTGTTGTCACCCGATAGAGAAAAGGTACTTGTAAGTCAAAAAAGAGGAATGGCGCCCTTTACCTGATGGCCACTCTCCTAATCTCCTTTACAAAAAGATAAATTGAATATAAATTTCTCCTGTTCCAGGTGCCTGCAGCCGGTTAGGCAGACCTTTAAAACGTGAATTGTTGTAAGATAAATAGGAATATGCGTATGCCGCGTCCGAAGATGCCAATACCACCGCCCCCTTCTTTTTTTGTTCGCTGTCACATTTGGGGCGAACGGGATAAAAATTGATAAGCCTTGTGTAGTTTGTAATTGGTTAAATCTTTGGCCATATATTAAAACACAAAACTATGTGTCAATCTTAGATAGATTAATTAGAGTTAGCTCTATGCTAACGGGTTACCCAGCTAATGTTGCTTATGATCGCTGGTATTTTTGCTCTATAAAATTTTGGGAATTTTAACTAAATATCACTGAGTTTTTGTTTAATTCACGATATAATATTGTATTTTTAAAATTACAAAGATAACACTAAGTTTATTTATTTCACCAGATAACACTATGTCTCATATTTTATTAAATGTTCCATTAATATCGTTAGAAAAAAGACTAAACTACCCATATAAATGTTTAACCAAAAGTGGTATCTTATGAAATTTATCAGTATGACAAATCACTTTCAAGTTGTTATTAATAACAGAGGTAGTTTGGTCATTTTACTGGAATATAACGAAACATTTAACAAAATATGAGATAGAGTGTTATTTGATGAAATAATAAAAAACTTAGTGTTATCCTGTGTAATTTAAAACACAGTGGTATATCGTGAATTAAGTAAAAACACGGTGGTATTTGGTGAAATTACCTTAAATTTTTTATAGTTAATATATAAAAATTGTACTGATTTATATATAAAGGTATATATTGAATTTAAAATTATTGAAATTATACTAGATATGCATACTAATTTATTAAATTGTATGATAAATTAAAATTTGAACTTTTACAGAATACAAATTTGAACCACTACTGTAGTCAAAGATAACTAATTATACTTGTAGCTAAAAGAGATTGGATTGACTATGAGAAGATGCGATAAAATATATTTATTAGTAAATGTCTCTATACATCTATGTTTTAGATTGGTTCAATAATGAATTCTAATTTCTAATTGCATGCGTTTTTTATACGTGGGAGCTGCAGCAGCTATTATTTTTAAAAATCGTTTTATATAAAACTAAATAATATGCAAACCAAACCAACAAATTAACCACACAAGATGACATATTTATCCTAAAAAAAGATGGTTTGGAGGATTCTTGTTCCCCTACTTCACCCTCCACCTACTCGATTTCGTGTGTTTTCCTTATTCAATCGGTCTATTTGGTAACTTTGTTATTCTCATTGGCGACTAATGAGTGATGATTGGTGATTGTTATTTGCTTATGATTGAAAATCATAGTAGATGATTATTTAAACCAAATACTTGGCTACAGCTGGATGTAGCCAACTGTAGCTACATCCCTGTAGTTCCGTTCGTTTTTTTTACGCGTGCAATGTGGTGTTTTGTTTTGTTTTTTTATTTATCACAAAAACTTTAAATTGCTATAACTTTTAATATATAAATCTAAAATGAAAAAAAATATCATTGTTCACCTAAATTTGAGCTCTTCAAGACAAGACCAATCAGGATATGTTTTGACAAATTTTTTAAAAAATATTTTTCATATACATACACTAAAATGATAATATGATTCATTAATTTTATATTATGATTCATTAAAGTTGATTATTATGATCATCAAGTAATAAGTGGTGAATTCGACGTTTTTAGCTTTTTCTATGGTGGGTTTTGGGGTAGGGTAATCTATTTGGAATTTGTTCTGTGTACTTTATATTGTAGCAACTAACTCGACAGACCCTAAAACCCGCCACTGCAAACCCTAAAACTACCTTCGACGTTTTTTAGCTATCCTAGGGTGGATTTTAGGGTGTTTGGGGGTAGGGTAATCTATTTGGAATTTGTTTCGTACTTTTTATTGTAGCAACTAACTCGGACAGGTTTTTAGGGTTTGTGGCCACTGTAAAACCCTAAAAATGTCGTCGGTGTTTATTAGCTTTCCTAGGGTGGGTTTAGGGGTGTGGGGGGTAGGGTAATCTATTTTGAAAGCTGTTATATACTTTAATGTGAGAATGTATATATTTTAATGTGAGAAAGTACATGTTTTAATGTGACGTTGTACATGTTCAAATGTGAGAAGTACATGTTCAATTACGAGAATGTATATGTTTAATGTACATCTGTACATGTTTGTATGACCGTCTGTACAAGTGTTCTTCCTTATATGTACAGGTTTTAATATAAGGATGTACATATTTAATGATCCGTACAAGTTTATATGACTATCTATATGTTTTTAATGTACATGTTTTTACGTGGGGATGTACATGTTTTAGTGAACATTTGTACAGGTTTGTATGACCATCTATACAAGTTTTCTTTACGTTCTATGCTCCATACATGTAAAATTAATTTTTTAAAAGTTATCACAATTATCCATGTCTGATCTTGTTTTGAAGAGCTTGAATTAGGAGAACAATGATATAATTTTTCATTTTGGACATATATATATATTAAAAGTTACAATAATTTAAAGATTTTGTGATAAAAAAAAAGAAAATCTTGAAAAAAAAACAAACCGTAGGAAAGCGGGGGGCGTGCAAAAAAAAAGAATTAAACGCGCACTGCTGCACGCTCCTGGATTGTAGCCATCTCTGGCTACAGTTACATGTAGCCAAGACAGGTCCTTATTTAAATGTTTAATTTAAGTTACTCTAAGTTTTTAGTTTTTGATGTAAAATTATGGGTATCATGTAGTCACCGATTTTCCGAGGAGATTTATTTTCATGTAATAAATGAACTGAAACTCGTAGCTCAGTCGTGTTTTTTTCTTCGCACAGTTGGAATTTAAAAAATTTTATGATCTTACCCCTGTTTCAATATTTTCTAAAAATTACCATATTTACCCATAATTTGTGACATATTACGAAGCTCATCCATCCAAATATCATTACACACAGTCGTAATTCCAATACGCTCTGTCAAAAAATAACCAATTTAGGTGCTAACGTAGGCAAAATTTATTAAAAAATGGTCGATAAAAGCAAAAAGGATTCCGAAGTATTTAAGAAGAAATGACACATATATCAGAAAAATTATCAGCAAAGTATACTATGACAAAGTAGACGAAAAGACGAACGCGCGTCCTTCGTTACCGGAGCCGGCGCGGCCCTTCTCTGTTGGCACATACACCGGGTTTTGGTCTTAAAATTGTCATATCTTCTTTGTTATAGCTCCGTTTTTTATCCGTTACGCCGACACGTTCTTATTTCGTCTACTTTGTTATGGTATACTTTGCTGATAATTTTCCTGATATATGTGTTATTTCTTCTTAAGTTCAAACAAGACATCGATGATAGGCAAAATTTATTAAAAAATGGTCCGATAAAAGCAAAAAGGATTCCGAAGTATTTAAGAAGAAATAACACATATATCAGAAAAATTATTAGCAAAGTATACTATGACAAAGTAGACGAAAAGACGGACGCGCGCCTCCTTACCGGCGCCGGCGCCGGCCCTTCTCTGTTGGTGCCAACGCCGAGTTCCGGTCTTAAAATCGCCATATCTTATTCGTTATAGCTCTTTTTTATCCTTTTGCGTCGATGCGTTCGTCTTTTGTCTTCTTTTGTCATGGGCACTTTACTGATAATTTTTTATATATGTGTTATTTCTATTTAAGTACTTTGGAATCCTTTTTTGCTTTTATTGGACAGTTTTTTAATAAATTTTGTCTATGTTAGCACCTATATTGATTTATTTTTCTGACTGAGAGTATTTGAATTCTGACTGCACGTAATGAAATTTGGATGCGCCTGTCATATATCACAAATTGTGGTAAATATAGTAATTTTTATAAAATATTGAAGTAAAGGTAAGATGGTTATTTTTTGATTGAGCGAATTGAAATTCTGACTATACGTTGTGACCCTCATGAATGAACGATGAAGCCTTACAATCTTACATATCAAGGTTAATTAGATAAGTCGAATCGATATTGGTACATTTAAATACAGAGTAAGACCATACATACAAATCCATATTGATATATTAATTTCTCTACTCTATATGTATAAAAATGTAGTCAACTATAACTATATGATATAGTAAAGAATATGCATTTTAATGAGGTGAACATCTAAAAGTACTGTTTGATAACTGTAAGGGAAAGTCTTAAAATAAGTTTTTGGTTCTTTAAAACAACCTAAAAGCGTATACGAATATGCGTAAAATGATTAAAATTGTCACCTCTAAACAAATCGACGCATCGTGAGTGGATTATATTTTATAATTAAAATTTACAACTACCATGTATTATGTTAGTTTTATTTACAAATTAACATATATATATATATTTTTATTTATTGAATATGTAAAATAATCTTTTAACATCTACTAAGGAACCAACATCTTATGTTGAATATATTTTTATTGGGTCACACATGTCAAATGTTTATTTAAAAACTTGATATTCACAAAATAACATTTTAATTTTGTACACGTGAAGTTCCGTACAACTAAAAAACAAAATTCTTTTTAATACATTCATGATATACTGATTTGAAACTTGTTCTTCATGTGCCATGAAAAAAATTTTATATTTACAATTTATCATATTTTGTGAAATGACGTAAATAATCACTATTTTACTCCTGACATTGTAGATCATGTTTCAAATTCACATGTGGTAAAATATTCAAAAAATACAAAAATAATATAAATAATTACAGTTATATTTTGAAGGGTAATAATTAAAAAATAACTAAATATTAAACATACACAAACCTAATATTATCATTTTCATTTATGCTTAGATAGATAAGATGTATATTCAAAATATATATATATATATATATTTAAAAAGAAACAGCAAAATTATATACAAATATCTCATCTTATTTTGGATTATATTTTTTTGTAAATTGAAATATATGTAATATTATTTGTAATATTCAATAATTATAAATATTTTAGTGAAGATGAAAATAATAATTAGTCAAAGCTAAAAAAAAAATTAATTTATTTAAATTCTGTGTATGCTTAATAATATCAATTAATTTAATTATATATATATATTCATAATTTTACTACCCTTTTAAATATCTTTATAATTATTTATATTTATAGTATTTTATTTTTTTTAATTTTATAAAAAATTTCTAAATAAAAAAATATATATGTGAACTTGAACAAACATCAAAGATAAAATAGTTATTTTTTAAAATTTATTTCACAAAATATGGTATATTAATTATAAAACTTGTTTATGCGACATAAATACGAGTTTTAAAATTAGGATATATAGTCAATTATAAATACTTTTATGACATTAAAAAAAACCCAACTTAAATGGAAATGTATACAAAACCGGAGAAACCACGTAGAAACGCAAAACATAATGGGGAGAATACAATTTAAACAAAAAAAACCGATGCTAACGGGCGGGTCATATGCTCGGATTTCGATCAACGATTAGGATTTAACATCTAAAACCCCACTTGCGCGAATGGCGAGGTGGCTTACAGACGGCGTGCTCATCTTGCTCACTCCCACCCCAATTTGATTTGTTCTGGCTTGGCAGACAAGAAGCCCCCCTCCTATATACAACCCTTCTGCAACTTTTCACATCGTTCTCCGGCTCTTCGTTTGTATCGCAAAACTCTACATCCATCTATCTCTCTTCACTTTTATCACTTCAGTAGATCTAAAGACTATTTCCATGGCGGCCACCATTAAGTCCGTTAAAGCTAGGCAGATCTTCGACAGCCGTGGCAATCCTACCGTCGAGGTCTCTATCTCTGTGGCTCTCTCGATCTGTTGATTTCTAGTTTGATATTCTCAAATGTGTGAAACTATGAATTTCCGCTCTGAATGGAACATCTGAAAGTTTTCATCGTTTTTTTTGTGTCTCTCTTTAATTTAATTGCTGGATTCTCTCCCTTTGCCGTTTACTTTCCTCTGATTTCACTCGATCTATTGTATGTGTACGAATCAACGCTAGGATCGGTTTCTATTTTTCTTTCTGATGTAAGTTTCCGGCGCCCTGCCTTATTTTTTTTGTGCAGGCTGATGTCCATCTCTCAGACGGAACTTTTGCCAGAGCCGCTGTCCCGAGTGGCGCATCAACTGGTGAGCCGTTATTAAAACTCCTCGTGTTTTCTCTATTTGTTACCGGACTTCTTGTTTTGCGGAGATGCAATACATTGCTCGCGTAATATAGTGACGCTTGCTTAGTTTTTTCACTGAGCGCGATGAAAAAACAGGATTCGTGAGTATTTATGATTGATTCGTGAAAGGCCTTCGCCGACTCGGGTGGACGATTATGAAAAACAGATATAAATTACTGATACGTCTAAGGATATTACTATCGATTAATTTGACGTACGGTTAATGATCGTCTATAGATTAAAATATACTGATGGATTCGTCATGATATATCTCTTTGATCGTACATATCTCTATTATGCAGGAATTATGAAGCTCTTGAGCTCAGGGATGGTGGCTCTGCCTACATGGGGAAGGGTGTTTCCAAGGTTTGGATTAATCTAGCGTATCAATAGCTGTGATGAGATTGGGATTTGGCTAATAATGTGCTATTATTATACCACAAAGATTGATGATTTATAAATATTTGTGCAGGCTGTTGACAATGTCAACAACGTCATTGCCCCTGCTTTGGTCGGAAAGGTACGTGCAATCTCTGTTAATATGAGAATATACGGCACTCTCATTTCCTGTCTACCTTTTTGGTACAAGGGGTAAAAATGATGCAAGTAGGGATTTGTTGCTAAGCTAAAATAAGATGTCTACAATTTCTGCCAATTTTCTAATTCTTTACAACCCCTGTCTCAGATCACTGATACTCTGGTGTATTTTTCTTCAATGCTGACTTTTGAATAGAATTTTGGAGAATTAATGTTGGGACATAGTAGCACTTACCTATACTCGATGGATGCCTACAGGACCCAACTAAGCAGACTGACCTAGATAACTACATGGTTCAAAAGCTTGATGGAACTGTAAATGAGTGGGGATGGTGCAAGCAAAAGGTATTATACGTCCACCAATTCTAGTTCCTCCCCAATGTTCTGAGTTTATTCAAATCACTCTTACTGACATGTATTTCTTTTTTTTTTTTGCGCCTACAGCTTGGTGCAAATGCTATATTGGCTGTGTCTCTTGCCGTTTGCAAGGCTGGTGCTATGGTCAAGAAGGTTCCTCTGTACCAGGTAATTTTTTTTTGTTTTCCTTTTCTTGCATCCTTACAGTGACTAATGCATTATACCTTGGGTAATTCAGAATCGAAACAAGATGGTGGACATGGATTTGTTGCTTGGGAATTGCTTTGTCCTGGCTAGATCATTAAAACTAACACATTGATTTCTGAATGCAGCACATCGCAGACCTTGCCGGTAACAAGAATCTAGTTCTGCCAGTCCCTGCCTTTAATGTCATCAATGGTGGATCACATGCCGGAAACAAGCTTGCTATGCAGGTATCTATGTGTTGGCCTGTTTATTTACCGGTTCATCATTTTATCCAGCTTTATCTGGTATATGTTTTTTAGTCTAAGTATTGACGCTTGTTCTCACACAGGAATTCATGATCCTTCCTACTGGAGCTTGCTCTTTCAAGGAGGCCATGAAGATGGGTAGTGAAGTGTACCATAATTTGAAGGTAACGGAAACTTCCCATGTTATATTTATGCTGACCTGTTTGAAATGATTCTTTCATACTTCGTAGAATCAAGTATAAATTAATAAAGCTATTTTCTCTGCCTTTTGTTTATAACACTTGCTTTTGTTTATAACACTTCATCGTTTAATTACGCACCTTGACTTCACTTTGTTTTGTTCTAAGTAGTTTATGTTATCTATGATCTCGACTTATCTACTTGATTGTTCCTATGATTGTTCCTATGATTGTACACATATGCAGCATTTGAATTTTGGTTTTTTACTCTGCTACTGTTGATATTTCCTTCAGCATGGACTGTAGGTTATATAAAAACTATTTCTGTCACTTGTTTGTTTGTTTAGATGTCAATACTTCAATCATACTTCTCTGCGACTGTTGATATTTCCTTCAGCATGGACTGTAGGTTATATAAAAAACTATTTCTGTCACTTGTTTGTTAGAGATGTCAATGCTTCAATCATACTTCTCTGCTACTGTTGATATTTCCTTCAGCATGGACTGTAGGTTATACAAAAAACTATTTCTGTCACTTGTTTGTTTAAAGATGTCAATACTTTAATCATGAATTTTTTTAGAGATGTGAATACTTTAATCAGGAAATTGAGGTAACATGTTTTGTGAAGGTTATCTTGCTGATACTGTGTCTTTGATTGCCAGAGTGTTATTAAGAAGAAGTATGGTCAAGATGCTACCAATGTGGGTGATGAGGGTGGCTTTGCCCCTAACATTCAGGTTGGAAGCTCTCTATGATCTATCAATGCTTATATGTATACTGTTCATTGTTATTCACATCCTCATTTGCTGATATCTTTGTTTGCAAATAGGATAACAAGGAAGGTCTTGACTTGCTGAAGACAGCCATTGAGAAGGCTGGGTACACCGGCAAGGTGTGTACACTATATTCTGTCTCTGATGCTTTCCTTGCCTGCTTGTTCTTGCTTAAATGTCACGTGGCAGTATTGTGTAATGGTTGACTAATCTTTTTAGGTTGTTATTGGAATGGATGTTGCTGCCTCTGAGTTTTACAAGGAGGACAAGACCTATGACTTGAACTTCAAGGAAGAAGTAAGCTTGGTTATAGTATATGCTTCACTTCATCTTTATGTTCATTTATATTTGTGTTAAACTAACTGATGCAGTTATGCTATTACCGGTTAGTATGAATTTCATGAAAATTGAACTGTTTCTACAGAACAATAATGGAAAGCACAAGCTTTCTGGTGCAGCCCTGAAGGACCTGTACAAATCCTTTGTGTCTGAATATCCCATTGTATCGATTGAAGATCCATTTGATCAGGATGACTGGGAGCACTACGGCATGATGACTTCAGAAATGGGAGAACAAGTGCAGATTGTGGGTGATGATCCTTGTGACCAACCCCAAGGTTAGACTTGCTTGTTGAATGCTGTGCATCTTCTGTGTTATGAGTAGGTTTTTGTGCTCTATTGTTAATTGTTTGGTTTGGTTGTGTTAACCACATGTTAATTCTGATCTGAATTTCAGAGGGTTGAAAAGGCAATCAACAGCAAGGCCTGCAATGCACTTCTCCTCAAGGTAATCACTCCTTGTTTTTAAATTCTACCTCACTGATATAACCGCTTTGGTTTGCTAAGTGTTAAGAACTTGGCTTCTGTGTACAGGTAAACCAAATGGATCAGTGACTGAGAGTATTGAAGCTGTAAAGATGTCAAAGCGTGCTGGATGGGGAGTTATGACCAGCCACCGCAGGTAAAAGAGATCAGATATTTGGTTATTATGGTAACATGTGATATATGGGCTAGTATGGTAACTAATGTCTCTCATCTTAACGGCTTTCTTGATTGGATTCAGTGGTGAAACTGAAGACTCCTTCATTGCTGATCTCGCTGTTGGTTTGTCCACGGTAACTTTCTCCCTATCTTGCTACCAGTCTACTAACACGCTCCGCACTCTTGGGATCTGTGTGAGCGTATACATTCTTGGGAATAGCTTCTTTTAGTTCATCATGTTATTTTTTTGATGGTTGCTCTTGTGGTTCAGGGACAAATCAAGACCGGAGCTCCCTGTAGGTCCGAGCGTCTATCCAAATACAACCAGGTCCGGTGCTTCATCACAAGTCTATAATAAGATACAATTACTCTTCTCAAAAGGGACTCTATTGTTATAATCATGCACGCAGACGAAATAATTAGTTTGATATTTGATATTATTTTTGGTGTTGATTTCAGCTTTTGCGTATCGAGGAGGAGCTCGGAAGCAAGGCTGTGTATGCAGGTGCCAACTTCCGCCGCCCAGTGGAGCCTTACTAAGCTAGAGCATGAGCCTTACTAAGCTAGTTCATGAGCCTTACTAAGCTAGAGCATGAGCCTTACTAAGCTAGTGCATGAGCCTTACTAAGCTACTGCATGAGCCTTACTAGGTTATATTGAGTTTTGAATTTGAATCCGAGGTGTGCAAGCCCGAATGTATTGTGCTTGTGTGTGGTGTAATAATTTTCTCAGACCTTGTTTTGCTGAGCTATAACGCTTCCATGTCAAATTTTGTTGCATGTAGACTTCAGTTATGTTTTTTTTGTGCCTAGAGTAGTTTCAGCTGCTATGCTACATTATAGATGTTTGTTATCGTATCTTGCCCCTTCTCATGAAAGATCTAAATCTGATAGTTCAGGTACACAGCAAGATAAAAAAAAACATTTACCATTTGCTCTGAACCAGATTCCTTTTGCCCGGTCTTGATAGACAAAGCGGAGTGGTTTTCTTTTTACTTACCTGGTTGGTGAACAAAAGCGTGATCACTAATATGTTAAGTAACGTCATCTCCTAATTGGTTAACGAGTTGCAGTCTGCAAAAGGAGATAAATGCCCACCCTATTTCATCTTCGAAGGGAGACGATCGTGAGATTAATCTCACACTTTGGGCTGATAGAGAAACGCTCCCGTTTCGCATAAACCGGCGGCCATAATCCAGCTAGATATCTTCGACAATGTCTGATATACCCCTTGTTAAAAACTTTCCGGTTCCCCGCATTGAAATTGAAGTCCGCTCCCTAACCCAACAACCTTGTACGCCCAGAAATTCAGGTAAACTTCACTTGCGTTTTGCAGCCACAACTCCACAGCAGTAAGGTAACCAATGAATTTTCCAACATTCTGTTTGTCTCCCCTATCCCTAACGTTTAAACATTTTCTTACCATGTTTCGACCTCATATGCAGAGCCTTTTGTTTTGTGATACATCAAAGCTCGAACAGGTAGTGCACCACATTCCTTTTTCTCTCCACATCCAATTTGTACAATGGAGTTTCCATGTGACTGCTTTGTATTTCACCTGCAAGGGAAGGCTGTCAACAGGTATCCCTCTACCATATTTACCTTCTCGTAGCAGTATGCACAATATGGCCATGTTTTTATACATTTTTCCCTAAGCTGTATGCGGTTATAGTTCTGTTTTTTATTTTTTACTATGTGGGATGAACAATAGTGCGGTAGTTGTTTGTAGCAGCAGTAGTTTGTGGTTTATGTTGCTCCAATCTTTTTTGTGCTTCAAACTGTATTTTTCTTGGCTTACGCAAACATTCGTCCAACCTGTTTATTTGCACTAACCAATAGTGAGCATTTTTTGTTGTTCCAATCTTTCTTCGTGCTGTACTTTGATTATTCTTGGCCTATACAAACACTGCTCAAACCTGTTTATTGTGCTAAATAGTAGTATGTATTTGTCATTGCTCCAATCTGAAGTTCTAGTATGATAGTAAGTGTTCTTATTTTCTTAATTGTGCTAACTAGTAGGGTGTAGTTCTAGTGCAACCATTGTCATGTCTAAAGTTCTAGTATGATAGTAAAGTGTTCTTATTTTCTTATCGAGTAGACCACGGGGAAAGATAATGTAGATAAGAGAGAAAGGGAAAGATCTCAAGCAAGCATGAATGCGCCGAGGATGATGTTAAGCTGTTAGTTAATTTGCTTTATTAAATCAATAAACTGAAATCCAGCTAGGGTAAGATGGGTCAATGGTTGGATATAAGCATAATTGAGTACCCATTACTGAAGAATTCAACAAGATTAAAAGAGGAAGGGGAAAGGTGGACATACATTGTTGTAAGAACAAGGAGATTGGTTGAGAGTTGAAGTGGAGATTGGAGAAGTGGAAAGACCTGACCAATAACCAAATTGGACTCTGGTGGAATGAAGTAACAAAAACATTGACCTATCCCTGAGTGGGTAGCAAGGAAAGAGAATGTAATTTTGATGGGCATTGCACTAAATTTTTTGTTCCTAAGTGGGTTGTGTATGTTAAGTACATTGTATTTAACAGTTAATCTCCATTTTTACAAGAAATAGTGGACTTGTGAAGTTGATGAACTCAAAATGACCCTCTCATTTGGTGGATGAGATGGAACTCATCTAGGGTTAAGCATATGCAAACGGTGACTTGAGGATGACACCCGGAGGTTGTTAAAATATCAACACCAATGTTATTATTTTAGTTCTATTTTTTAGAAAGAGTATTAGCTATTTTATAGCAGCATCTTTATTTAGATGAAGGATAAAAAATTAATCATTATCTTCTTATCTGATTATTTAGCCGTTATGTTGTCGTTGTGTTGTTATCTAATTATTTAGCCGTTGCTAGATTTAGGTATTACTCTACTAGCTAGTTTTTAGTTTCCATCATAAATAGCCATGTAAATCAGCATTATAAACTCACTTCATCCAATTCTATCTAATCATTCTATTGCGTAAATATTTGCAACTCTCTATTTTCTACATTGTGTCATCAGAGCCAGCTTTTATTTCTTTTTTCTTCCTTTATCCAAATTAGTAGCAATTATAGCAAAATAGCTTCCATTATCCTCTTGCGCAACAAACCTAAAAAAACGTTTAGCCTCTGCATATGATTCCTCATTATTCTCTATAGTGTATCACTAATTGCACGCTGCACTCACTTGTGAGTTAGTAGAAAGAGTTCAAAGATGAACGATCTTCACGTTGTCGGCGGAATCAAGAAGTTAAATAATCAGAATTACAATTCTTGCTCTACTTGCATGATATCATATCTGCAGGGACAAGATTTGTGGGAGGTTATAAAAGGAAGTGAAGTGCAGTAGCCAACTGATGATACAAATGGGGTGCTGCGCAAATGGAAAATCAAAGCTGGCAAAGCCATGTTCGCGCTTAAGACAACAATTAAAGAAGAGTGCTTGAGCATATAAGAAATCATACTACTCCCAAAGAAGCCTGGGATACTCTTGAAAAGTTGTTCTCGAAAAAGAATGACACTAAACTCCAGCTTCTGGAGAGGAATTTTATCAATTACGCAACGGAACATGACAATTGCAACTACTTCCATAAGGTAAAGTCTCTTTGTCTAGAAAATTCTGAATTGGATCGTGATGCTCGAATTGGTGATGCTAGGATGAAACGAATCATCAACCATGGCTAAAGCCGGACTTCAGAAGCTTCGTTGTGCTATACAAGGTTGGCAAGTTCAGCTCCACTTGTGGAGTTTGAGAATTTGCTAGTTGGACAAGAAGCTTTAGCAAAGCAAATGGGAGAAGTCTTGCTCAAGAATGAAGAAGAGGCACTATATGCTAAGAAAGACAGGTGGAATTCCAAACAACGGGATGGCATCGAATCCAAGAGAAATAATGACAAAGGGAAAGGTAATCGAGGTGAGGAAAATGGTGGAGCAAACGCAAGTCGAAAGAAAAGGTTTGAAGGGAAGTGCTATAATTGTAACAAAATGGGTCATATGCGAAAGACTGTTGGTCAAAGAAGAAGAGAGTAGAAAGCAACGCCGCCACTTCCAGAAGTGAAGATGAATGGGACGTTGAGGCATTATGCTGCGGTGGATTAAAGAGGAGTTTGCCCTTACCGCGACAATAGAGGAGATGGCGCTTACCACAACAACAACAACATCCAATCAGTCGACTACGAGATAGATTGGATTTAGACTCTGGGTGCTCAAACCATATGACCGGTGATAAGAAGAATTGCAAAACTTGTCAAATTACAAAAGGCAATCGAGTAGTCGTGATTGCTTTACAATTCAAGTTCCGATAACTCATGTCGTAATTGTAACACCCCATCTCTAAATACAATGATCGTCGCCCTAAGTCCATCTCGTACATTAACAACACAGCGGAAAAGTTTCTACTAAATTGGTGTTACCGCCCGTTAGTCACCCACATGACTAACTAGGCCTATTCTCTTACAAGTCACGGTCTGACTAACCGGATAATTACTCGAGCATCTAAAACCTACAATTCATAAACCACAACTTATACAGAGTATCTCATATCCCAATAATACATCATACTAACGTCTCATCATATACTAACGAGTGTACATGCACAACTCGTGTAACAAATGTAAAAGCAACCCGAAGTACTCTACCCGCTCCCACTCTCAGGTTGAGTCCTCGTCTGGCACCTACCTACAAAGTTTAAATCACAGGCCCCAAAGGCTCAACACATGGCTGGTACAGAAAACGTGCAGCCCACAAGCTAGCAGGGTTACACACGACTACTTTGTCATATACATGCAATTGTTTATTCATACAAATAATAATAAGAAGTACGATAACACAGCACATTTATGTGAAACATTCACAACTCAAATAAATCAAACGTCGTAATGGACGCCCATTAATGAGTAAGTTAGATCCCTAACTCTCCTGAGGCCTGAGAATTGTTTAGTTCTCGTGTTTGACCATACCTTATAAGTGTCAACAGTTCTCTTAATAGAACTGGTGTTCTCTAACTGAATTGTTTATTTTTGTCGAGTCAAGGTAACCCTAGCCAATGAGTTATTAGCTCCATTGGTTTAATAAACATTAATTCTTAAGTTATGAGGGGTGTAGGCTGACCTTCCTTCCTGCGCCTCCTGAATTTACCTCCCACCTCGAACTGTCTCTCACTCGAGCTGGTCGGGTCAGTTTGTCGACCCTAGGCGGAAGACAGATCTGATACAGATGCCGACCTCCTATCCTAAACATGCATGACCGGAGTCAGTCCCGGATTCCTCTTCTCCCAAGTTCCAGTTAGCTGAAGTCTCATTGACAATTTTTAGTTAAACCTCTCTCGGTATTAACCAACTAATAACAGGGAGTATTTATACCTTATACAATGTTTTACTAAACATAGTTAATGAACAAGCTCTGAATCAATTCGTGTTAGTGT
The DNA here is from genome assembly GCA_023374045.1 of Limonium bicolor. Classification (NCBI taxonomy): domain Eukaryota; kingdom Viridiplantae; phylum Streptophyta; class Magnoliopsida; order Caryophyllales; family Plumbaginaceae; genus Limonium; species Limonium bicolor. The sequence goes on along the minus strand of CM041777.1, from coordinate 74,865,572 downwards.
GCAATGAACACACATAACAATACAATAAATCGGTTTCATGCTTAATCTTGCTTGGTCGTATCACAATAACACATAGCTCACAAACTGAGGTAGACCTCATTAGCAAACAAGCTACAAGAATCCCATACCGTACACACCGGAGATTGGCTAGCTCTTAACACCACACTCGCCTAATCCCCGAACGCCTTTGCTTATCTAGATCTGTAACCAGAACTAGTATTAGTATCCTGTGTCTTAGAACTAACTTGGTTCTCTTTTCAACTTAAACCTCTCCTAGGTTAACCCGGGTATAATAATACCGTTAAACGGGTTCGTTCATTTAGGAGCGTTTTCAAGCTCAACTCTAATTCATTAATACACTAACGTCGTTAGCAGTTATTTAGTTGCACAGTTAGCAACCTTAGACTTATACGGACCTTATATTAGGTTTTAGTATTTTTCACTATTCACCGTATTTTACTATTCACGCATACGTATTTTACTATTCATGTATACGTCTCGTAGTTACTATTCATGTATACATATTTACTATTCATGTATATGTATTTACTATTCATGTATACGAGTACTATTCATGTACACCAAAATTTTCGTATACGTCCGTATGATACGGAGTATCATATGTATTTATTTCTTTTTTCAATATAACTTGTATTTTCATTAAAAATACTTTAAGTATTGATTTCTCCTATACTTATTAAATTACGGGTATACCCCTCATATACCTTAAGTTATATACGGGTCTCGTTTAACCCCGTCTTAACTCTGTTTTCTTTTACAACTTGTTTCTAAATTCTTTATTTAACTTCCTTAACCTTCTAAACACATAAAAATGTGTTATTTACATTACTTACCCATAGTTTTCTCTTAATCTCTATTTTACTCATAATAAGTTCTAAACTTGTTATTTTTATTTCTAATTTCTTCCAAAGTCTTACTTAATTAATTTCTTTTATACTTTTGGTCAAATACCAAAATATACCCAAGTTGACCAGTCTTTTATGGTCAAACCCCCTAACTTTCCATAATTTACAATATTACCCCTAAAGTTAATTTAATATAACTTTTTATTCCTTTATCCTTTTACTATCTAATCTTTTGCTACAAATTTTTTTCTAGCTCCTCTAAACATTTATAAACTGTCATTGACCACGTTTGACCACGTTTGACCAGGGAAATTACCATTTTACCCTTGTGGTCTTTTCTTTTACCCTAACTCATTTATTAACCAATTTAACTCTAATTAATTTCTAATTTTCGTAACTAATTTACCTACAGATTTTTGAACATCAAAAATCATTTTAAACATCTCTAAATCACCAGATTTAATTATCTAATGTTATAGTATATATATACCATCTTTTATTAACCTTAAATATACCAAAACCTTATAAATTCCTTAACACTTATAAACTCTTTATAATTGTAAACTTAATTCTACAATTATTTCTCATCATCTAACTCTCAAAAATTACATATTGACCCCATTAATTTTCGGTATTCACCTTTAGGTACCAAAACTTCTTAATTTTACATATTACTCTTAATTACTCTAATTCCTTTAATTTAACTTAGTTAGATAATTTTTCTAACTCATTAATAACCCCTTAATTTTCGGCCATATTGAAATTCATAATGTATGAATTTTTCTTGTATATTATGATAGCTTATATTGTAGCTTATATCATAAGGAGTATAAATCTAATTTTAGATTTACAAAATTTAACATTTAATGTGTCAAAAATTAAATCTAACACACTTATAATTTCGGTAATAATAAACAAGACGAACAATATGTTAGATCATATATAGATCAACAATTAGAACCTTGAAATAGGTAGTTGTAGGATTTACCTTGTATATTAACCTTTAGCTTAATATTAAGCTTGTTTTCCTTAGAAATTTTGACAGCAATTTGCTAGAGAAATTGGCTCCAAAATCATATAATAAGATGAAGAATTAGAAGGGTTAGTAACCCTAGGCACTCGGCCTTGATGAAAATCAAAGAAGGAAGAGTTTCCAAGAAGGCAATGTTTTACCTCGAGAATCAAAGGCATTTCTTGGTGGTTTTTCCTGAGAATCTGGGGGCTCATGAGCTATGGTTGTAAAGCTCTTCGAAAGAGGATTCCAACGAGCTATCAAGCTCGTTATTTGGACTTAAGATGAGAAAGTTATGATCTGTGCAAGGCAAGATGTTCTTTAAGGCACCAAACTAAGAACATTGGAGTTTTTTGTGTTGTTTCTTCAAAGAGAGGAGGAGCTACGAATTTGGAAGCTCTCATATGACAGGTAAGTGTATGATTAATGATTTACTCAGGGGACAAGATGATTTGACAATTAAAGAAAGTCTTAGTTGTTGTAATAGTAAAAAGAGCAAATTGAATTTAACACCTTTAATGACTCATCATGAAGTAGGCAGCCTTAGTCACGATTTTGTATGATTTTTTTTGTTTCTTCTTCCTTATATTTATGTATATTAGATGCCTTAAACTCGTTCATAAGGACTTATACCATGTGTTAGGTATGTTACATAGCCAAAAATGCCTTAAAACACCATTTTATGTGCTTCCGGGTTCACATTGATTATGCAATTTGTTTTGGCTAGTTTAAATGTGTCCTTAATATATTTACAACCTTTAGAAACTTTGTTCATGAAATAGCATGTTGCTCTTCCAATTGAAACCAAGTCGTTTAGTGGTTTCTCCTTGACTTTCATCAGTTTAGTACCTGTTTATTGTGGACTTTGTATACTTAATTTGTGTGTATACGCAATGGCTCCTATGACCATTTAATGTTTGTTCCATTATTTCTTTATGGTATTTAGGCTCATTAGCCTTTTCGTTCCATGTATACATGCTTAAAGCACATTTTTTTCTTTAAAGCACATTTTTGTGCTCTAAGGTGCGTTTTCGGTTTAAACTAATTCCGCTTAATGCGTATTACTAATCTTAGAGGTATTTCACATTTGAAATCTCTTGGGAATTATTGGTAGTTCCCTAATTTATTTGTGCTATTTAAACACACTTTTTCTCTAATTGTTCTTAAAGCGTGTTTTGGTGTAAATTGTTGTTTAACACTTCTTCTAATGTTTCTAAGGCACGTTCTAGCCTTAGTAGATCCTAATTATATAGTTCATTAATATATTAATGTTTGGGGTATTTCAATCTACCCCCCTTAAAAGAACTTTGTCCCCAAAGTTCCTATGTATCTATATCTCTTAGAACACACAGGTAACTTCACACTAAAAGATCATATAGATCACTCAATATCTGTATAGGTATTCTGACTCATAAGGTCTGCCATATATATATATTTACCACACTTGTCACACAACATGTCTTTTGCATGTTTTAGTAATCAAAATACTCTTTGTATATTCTTTGCCGTATACTCCTCATATAACCGGTCCGGAGACAAAGGTTTTCATGTCCTCGAGTTCATGAGCGAGTCTTGGTAAAGAAAATACATGTCAACTCCAATTCCACTTTATGCTACTGCATCTACTCTTAACGTGGTTAATTGTGACCACTTGTAGGGAGTTTCAGGAATCATCCGACCCTGGTGTGATCAGCATCAGTGTTGAACTATCCTTTCACCCCAATTTGTGTTCAGTTTTCCCTGATCTGGCCAAGATCAAGTTCTACCCCCACGTCAAACAATCAAATAATTATTCATGTAGCATTTTATATCTTTTAGTCCTTCTAGTCATAATCATAAATCAATACATCTCCAAATTATGGAACTCAGTCCATCAGTCATTCTTAATCCACTTCTCAGCAATTACTTAGAGAATTTAATTCCTACCAGGTTCTATATCGGTCTCATACCGATTCATACCTCATAACATTACCATATTTGGTCTCATATCAATACATATCATAGGGATTTTAATTCCCCTGGAGTTTCTACTCCTCTTTTCCTGAATTCTCGCACCGAAGTTAACGAGGTCGTCCTCTAATACATCTGGTGTTCGCATCTAATTGTGCGTAATAACCACAACCACATAAGAATGAATACATGTGTTTATATAACATATGTATCAAACATCACAACTAATTGTATTGTGCTATGCACACTGTAGGTTACGTACTCAATACGTGAAATATAGGCTAAGCGATTGTACGCTCTACCCCCCTTAAAATGGATTACGCCCACGTAATCAACATTATATCATCCTTGAACATAGGTTCAAGATGTTTATGTGTCATGGAGCATTCTAGGTTCCATGTAGTCTATCTCACATTATGATTGGGTCAGAGGGTCTTCACCATGGTAAAGGCTTAGTCTCTGTATGAAGGATTCTTATTGGTGTTTATACCAATCTTACAACTGTGTTCAGTGTAGTCTCTAAGGCTCCAAAGTATTTGGTAGATATGTCGTATATTTTATTCGACTGGAAGATGTGAGACACATCATTCCTTTTTCTCTTTTGTTAGGTATATCGAACCTTTTTAAGATACGGTCCACTAGCTTCTGCTGCGCGACTCTGATAATCTTGGGGCTTAGTTTGCCCTTCCTATCCTCTTCAATATGTTTTACAGCTCCTTTGTATCCTTATAATTTAGGAATAAATGTCTCTTAATGGACGCGTGGTATCTTTATCTATACACGGTCTCTATGAGTTATAGCTTGTCTATCCAGTTCTCTGGAGATCTGATGTTCATGCTGTTATTGCGTGTTCCAGCGTCTGAATTGTTTCCCACTACTACTGACTCTCAGTTTGAGATTTTTGTATACTCTGGAGTTACGGTTCAGTGCTTATTGCTCTTCACAGTTTCCTCAAAATCTTGAAACATATGAACTGTTCATACTTACTAATTAGTGCTTCTCGCACTTCATAATTCTTAATTGTTTCCTCCTGGAATGAGTTCTTTGACTCTTTTAATCTCATTGGTTTAACTGAGTTTTTCCTCCTCATTTGTCCGCGGTAAATTGTTGTTCTGGTGTGAGTTTGCATCTCTGACTGTCGTATGGAGTCGACTACTTCTGTGTTCCTTACACTACTCGTTTACATATATGGGGTACCTTACTGATACATTGCCACTTACCCGACTAACTTATAAATAAGTCCATCAGGCCCACAAGCTCCTTTGGAGTGTGGTCGTCCCACATCTCGTTTAAGTATACTCGTAGTGTTCGTCACACACTTGGTTATAGCTAATTTGTGAAGTATTCTATTGTCGATCTCCTCTTTCATCATTCCATGATAACACACATGTCGTTCTTCTTGAACTTAATCAAGGAATATCCATCAACTGGGTTCATAACTGCATTATGCCTTCTGTATTTAGTACGGACTCGATCCCTTAGTAATTTGAGGTCCCTTTCCTTATAGCCTCTTATCTTATTTCTCATGTCGATCCACTAGGAATGCACTTCCAGTTCCTCACGGAATGGACAGTGTGCTTCCTGTGAAATCTTTCATCACATGGTCCAGGCTACTGGCGTTACTGCACAGTCTGTCTCCCATTTCATCACCTTACTTACATCACACTCAGGCTTTAATCATCTTACTCTTACACCTATGTATTACTCATGTCTACTCCATTTCATATTTCTGTTTAACATTTATTTTCGTCTTTTCCGTCACCATACTATCTCTCTCTGATAGGTATATTATCCACTCACTCTACTCTCTACCCTTTAGCTTCTTATTTGCCTCTTGATTGTTGTGCTTTGGCTTTTGGTCGTTTTACTTCAATGACTCGTCTTATATTCAATCCCTTTCATGGTCTAAACACACTGGGAGTTCTCTAATTTCAGTGTTTGGCGGTTGCCGTTCGTGTTTTAAAATGGTTATCTCTTAATATGAAGGTTTCTGCTTCAATCTCAGGTTCGTAAGTAGGCTAATTTCTCTCACATTCTTTCATCCTTTATGATGTTATTTACCATGTAACTTAACTGGTTACTGAAGAAGTCATCCGTTGGATCACAAGCTCTTTTGAGCATTGGTCACTTGACGTGCCATACCGCGCACTCACAATGTTTATCTCTGACGATTGCTGATTCTTAAATCCTGGGTGTTGGATATGAGTCTGTCTCTGCAGCCTTCCATATTATTTATGTGTAACTGGAACGTTCGAAGGTGTAACACCCCATCCAACATTAACACACTTAACAACAAACTGCAGCGGAAAACATACTCTCATCACATTACTTAACTCGTTGTGTTACACGCCGTTAACCACCCACGTGGCTAACAAGGCTATTACATATACATTGTACCGGTCTGATGGACTAGATTCCCGAGCGACTACACATTACTGACCCTTCCATTAACAATAGAAACAACATACACCTTCCAACTGTACCGAGTATTCACAAACTAATGTCGATAACAATTTCGGTCTTACTACACCTACTGTATATATACAACTTAAAAGTTACCCATGTACAACGACTACCCCGTCCTACTCTCGAACGGCTTCCAGCTCCTTGTACCTGAAATAGGAAAAAGAAAAGAAGGGTGGCCCCCAAGGGGCTCAGCACCTTTGCTGGTATGGTAATCCCGCAGCCCGCATGCTACCGGGCCACGCACAACTAATTGTCGTCTTAGCATGCGGTTGATTATATTTAAATCATGCATGTAACTATAAACACACAACACATAACATTCCGCCTCAATGGCTCAACAAACAGATAACACATCCATACTTGATAGGTCACTCATGGTATTCATTACCCCTAGAGTGTTTCTCCTCTAATGGAGCTACTTCCTTAATAGACGACACTTACCCGTTACTCGGGTTATCCTTAAACGCCTCTTATCACAAACTGGGATTCATATCCATGATCCACATACTCCACATTTTACAACAAATAACATACACTACATAACAACACTTTTCACGTTTCAACGTGCACATAACAACATCGCAATAGAAATTGCATTACAACAACAACACATAACATAACGGGAGCGGTTCTCTTAGGAACCGACCCAAACATAGTTAATTCACTGGTGAGCCTAGAGAATGATGTCACCCTCATGATAAGCTCGTTATACAACACTCATTACCGTCCTAATAGTCGGACGAGTAACTTAAGTTAAGATGGTTCGGGTATGGTGACCCGAACACACCACATAAACACATGTTCCCCCTAAACCGATCATAAGTCAGAATAGTTAAGCTTTGGAGTAAGCTAATGGGAGATCATAACCCGTGAGGGAAACAACCATAACAGAGAGAAGGGTAAGGCTAAAAAGGATACCCGCTCCCAAACAACGCGCGACTGGCCTAACCGGATTCCTCACCCCTGTTAGTACATACTTACTTTTAGATACTAGTTAGAACCCCAATATGGAGTCTATCACATCCACACATCATACAGTATTACAACTGGGTTACACATACAAGGGAGGTCCCTACATACACACACAAATATCACACAATTAACACACGCATAGTCGTGGTTAGAAACGCCCCATGGTTCGGGTCGTTTAATCCGAATACCGAACTCTCATGTGCTCCTAGACTCAGTTAACTAAGGTTAACACTTCCGAGGTTAAATGGTATCGGAACTAGACACGTCACATATATGAATTACTATAAACTCATTACATGTTTTATCTTACAACGTGGCAACATACAGAAAAACACATTGGCATACAAGCCGGTGTAATCCGGTAGGACACAGGTTGTAAGAAAACCATACCTGTCACCGGAGTCCACTCTATCATGTCCACATATGTTCCTCGAACAATTCTCGAACAACTGGTAACATTACATGTACTTTTATTAACACTGGGGTAACATGATTGTTTAAAGTCTAATGCTCATAACTTATCCCCGTTAACTTAGTTAAATAACTTCACATTTTAACTTGTTTTACTTTTACATTTAATACAACTTTTCCCCCACTAAATTGTCATTATAACTCACTAGGGTTTACTACTTAAACCACACTTAGTTTGTTTTGTTTTGTTTTTTTTTACATCTTTTGGGTTGTCCGACCCACCGTCCGACCCACAACTGGGTCGGACCGTTCCAGAAACTTTTTCCGTCTTTTAAATTTACCTGTTCGACCCATGTCCGACCCAAGACCTCTGGGTCGGACCATTCCAGAAACACCAACGGTTGAATTAACTGGGGCTGTCCGACCCCCCTGGGTCGGACCACTGGGTCGGACAACATCAGAATTTGTCCAAAACTTGTCAAACTTTCTCCAAACTTCTCCTCAAGCCTCCTAATGTGTTCTAACATCATTTGGCACATTTAACCCTCCATACAACAACCATAAAACTCATTTTATAACTCCATAAACATTTACTCATTTCTTACCAAAATTCCTAACACTTATATGTTTTCTCCTTAGTTTCTCCAAGTGGTGTTTCATACCTATGATAACCACTATGCCAAGAATGTTTCCTCACCATCATACATCATTTCCCCCAACATCCTTTCTTACTAACTAAATCTCCTTTCCACATCTTACCTAAACATCATTTATTCCTTGTACATCAACATTACCTAAACCTTAAACAAACTTCTCCAAGACTTTAATACATTCCTCAAAAACACTCATTGAATTCCTAGAACTTCCAAGATAATACCTAAATCCTTGTATCACTCTAAATCACCTTAATACATGCTTTCTTCCCTAGTAAAGCACTTGTTCATTTTAACACTTCCTAGTTCACCAAAACTCATTTAAAACACTTAGAACTTCTTATACATTTTCCAAATTTTGCCATAGCTTCTCTTGTATATTCTCACATCCAAACACTTAGGTTTTTACCTTATTTCATTCAAGAACACCTAAATCCACCAAGAGTATTCTCACACACAACACTCACCAAATTTACACTACACTACATCACATTATGCATAAACTTAAATTGCTTGGCACTTAGGCCCTTAAATAACATGGCTCTTAGGCCCTTAAATTGCATAAACCTTAAACACTGAATTTCCCACATAAATAATGCCTTTGACCTGCAATTACATACAACAACACATATGCCCTTTAATAGTTTCCTTGAGAGCATTTTACTAGGTCATTCACCATTGGCTCCTTAGGTATTTATTAAGCAAATCAAGCTCATTTTTCCTAAGGCATTTAAACTACATTGAGATAGTTTGTTTACCTCTTTTCCTCTCAAACTTCTTTCTTGTTTCCTTGAACCGAAATTAGCAAGGAGTTTGATCACTTGTCAACTTTCTAATCAATATACACATAAGGGTAATGAGCTTAAGAATTCACACTTAAACTCATATACAAACCCTAGTTTAACATAAGTGTTTTAATACACTAAAATGATGTTTACCTTTGAATTTGAAAGAGAACTTGAATATGTAACAAGAGAGGACTCCTCCTTGTCCCTTGAAGATTGAAATGGAGCTATGAAAGAACAAGAAGACACCATCAAAGGTGATTCTCGGTTATACACAAAAACAAGAGGGAATGTTTTTTCTTTGATTTTCCTTACCTTGAAGCAAAGGAGAATGTCAAGGCATGAAAAGTGAGCTCAAGCTCCAACAATGGTGAATCTTCATGGCACCGAAATGGAGTTCTTGAAGATTTGAAAAGAGAGAAGTGTAGAGCTTGGCCTAACTAAGACAAATATGTCTTAGAATTTGATTTGGTATATGGAGCTAGAAGATATAAGAGATTGAAGATGGTGGTGTGAGTGGTGCTGTAGCAAACCGAGAATGAGAAGGGAGAAGAGAGGTTGGAGACCGTGTGAATGAAGAGGAAGGGAGAAATGAAATGAGGTGTTGCTTTTACAAGATTTTACTTATAAAGTAGCTTTCTTCTTTTTACTTACTTTTCCTTCCTTTCCTTAATTGATTTCTTTTACATGTTGGTGACTCACCATAATAAAACCGGCCCCCATCTCTACCTAGGGGTATAATAGTCTTTGTTGACCAATTAACTTACTTATATTGACTTATGTTACAAATTTGCATATTTTGGTTACTATTCACAAACTAAGGCACATATTTGTGAAATTTTGATTTCCCATTGATTTAGACCTCCAAATGTGATACTAAGTAGTACACATGTTAATTAAAGAGTAATGATGGACATTTAGCCATTCAAAACTCATTTACAAGACAATTTTTCAAAAATGTGCTTTAAGACTCCTTAAAGCACATTTTGTGTTTTAACTTGTTTTCAAGCTTGGTTTTCTTGGTAATTGATTTAATATGTTCATTAACATTTTATAAGGTATAGGTATGACCTTTAGGTCTTATACAAATTTATCCCAAGCTTAGAGCACATTTTTGCTCTTATTGACTTTAGGGCATTTTCTTGTGTTTTGTTTGGTTTAACTGTCTACCAAAGTCTCCTAAGGACTTAATTTGCCTTATTAAATCATAATTGAATGTTATTAAGTCTTGGTAGGTTCTTTGGGTCCCAACCAAGTTCACTCCAAGCTTAGAGCATGTTTTTGCTCAAACTGTATCTTAGTGCTTTATTGCATTTTACTATGGTTTAAATTGTTCACTGATGTTTCTAAGGCACTTTTTAGCCTTTACATACCATAGTTTAAATGTTTAACAACATATCAAGGTTTGGGGTATTTCAGAAGGTAATTTCAAGGTCTACAGTTCCCATCCTTCAATAGAGAGTATTCAATCTCTAAGAGTGAAAGCCCTTTTTGAGGGGTTTATTCCACTCATGGCCTCACAACAAGGAGAGGTATCCCCACCTAAAAGGAATGGTTCGTTCTCCGCCCCTGTCAATAGCACGATCTCAACAATCTCATTGGTGCCCTTTTCTGGCAATTCCTCCTCAATTTAGTATAGGTTTTTTTAACCACTCGTATGTACGAGTTGTAGTTCACTCATGGCCTATATATCCTTTTTATGCTTTCTTGAGCCTCGAGCTCTGATGTAATTAGCATCCTTGGCTCGTGGGCCCTTAATGCTTGATTAATCTCAAGTGATAGCCGGTGTTCGGTTCACTGTTGTATTCTTAGTCATCTGTAGGTTATTCACGTAATTCCCTAGTTCTCTGAACTCTGTCAATGTTAGGTCACATCATTGGATGTACTATTGGGTTTCACAATAAGTTTTTGTATCTCGCTTCCTGCTGTGGAAGTTCGCTTAGGTAATCCGATTTTTTAGTGTCTGTGACAATACTTTCGCTCTCATAGACTTGTGTCTTTCAGCAATTAAGGATTAGTTCTCATTAGGCCTCTGCCTTCAGGTGTCTAAGTCGGATATTTACCCTGGATATCATGTGCTGCCACGTCAATACTTTGTTCAACTTTCGTTGACTACGCCACCCGTTAATGACTAATCATACTTGGGTGTTAATGAGTTAGGCAAGCAATACTAACCATCGTTTATGGGTCCTTTTTCTGTTCAACTATACCAACTCTATGGTGTAGTGCTTTTAAGGTTCTCTCTTTTGTGATTACACGTTTTTGATCCTAGGTAGGTCATTGCTTAAATTTGTTTTCTCTGATTCAGTTTCTGGGGTTTATCAACATCTTCAATGAAATGTGCTTGTAATAGTATGGGAATTCATCCGTTTTTTTTTATTGAAGTTGTTATGTCCTCCATCTTCATTGTATGTCGTAATACCTTTCTTGTAGGTTATTACTTACATCTGGTCTTCTCACATTTAATTCCTTCGGTTCTTCCATTCAAGGTTAGGCTTGGTTTTGGGCTGATTTTCTTACCTGTAGTGTCGGTTGTCTGTAGCTGATGCTCACGTCATTTAGTTTCCTGACCAAGTCCCGCTCTCTGCTGACTGGTGTATTGATTTAGTTGTCATGGTCAGGCCGTCAGGCCCTCCCGATATTTCGCTCTTCAGTATTAAGGATTTGTAATCCGGTGTTAATATGTATTATATCCATGGTTTTACCATTTGGTCTTCACGGCTTCCTGTAAAGCTTCATTGCGGCGGCACTTGCCAAGGGAAGTGCACCATGCAAGATGGGCTATCGGTACTGTGTACATCGGTAATGGTACATTCTCCTAAACTCCATGTAGGTGGTAGTCCATGGGACTCCTTCTTTGCCCTTTTTGGCTTTGGTTAATTGATTATCTGGGCAGCTTCCTGACTGCTTTTGATTGTATAATTACTTATTAGGGTATTCCTCTTTCTGAGGGGACCCTTTTTTTTTGCTTTCGCCATGGTTCTCACTCTCATTTCCACACCTTCGTCGAGGTTATCGAGTATTGACTCTCCTTAGGCACTACGTCGTAGTCCTATCTTGGAGTATGACTTACATATGCATTCGTAGTCGTCTAGGCTATTGCAGTTAGGTCTTTGCAACCCCTTTTTTTTGTAGGTTCAGAGTTACCCGCATCATAATTGACTTTTAGGTAGTTCCTATGCTCTTGCGCGGTATTATCCCACTGTTATTGCTCCCTTGGACTGTTGTCCGGTGTTTCTGTCGCTTCTCTTGTCCTCTCATTGCACTTGTAGTACTTTTTCTTCTTATTGGTATGGCGGGGTTATATCGACTGCGTAGCATGTCGACCCAAGTTGCCGGTAATTGTTATTCTCTCATTGGTAGGATTCCGTTGGTAGCGCCTGTTCCAACGTTGCGCTCCAATTAGGACCTTCAAGTCTTGAAAGACTATTGCATAACGAGGTGTTTCTCGTATTTGCACTATGCTAAGTAACTGCCAGATCGGGTTTTCCCGAGTAAGAGAAAGCTTGTCATCTCTCTGGCGTTCATTTCTGGTATCTTAGAACCAAGGGCGCGGAGGGCGGGTCAGGTATTATAGATATCCGATATACATCGGGGAATCCTAACTAACGCACCTCTCACTAATACTCAACCCTTACCCCAAAGTCTAAAGTTCCTAACTCGGTAATTCCTAAGCTCGGTAATTTCCAGTCATCAGAGCGTAACTACGCTCTGATACCACTTTTTGTAACACCCCATCTCTAAATACAATGATCGTCGCCCTAAGTCCATCTCATACATTACAACGCAGCGGAAAAGTTCTACTAAATTGGTGTTACCGCCGTTAGTCACCCACGTGACTAACTAGACCTATTCTCTTACAAGTCACGGTCTGACTAACCGGATAATTACTCGAGCATCTAAACATTACAATTCATAAACCATAACTTATACCGAGTATCTCATATCCTAATACATCATACTAACGTCTCATCAATATACTAAACGAGTGTACATGCACAACTCGTGTAACAAATGTAAAAGCAACCCGAAGTACTCTACCCGTTCCCACTCTCAGGTTGAGTCCTCGTCTGACACCTACCTGCAAAGTTTAAATCATAGGCCCCAAGGGGCTCAGCACATGGCTGGTACAGAAAACGTGCAGCCCACAAGCTAGCAGGGTTACACAAGACTACTTTGTCATATACATGCAATTGTTTATTCATACAAATAATAATAAGAAGTACGATAACAAACAACACATTTATGTGAAACATTCACAGCTCAAATAAATCAAACGTCGTAATGGACGCCCATTAATGAGTAAGTTAGATCCCTAACTCCTGAGGCCTGAGAAATGTTTAGTTCTCGTGTTTGACCATACCTTATAAGTGTCAACCGTTCTCTTAAGAACTGGTTGTTCTCTAACTGAATTGTTTATTTTTGTCGGGTCAAGGTAACCCTAGCCAATGAGTTATTAGCTCCATTGGTTTAATAAACATTAATTCTTAAGTTATGAGGGGTGTAGGCTTGACCCTCCTGCGCCTCCTGAATTTGCCTCCCACCTCGAACTATTCACTCGAGCTGGTCGAGTCAGTTTGTCGACCCTAGGCGGAAGACAGATCTGATACAGATGCCGACCTCTTATCCTAAACATGCATGACCGGAGTCAGTCCCGGATTCCTCTTCTCCCAAGTTCCAGTTAGCTGAAGTCTCATTGACAATTTGTTAGTTAAACCTCTCTCGGTATTAACCAACTAATAACAGGGAGTATTTATAACCTTATACAATTGTTTACTAAACATAGTTAATGAACAAGCTCTGAATCAATTCGTGTTAGTGTGCAATGGACAACACATAACAATACAATAAATCGGTTTCATGCTTAATCTTGCTTGGTCGTATCACAATAACACATAGCTCACAAACCGAGGTAGACCTCTTTAGCAAACAAGCTACAAGACTCCCATACCGTACACCGGAGATTGGCTAGCTCTTAACACCACACTCGCCTAATCCGCCGAACGCCTCTGGCTTATCTAGATCTGTAACCAGAACTAGTATTAGTATCCTGTGTCTTAGAACTAACTTGGTTCTCTTTTCAACTTAAACCTCTTCCTAGGTTAACCCGGGTATAATAATATACCGTTAAACAGGTTCGTTCATTTAGGAGCGTTTTCAAGCTCAACTCTAATTCATTAACCACTAACGTCGTTAGCAGTTATTTAGTTGCACAGTTAGCAACTTTAGACTTATGCGGACCTTGTATTAGGTTTTAGTATTTTTCACTATTCACCGCATTTTACTATTCACACATACGTATTTTACTATTCACGTATACGTATTTTACTATTCATGTATATGTCTCGTATTTGACTTTTCATATATACGTAGTTACTATTCATGTATACATATTTACTATTCATGTATACGTATTACTATTCATGTATATTATTTACTATTCATGTATACATATTTACTATTCATGTATACGACTATTCATGTACATCCAAAATTTTCGTATACGTATTTATTTCTTTTTCAATATAACTTGTATTTTCATTAAAATACTTTAAGTATTGATTTCTCCTATACTTATTAAATTACGGGTATACCCTCGTATACCTTAAGTTATATACGGGTCTCGTTTAACCCCGTCTTAACTCTGTTTCTTTTACAACTTTTTTCTAAATTCTTTATTTAACTTCCTTAACCTTCTAAACACATAAAATGTGTTATTTACATTACTTACCCATAGTTTTCTCTTAATCTCTATTTTACTCATAATAAGTTCTAAACTTGTTATTTTTTATTTCTAATTTCTTCCAAGTCTTACTTAATTAATTTCTTTTATACTTTTGGTCAAATACCAAAATATACCCAAGTTGACCAGTATTTTATGGTCAACCCCCTAACTTTCCATATTTACAATATTACCCCTAAAGTTAATTTAACTTAACTTTTTATTCCTTTATCCTTTTAATATCTAATCTTTTGCTACAAATTTTATTCTAGCTCCTCTAAACATTTTATAAACTTTCATTGACCAAGTTTGACCACGTTTGACCAGGGAAATTACCATTTCCCTTGTGGTCTTTTCTTTTACCCTAACTCATTTATTAACCAATTTAACTCTAATTAATTTCTAATTTTCGTAACTAATTTACCTACAGATTTTTGAACATCAAAAATCATTTTAAACATCTCTAAATCACCAGATTTAATTATCTAATGTTATAGTATATATATACCATCTTTTATTAACTTAAATATACCAAAAACCTTATAAATTCCTTATAACACTTATAAACTCTTTATAAATTGTAAACTTAATTCTACAATTATTTTCTCATCATCTAAACTTCAAAAATTACATATTGACCCCATTAATTTTCGGTATTCACCTTTAGGTACCATAACTTCTTAAATTTACATATTACTCTTAATTACTCTAATTCCTTAATTTAACTTAGTTAGATAATTTTTCTAACTCATTAATAACCCCTTATTTTCGGCATATGAAATTCATAGTATATGAATTTTTCTTGTATATTATGATAGCTTATATTGTAGCTTATATCATAAGGAGTATAAATCTAATTTAGATTTACAAATATTAACATTTAATGTGTCAAAATTAAATCTAACACCTTATAATTCGGTAATAATAAAAAAAATGAACAATATGTTAGATCATAATAGATCAACAATTAGAACCTTGAAATAGGTAGTTGTAGGATTTACCTTGTATATTAACCTTTAGCTTAATATTAAGCTTGTTTTCCTTAGAAATTTTGACAGCAATTTGCTAGAGAAATTGGCTCCAAATCATATAATAAGATGAAGAATAAGAAGGGTTAGTAACCCTAGGCACTCTCCTTGATGAAAATCAAAGAAGGAAGAGTTTCCGAGAAGGCAATGTTTTACCTCGAGAATCAAAGGCACTTCTTCGTGGTTTTTCCTGAGAATCTGGGGGCTCATGAGCTATGGTTGTAAAGCTCTTCGAATAGGATTCCAACGAGCTATCAAGATCGTTATTTGGACTTAAGATGAGAAAGTTATGATCTGTGCAAGGCAAGGTGTTCTTTAAGGCCCAAACTAAGAACATTGGAGTTTTTTGTGTTGTTTCTTCAAAGAGAGGAGGAGCTATACGAATTTGGAAGCTCTCATATGAAAAGTAAGTGTCTGATTAATGATTTACTCAGAACAAGATGATTTGGCAATTAAAGAAAGTCTTAGTTGTTTGTATAGTAAAAAGTAAGCAATGAGACGGTTGTTTCGGCACAGACTTCTAAAGAGATATTTGTTGAAGAGAACATCGAGACGGTTGATGAGACGCCAATGCCGTATGACAAAGAAGGGATGTCTTAACACCTTAAAATATTTTAGGTAATTCCAAAAGGAGTGAAACAACTAAAACGCGAACCCGACGCCAAAAACCTAGACTCATCTTTGGAAAAGTCATCAGATGGGTTAAGCCTTGTTGTAGAATTAATCCACGATACCACACCTACAATTAGTCAAGAAATCCGCTACCGGCAAGGATGAGAAGGGTAAAATCATCAATCCAGATGCTGAAGCTGATGAATGCATTATTTACACTTTTGCAGTTAGGTTGCCAGTACCGACTCAGCCCAAACCAAAGCTAATATTATCATTCAAATCCAAGAGCAACTACGTATAAGTGACTTCAAATGGGATTGGTGGTCCTTAGATCATAAAAGGTTGATCCGATATTAGGTCTTAGGTCTGGACAGGTGTATCTTGGGATTGGACGTCTAAAGCTCGATATCAGAGAGGGAACAAGGAGGTTGAGGAATGGCAGTAAGATAGGTGAAGTAGGAGAGCCAAAAACTGATGTTTGGTTTGCTTGATTCCCTGTGTCCATACATAGAGATAGGGTGTTATTTGATGTGCTTTGGTGTAGCTTAGGTCCCTTTATCAGATTGAATGTTGTTCTAGGTGATGCATCTCTAAGGAGTACGTAGAAGTTTTTTGCAGGTTGGTCGGTAGGTCTTTGGCTATATATAGCCCGTCTAGATGTTTTGTTGCTAGTTTTCATGTTTTTAGGGTTGTACTGGTGAGGCGGGTACTCTTTTTCCTCCTAAGTTTTTTCCCACCGGGTTTTACCTAGGGAGGTTTTAACGAGGCCCAAGTTTTCCCATCCCCTTTCCTAGCTTATTTCTAATAATATGGCTTTATGCCCAAATTATCAAAAAAAAAGTAAAAAGTAAGCAAAATTGAATTTTAACACCTTTAATGACTCATCATGAAGTAGACAGCCTTAGTCACGATTTTGTCTGATTTTTTTGTTTCTTCCTTATATTTATTTAATATTAGATGCCTTAAACTCGTTCATAAGGACTTATACCATGTGTTAGGTATGTTACATAGCCAAAAATGCCTTAAAACATCATTTTATGTGCTTTCGGGTTCACATTGATTATGCAATTTGTTTTGGCTAGTTTAAATGTGTCCTTAATATATTTACAACCTTTAGAAACTTTGTTCATGAAATAGCATGCTGCTCATTCCAATTGAAACCAAGTCGTTTAGTGGTTTCTCCTTGACTTTCATCAGTTTAGTACCTGATTACTGTGGACTTTGTATACTTAATTTGTGTGTATACGCAATGACTCATATGACCATTTAATTGTTGTTCCATTATTTCTTTATGGTATTTAGGCTCATTAGCCTTTTCATTCCATGTATACATGCTTAAAGCACATTTTTTTCTTTAAAGCACATTTTTGTGCTCTAAGGTGCGTTTTCGGTTTAAACGCTAATTCCGCTTAATGCGTATTACTAATCTTAGAGGTATTTCACATTTGAAATCTCTTGGGAACTTATTGGTAGTTCCCTAATTTATTTGTGCTATTTAAAACACTTTTTTCTCTAATTGTTCTTAAAGCATGTTTTGGTGTAAATTGTTGTTTAACACTTCTTCTAATGTTTCTAAGGCACGTTCTAGCCTTAGTATATCCTAATTAGATAGTTCATTAATATATTAATGTTTGGGGTATTTCAGTAATACAGTAGTTTCTCTCCAACATTGTGATGCAGAGACACTACTTCAAAATGTGTATCATGTCCCAGGTATGAAGAAAAACCTTCTTTTTGTATCTCAACTAACATCTACTGGTAAATACATTCTATTTGGACCAGAAGATGTAAGAGTGTATGGCGATCTACACATTGAAGAAAGCTCCGATCATGAAGGGACAAAAGGTAGATTCAATATATGTAATGTCAGCTGAGATTGCCTATGTGGACAAGACTAGAAGGAATGAGATGACAGACCTATGGCACATGCGGCTTGGCCATGTTAGCTACTCCAAGCTAGACATGATGAAGAAGGTGATGCTAAAAGGACTCGCTCAACTTGAAGTAAAAACAGACACTATATGTGCAGGGTATCAGTATGGAAAAGCACACCAGTTACCATACAAAGAGTTCAACTTTGGAGCTACAGAGCCATTAGAGTTGGTGCACTCGGATGTGTTTGGACCGGTCAAGCAGGCATCTGTTACTGGAATACAGTATGGTGGCCTTCATAGATGATTTCTCAAGGTATGTCTGGATCTATTTTATGAAAAAAAAGTCTCAAACTTTCTTAAAGTTTAAAGAATCAAGAAGACCGTAGAGTCGGAGCTTGGTAGAAGAGTTCATTGCCTACACACAGACAATGAGGGAGAGTACACCTCAAAAGAGTTCTTAGACTTCCTCAAGGTATGCAAGATAAGACATAAATTTACTTGTCCTAACACCCCACAACAAAATGACATAGCAGAAAGAAAGAACAGACACCTAGCAGAGATATGTCAAAGCATATTCCATTCAAAGAATGTTCCAGGGCGTTTTTGGGCTGAAGCAATGAATACTGCAACTTTTGTGATTAACAAGCTTCCCCAAAAAAGGTTATGTTTTCTTTCACCATTTGAAAAGTTATGGAACACTAAGCCTGTTGTTAGTCATTTTCGAGTATTTGCATATGTATGTTATGTTTTTGTGCTTGACCACTTACATAGTAAGATGGAGAAAAAAGCCATCAAGTGTATTTTTGTAGGATATAACAGTCAAAGGAAGGGGTGGAGATGTTATGATCCAACAAGTGGGAAGTGCTACACATCTCAAGATGTCATGTTTGATGAAGCTTCTCATGGTGGCCGCCAAATAAGGAAGTAGTACCACCTCCAAATACATTCATAGGAGAACCACAAATCTCTCAAGTCCGAGCGGCGTCGGATGAGTCAACAAACACAAATAAAGATACATAATCAATCCAAGGTCTAAGCCCATAGAGAACTGTGTCCACCCACAACCATAACAAGAAGATCCTAATGAAGTACTCGTACCCAGAAGATCAACTAGAATCAATAAACCAAACCCAAAGTACGCAAATGCAGCAATTGAAGAGGAAACTGACGTACAAGAGCTAGATACTTTTGAAGATGCATCCAAAAACCCTGAGTGGATTAAGGCTATTGAAGAGGAAATAGCTGCACTAGAGCAAAATCAAACCTGGGAACTTGTACCAAAGCCAAAAGACATGAACCTGATCTCTTGCAAGTGGGTATACAAGATAAAGCGAGGTACTGATGGGTCAATTGGCAGGTACAAGGCTCGGCTGGTAGCTCAAGAGTTCTCTCAGCAATATGGACTAGACTATGATGAAACCTTTAGTCCAGCTGCAAAACTAACAACGGTAAGAGTATTGTTAACACTTGCAGCTAGTAAAAAATTGGACTTTGTGGCAAATGGATGTGAAAAATGCATTTTTGCATGGAGAGTTGGATCGTGCAATTTACATGAACCAGCCAGCAGGATTTCAAAGTAAAGATCATCCTGGGTATGTGTGTAAACTCAAAAAGGCACTATATGGCTTAAAGCAAGCACTGAAGCATGGTATGGTAAAATTACAGAATTCCTTTCTTATAGTGGTTATTCAATGACTAACGCTGACTCCAGCTTGTTTGTTAAGGCTCATGACGGTAAGCTTGTTTTCGTGTTAGTCTATGTGGATGATTTAATTATCACAGGCAATGACGAGAGAGAAATCCTCCAAACAAGGAAAAAATTATCAGTCAGATTTCAGATGAAAGAACTAGGACACCTAAATCATTTTATTGGTCTAGAGATTGATCATGTCGAGGAAGGGCTTCATCTTTATTAGCTAAAGTATTCAAAAGATTTGCTAAAGAAGTTTGGAATGCTCAAATGCAAGCCTATCTTGACACCAATAGAGCCAAACATGAGAATGTGTGCTCATGATGGGAAAGTCTTGAAAGACTCTAGTATGTATCGACAACTGGTGGGTAGTCTTATCTATCTAACTTTAACAAGACCTGATATTTCATTTGCAGTCGGTGTCTTAAGTAGGCACATGCAAAATCCAAAGAAACCTCATTTGGAAGTAGCTCGACGAGTTCTAAGATATATAAAGGGTACTCTTGGTCATGGCATTCTTTACAAAAAGGGTGAAGATTGCAAGTTAGAAGGCTACTGTGATGCAGACTATGCGGGTGATCCAGATACAAGACGTTCAACTAGTGGCTGTGTCTTTATGCTTGGATCAGGAGCAGTGTCGTGGTGTAGCAAAAGACAACCAACTGTGTCTTTATCAACTACTGAAGCAGAATATCGAGCAGCCGTAATGGTAGCTCAAGAAAGTACTTGACTTAGACAACTGATGAAGGATTTACATCAATCAGTCGAGTACAACGTTGTCTTATGTTGTGAAAATTTATCAGCAATTCGGCTTACAGAAAATCCAGTCTTCCATACAAGAACCAAGCACGTTGAGGTGCATTATCACTTTATTAGAGAGAGTTTTGCAAGAAGAAATCCAATTAAAGCACATCGGAACCGAAGAGCAAGTAGCAGATTTATTCACCAAAGGCTTGAGCGGCAACAAACTTGAGAGATTCCGAAGACTTATGAGCATGACACAACATATCAAATTTGGTGTTGAGGGGGAATGTTAAAATATCAACACCAACATTATTATTTTTGTTCCTATTTTTTAGAATGAGTATTAGCTATTTTATAGCATCTTTTATTTAGATGAAGGATAAAAAATTAGTCATTATCTTCTTATCTGATTATTTAGCCGTTATGTTGTCGTTGTGTTGTTATCTAATTATTTAGCCGTTGCTAGATTTTAGGTATTACTCTACTGGCTAGTTTTTAGTTTCCATTATAAATAGCCATGTAAATCAGCATAATAAACTCACTTCATCCAATTCTCTCTAATTATTTTATTATGTAAATATTTACAACTCTCTATTTTCTACAGAGGTAATATGCAACAACTTGAGACAACATATGATGATTCAAAGATTGAAGAAGAGGGCAGGATTGATGAGCACCATGACAACATAATTCCTAGCGTATAGATTACATATGGAGATGCCTCTGATAATGCTGCGTCATTGGACTTATCCTCTGGTGTAACCGGATCAAACCGCAGCAGAGTTAGTGTACCATATCAATCTGCCTTTGATGGAAACAAAACTCCCATATCCGACTTCACCACCCCTAAACAACTTAGTCAACTTGCTATCTCTGCTTTCCATGTCTACGAATATGTGGGGTTAGTTGCCGTCCTTCCCCTCCTTGGTCAAAAACCTACTCAAAACCTTATTTATGATGGTCATGCTGCTGTAGTTGACAAATGCAATGATACCCTTGTTGGTGACACACAATATGTACCAAGAAGGTGTGTTCCTAAGAGGCGAATCTATGTCTCACAAACCAGCTAAGTGGGATGACCTAATGAAAACAATCGAATGTGCGAAACAACATGGTGCAATGAAAAAACTACAACCAAAGAAGGCTATTGACATGGGTAAGAAAAAAGTGAAATGTAGTGAGGGAAAGAGCCTAACTACAACTGATTAGATTCTAGAGGTTGGTGGTGAGATAGCTGGTCATCTACAAACTGTAAGGACATGCTTAGAGGGATTAAGGAAGTTTATGACACTCTAGATGATGTCATCAGTGCTATGGAGGCTCCTGCAGGATAAGAGCGCTGCCAGAAATTACTAGAAGGGAAATGACTTATGCTGTGATGCTCATTGTAGAGAAGAATCATAGGGACAATCATAGATATGCACTTCCTACTGAGGGAAGTATTTTGAATAAACTAGGTGATTACGAAAGTCTAATTAAAATAAAAACGCAAACTTGAAAGTTCCGGGGCCACAGATACTGTTAAAACCCTAAAATTTGAAAAAATAAAAATCCCACCACAGTTTGTGGGTGTCTGTGGCCACGGACAACCCATCCGTGGTCCCGGACCATATGTCCAAGGTCACAGACCACCCACGGACAGTGGATTTTTGGCAGTTCCCGACGGTGTTTTCTGCTCAAATTTTATGCATGTGTAACCTGAAATATGTACAATATGTTAGTAATCAAAAGATTTCAACTTGAAGTTGAATCAGATGCGAAACTTGGCAAACAAGTTAAAAGGCAAAAACTGTAACAAATATTAATTCGGGAGCTGTAAAAGGTTAGTTTGTACCCAAAATTCGATAGAAGGTTAATGAAGTCGTAGGGTTTCAGAAAAATAAGATTGTAACCTGTTTAAACCTCTGGATCAACAAAGCTCTTCACATCGGGATTCTTCCGGTGCTCCG